>CM053031.1:298938203-299150703 GCA_028564925.1 Lithobates sylvaticus | reverse complement strand
CACACCACGGCGTTTCCATGCACATGGACTTCCAAGCTGTCATTTAAAATGCATCAGCGCTGAAAATTGGTCTGGGCAGGAAGAGGGGGAAAGTGCCCGTTATTGAAGTGGTTAATGGCATTACAGTCTTAAGCCTTGCACAGATAATTGGACGACCGTTCGTCCGTTTTTTTGTCTCATGTCAAAAGCGAAGAGTAGACATGTGCACAACAAAAAAATTTGTTTATTTTCGTTTCGTTTTTTTCGTTTCCGAAAAAAATTAGTTTTTTTTTAGTTTCGTTGTTTTCGTTTCCGTCGATTCGTAACGATTCGTACATTCGTAAGTCGTCGTTGTTCGGATTCGTAACGATTCGTACATTCGTAAGAGTTATTTTTTCGTTGATTCGTTTTTTCGTTAGTTTAATTTTCGGATGCATTCGTATTTATTCGTACATTCGTAACATTCGTAGATTCGTAATCTGAGCATAATTCATAATTTGATGTAATGTGTATGCTAAAAAAAAGTTACGAATCGAAAAAAAAAAAGTTACGAATCGAAAAAAAAGTTACGAATCGAAAAAAAAAAGTTACGAATGTACGAATTTTTTTGTTCAATAGAGACACGGAAAATTACAAATCGAAAAAAAAAAAAATTTACGAATCGAAAAAAAAAAAGTTACGAATTGAAAAAAAAGTTACGAATCGAAAAAAAGTTACGAATCGAAAAAAAAGTTACGAATGTACGAATTTTTTTGTACAATAGAGACACGGAAAATTACAAATCGAAAAAAAAAAAAAAAAAGTTACGAATCGAAAAAAAAAGTTACGAATTGAAAAAAAAGTTACGAATCGAGAAAAAAAGTTACGAATGTACGAATTTTTTTGTTCAATCCATTCGAAGCACGTTTAGCAGCACCATTGTAAGGGACACGGAAAATTACCAATTCAACAAAAAAAAAAGTTACGGATGTACGAATTTTTTCGTTCGTTTTCGTTTTTCGGATTTTCTTCATTAGTACATTCGTTGTTTCTAATTTTTTTTTTTTTCAGATTTTCGTTGTTTTTCGGATTCGTTCGATTCGAATGATTCGTTAATCGGATTCGTACGATTCGTTACGATTCGAACGATTCGTTAATCGGATTTGAACGATTCGTTACGATTCGAACGATTCGTTACGATTTGTTATTCGGATTCATACGATTCAAATGATTCGTTCATTCGTACGAAAACGAACGAACGAAACTAACGAAAAAAACGAAAAACGAAAAAAAACAAAACGAATTGCACATGTCTAGCGAAGAGGCTACTCACCATATGAAAATTTTCGGACGACAGAACACAACTTCAGAAGTGACGCAACGTGTTGAATAGTTTTTTATGTATTCTTTAGTTTCTGAGCATGCGTATTCTTGCTCTTGCAATGTTTTTCGGACAAAAAACTTACTAATTAAACGAAAATCGGACATTGAGTTCACATCCAAAAGAAATGTCATAGTCTGTACATCCAGCTTTTGTCGGACGAAAAAGCGAAGTCGGTCGTCGAAAAGCACCGTACTAACGATCTAAAAATGTTGGCAGATCGTTCGTCGGACGCAATTCTTCTTCCCATTTTCGTATGGTGTGCCTTTAGTCCTTAGGGTTCAATATTGAGTTGGCCCACCATTTGCAGCTAGACATGGAATGCCAAGACACCGGCTGAAATCTATAAGTAATTAGAAAGCAATCCTTCCCCTTGTCAGTGCAAATTAATATCAGCTGGTTCAGTCTCCACTGATGGCCTATAAAAAGGTGTCTCATTACCAAAGGTGTCACACAAGAAACATCTCATGATGGGTAAAAGCAAAGAGCTCTCTCAAGACCTTCGCAACCTTACTGATGACATCGGTTGTAGAAGGATTTCTAAACTTCTGTCATTTCTGGAACTGGATGCTCCAGTGAGCACTGTTGGGGCCATAATTTCACCATAAACCAGCTGACAGTCACAGAGTAAATGGTGATAAGTCTTAAAACTGACAGGTTTCGCAGAGACCAGTCTGCTTCCTCAGGACAAAATGAGAGAAAAATCAACAACTATGGGACAAAAATCATATATAACATTAGTGTGTATATCTTTTAAATGAATCAAGGTATGTACATATATAACATTTATATTTATTTGCTCCAAATTGGTAGACTCACTTATAGTTATTAACCACTGTATAAGATGAGAAATCGTATTGTATATCAATCCGTCCTGCCCTAAGGAGAGGTCAGGCAGTTTGATTAGTGGCACAGGAAGTCAAAAATGACGGAGACCCAAGGGAGAACTTGCAGCTGTTAGCCCCCGTACACACGGTTGGACATTCCGATCCCCAAATCCGTCCGACGGATTTTGTCCGAAACTGGTGTTGCCCACACACGGTCGGACAAAGTTGTCAGAAAATCCGATCATTCCGAAGGAGGTGACGTACAAAACGTATGACGGGACTACGTACAGGGCAGTAGCCAATAGCTTTCGTCTCCAAAATTCTTCTGAGCATGTGTGGCACTTTGTGCGTCGGAATTCTCTACACACGATTGGAAAAAGTCAGATCGGATTTTGTTGTCGGCAAATTTTAGATCCTGCTCTCAAATTTCTTTTGTCGGAAATTCCAACGGAAAAAGTCCGCTAGGGCCCACACATGATTGGATTTTCCGACAACATAATCCGATCTGACTTTTTCCATCAGAATATCCGACCGTGTGTACGGGGCATTAGAGATTACCCACGGTGTGAGCGATTGTCGCCAGGTGAGCTGTGTACCAACCACATGAACGTGTATTAATCTTTCTTCTGAATCAGACACACTGAGATTATTCTGTCCTTATCAATACTGCAAACTGTTTATTGCTGCAATAAAGTGTTATCAGTTGATTGTAAGCTCCTGTTCTATTCTTTCCTATAGTCCTGTTTTACCATTTATTACTATTTAAGACTTGACATTGTTAAGGGGATATTGAGTATAATGTTATATGTAAGCTAAAAAGATTTTCACAGTTTGAAAAAAGTCCATCTAGTTCAACCAATAAAAAAATAAAAAAAAAGAATAATATCAAACAATCCCATATACACAATCCTTCACCCACAGTTGATCCAGAGGAAGGCGAAAAAAAACCAGCAAAGCATTTTTTTTGCCATTGTGCCGACTAGGGATGGGCCCGGTGCTCGATGCGAACCCACGTTCGCATCGAGCACCGGGCGTTCGCTCGCTCGGCGAGCCCAGAACTATTTTGGCCGCTCGCATCACGTTGGTGTGATGCGCGCGGCCCCGCAATGCATTGCGGCCGGCGCGGCCGGCGCAGTGCATTGCTGGCTGATGATTGGCCAAGCATGCACTGTGACCCCGCATGCTTGGCCAATCACAGCCCCGGAAACTCGAAGAGCCATAATTGGCTACAGGCAGGACGCCTGTAGCCAATTACAGCTCAGGGGCTGTAGTACACGCCCCCCCCTATAAAAGGCCGCCACGCCGTCTGCGCCGGTCACATGCTGTTCCGGCGCAGATAGAGCAGGCTAGATCTGTGACACTCTGCTGGATTTAGTTAGTTAGAGAGATTTACTTAGAGAGATCGAGTTAGATAGATTCATTCATTTAGATTGATTTAGAAAGAGGGGCTTGTAGTGTGTTCGTGGCAGGCAGGCAGAGCTCCTATATTTTGTCCCCAGAAGCACCTATAGGACTTGTAGTGTGTTCGTGGCAGGCAGGCAGAGCTCCTATATTTTGTTCCCAGAAGCACCTATAGGACTTGAAGTGTGTTAGTCCCATCACACAGAGATCATATATTTTGTTCCCAGAAGCACCTATAGGACTTGAAGTGTGTTAGTCCCATTACACACAGACCTACATTTTCTTCCCAGAAGCACCTATAGGACTTGAAGTGTGTTAGTCCCATTACACACAGACCTACATTTTCTTCCCAGAAGCACCTATAGGACTTGAAGTGTGTTAGTCCCATCACACAGAGATCATATATTTTGTTCCCAGAAGCACCCATAGGACTTGAAGTGTGTTAGTCCCATCACACAGAGATCCTATATTTTGTTCCCAGAAGCACCTATAGGACTTGAAGTGTGTTAGTCCCATCACACAGAGATCATATATTTTGTTCCCAGAAGCACCTATAGGACTTGAAGTGTGTTAGTCCCATCACACAGAGATCATATATTTTGTTCCCAGAAGCACCTATAGGACTTGAAGTGTGTTAGTCCCATCACACAGACCTATATTTCCTTCCCAGAAGCACCTATAGGACTTGAAGTGTGTTAGTCCCATCACACAGAGATCATATATTTTGTTCCCAGAAGCACCTATAGGACTTGAAGTGTGTTAGTCCCATCACACAGAGATCATATATTTTGTTCCCAGAAGCACCTATAGGACTTGAAGTGTGTTAGTCCCATCACACAGAGATCATATATTTTGTTCCCAGAAGCACCCATAGGACTTGAAGTGTGTTAGTCCCATCACACAGAGATCCTATATTTTGTTCCCAGAAGCACCTATAGGACTTGAAGTGTGTTAGTCCCATCACACAGAGATCATATATTTTGTTCCCAGAAGCACCTATAGGACTTGAAGTGTGTTAGTCCCATCACACAGAGATCATATATTTTGTTCCCAGAAGCACCTATAGGACTTGAAGTGTGTTAGTCCCATCACACAGAGATCATATATTTTGTTCCCAGAAGCACCTATAGGACTTGAAGTGTGTTAGTCCCATCACACAGAGATCATATATTTTGTTCCCAGAAGCACCTATAGGACTTGAAGTGTGTTAGTCCCATCACACAGACCTACATTTCCTTCCCAGAAGCACCTATAGGACTTGAAGTGTGTTAGTCCCATTACACACAGACCTACATTTTCTTCCCAGAAGCACCTATAGGACTTGAAGTGTGTTAGTCCCATCACACAGAGATCATATATTTTGTTCCCAGAAGCACCTATAGGACTTGAAGTGTGTTAGTCCCATCACACAGACCTACATTTCCTTCCCAGAAGCACCTATAGGACTTGAAGTGTGTTAGTCCCATCACACAGAGATCATATATTTTGTTCCCAGAAGCACCTATAGGACTTGAAGTGTGTTAGTCCCATCACACAGAGATCATATATTTTGTTCCCAGAAGCACCCATAGGACTTGAAGTGTGTTAGTCCCATCACACAGAGATCCTATATTTTGTTCCCAGAAGCACCTATAGGACTTGAAGTGTGTTAGTCCCATCACACAGAGATCATATATTTTGTTCCCAGAAGCACCTATAGGACTTGAAGTGTGTTAGTCCCATCACACAGAGATCATATATTTTGTTCCCAGAAGCACCTATAGGACTTGAAGTGTGTTAGTCCCATCACACAGACCTATATTTCCTTCCCAGAAGCACCTATAGGACTTGAAGTGTGTTAGTCCCATCACACAGAGATCATATATTTTGTTCCCAGAAGCACCTATAGGACTTGAAGTGTGTTAGTCCCATTACACACAGACCTACATTTTCTTCCCAGAAGCACCTATAGGACTTGAAGTGTGTTAGTCCCATTACACACAGACCTACATTTTCTTCCCAGAAGCACCTATAGGACTTGAAGTGTGTTAGTCCCATCACACAGAGATCATATATTTTGTTCCCAGAAGCACCCATAGGACTTGAAGTGTGTTAGTCCCATCACACAGAGATCCTATATTTTGTTCCCAGAAGCACCTATAGGACTTGAAGTGTGTTAGTCCCATCACACAGAGATCATATATTTTGTTCCCAGAAGCACCTATAGGACTTGAAGTGTGTTAGTCCCATCACACAGAGATCATATATTTTGTTCCCAGAAGCACCTATAGGACTTGAAGTGTGTTAGTCCCATCACACAGACCTATATTTCCTTCCCAGAAGCACCTATAGGACTTGAAGTGTGTTAGTCCCATCACACAGAGATCATATATTTTGTTCCCAGAAGCACCTATAGGACTTGAAGTGTGTTAGTCCCATCACACAGACCTACATTTCCTTCCCAGAAGCACCTATAGGACTTGAAGTGTGTTAGTCCCATCACACAGAGATCATATATTTTGTTCCCAGAAGCACCTATAGGACTTGAAGTGTGTTAGTCCCATCACACAGAGATCATATATTTTGTTCCCAGAAGCACCCATAGGACTTGAAGTGTGTTAGTCCCATCACACAGAGATCCTATATTTTGTTCCCAGAAGCACCTATAGGACTTGAAGTGTGTTAGTCCCATCACACAGAGATCATATATTTTGTTCCCAGAAGCACCTATAGGACTTGAAGTGTGTTAGTCCCATCACACAGAGATCATATATTTTGTTCCCAGAAGCACCTATAGGACTTGAAGTGTGTTAGTCCCATCACACAGACCTATATTTCCTTCCCAGAAGCACCTATAGGACTTGAAGTGTGTTAGTCCCATCACACAGAGATCATATATTTTGTTCCCAGAAGCACCTATAGGACTTGAAGTGTGTTAGTCCCATCACACAGACCTACATTTTGTTCCCAGAAGCACCTATAGGACTTGAAGTGTGTTAGTCCCATCACACAGAGATCATATATTTTGTTCCCAGAAGCACCTATAGGACTTGAAGTGTGTTAGTCCCATCACACAGACCTATATTTCCTTCCCAGAAGCACCTATAGGACTTGAAGTGTGTTAGTCCCATCACACAGAGATCATATATTTTGTTCCCAGAAGCACCTATAGGACTTGAAGTGTGTTAGTCCCCATCACACAGACCTACATTTCCTTCCCAGAAGCACCTATAGGACTTGAAGTGTGTTAGTCCCATCACACAGAGATCATATATTTTGTTCCCAGAAGCACCTATAGGACTTGAAGTGTGTTAGTCCCATCACACAGACCTATATTTCCTTCCCAGAAGCACCTATAGGACTTGAAGTGTGTTAGTCCCATCACACAGAGATCCTATATTTTGTTCCCAGAAGCACCTATAGGACTTGAAGTGTGTTAGTCCCATCACACAGAGATCATATATTTTGTTCCCAGAAGCACCCATAGGACTTGAAGTGTGTTAGTCCCATCACACAGAGATCCTATATTTTGTTCCCAGAAGCACCTATAGGACTTGAAGTGTGTTAGTCCCATCACACAGAGATCATATATTTTGTTCCCAGAAGCACCCATAGGACTTGAAGTGTGTTAGTCCCATCACACAGAGATCCTATATTTTGTTCCCAGAAGCACCTATAGGACTTGAAGTGTGTTAGTCCCATCACACAGACCTACATTTTCTTCCCAGAAGCACCTATAGGACTTGAAGTGTGTTAGTCCCATCACACAGAGATCCTATATTTTGTTCCCAGAAGCACCTATAGGACTTGAAGTGTGTTAGTCCCATCACACAGAGATCATATATTTTGTTCCCAGAAGCACCTATAGGACTTGAAGTGTGTTAGTCCCATCACACAGACCTATATTTCCTTCCCAGAAGCACCTATAGGACTTGAAGTGTGTTAGTCCCATCACACAGAGATCATATATTTTGTTCCCAGAAGCACCTATAGGACTTGAAGTGTGTTAGTCCCATCACGCAGACCTTTATTTCCTTCCCAGAAGCACCTATAGGACTTGAAGTGTGTTAGTCCCATCACACAGAGATCATATATTTTGTTCCCAGAAGCACCTATAGGACTTGAAGTGTGTTAGTCCCATCACACAGACCTACATTTTCTTCCCAGAAGCACCCATAGGACTTGAAGTGTGTTAGTGGCATCACACAGAGCTCCTCTATATTCTTTGCAGAAGCACCCATAGGACTTCTAGTGTGTTAGTGGCATCACACAGAGCTCCTATATTTTCTTCTCAGCAGCACCCACAGGACTTCTAGTGTGTTAGTGGCATCACACAGAGCTCCTCTATTTTCTTTGCAGAAGCACCCATAGGACTTCTAGTGTGTTAGTGGCATCACACAGAGCTCCTATATTTTCTTCTTAGCAGCACCCACAGGACTTCTAGTGTGTTAGTGGCATCACACAGAGCTCCTCTATTTTCTTTGCAGAAGCACCCACAGGACTTCTAGTGTGTTAGTGGCATCACACAGAGCTCCTCTATTTTCTTTGCAGAAGCACCCATAGGACTTCTAGTGTGTTAGTGGCATCACACAGAGCTCCTATATTTTCTTCTCAGCAGCACCCACAGGACTTCTAGTGTGTTAGTGGCATCACACAGAGCTCCTCTATTTTCTTTGCAGAAGCACCCATAGGACTTCTAGTGTGTTAGTGGCATCACACAGAGCTCCTCTATTTTCTTTGCAGAAGCACCCATAGGACTTCTAGTGTGTTAGTGGCATCACACAGAGCTCCTATATTTTCTTCTCAGCAGCACCCACAGGACTTCTAGTGTGTTAGTGGCATCACACAGAGCTCCTCTATTTTCTTTGCAGAAGCACCCATAGGACTTCTAGTGTGTTAGTGGCATCACACAGAGCTCCTCTATTTTCTTTGCAGAAGCACCCATAGGACTTCTAGTGTGTTAGTGGCATCACACAGAGCTCCTATATTTTCTTCTCAGCAGCACCCACAGGACTTCTAGTGTGTTAGTGGCATCACACAGAGCTCCTCTATTTTCTTTGCAGAAGCACCCATAGGACTTCTAGTGTGTTAGTGGCATCACACAGAGCTCCTCTATTTTCTTTGCAGAAGCACCCATAGGACTTCTAGTGTGTTAGTGGCATCACACAGAGCTCCTATATTTTCTTCTCAGCAGCACCCACAGGACTTCTAGTGTGTTAGTGGCATCACACAGAGCTCCTCTATTTTCTTTGCAGAAGCACCCATAGGACTTCTAGTGTGTTAGTGGCATC
The DNA here is from genome assembly GCA_028564925.1 of Lithobates sylvaticus. Lineage (NCBI taxonomy): Eukaryota > Metazoa > Chordata > Amphibia > Anura > Ranidae > Lithobates > Lithobates sylvaticus. Next base: position 299,141,866 of record CM053031.1, on the reverse strand, counting down.
ACACAGAGCTCCTCTATTTTCTTTGCAGAAGCACCCATAGGACTTCCAGTGTGTTAGTGGCATCACACAGAGCTCCTATATTTTCTTCTCAGCAGCACCCACAGGACTTCTAGTGTGTTAGTGGCATCACACAGAGCTCCTCTATTTTCTTTGCAGAAGCACCCACAGGACTTCTAGTGTGTTAGTGGCATCACACAGAGCTCCTCTATTTTCTTTGCAGAAGCACCCATAGGACTTCTAGTGTGTTAGTGGCATCACACAGAGCTCCTATATTTTCTTCTCAGCAGCACCCACAGGACTTCTAGTGTGTTAGTGGCATCACACAGAGCTCCTCTATTTTCTTTGCAGAAGCACCCATAGGACTTCTAGTGTGTTAGTGGCATCACACAGAGCTCCTATATTTTCTTCTCAGCAGCACCCACAGGACTTCTAGTGTGTTAGTGGCATCACACAGAGCTCCTCTATTTTCTTTGCAGAAGCACCCATAGGACTTCTAGTGTGTTAGTGGCATCACACAGAGCTCCTATATTTTCTTCTCAGCAGCACCCACAGGACTACCGACTACAATGGCTGGAAGACCGCCAAGGGGAGGCAGAGCGTGCAGAGCCAAGAACACAGGGCAGGCAGGCTCTGTTTCTAGTGGACGTGGCCGTGGACGTGGTCGTGCATCGTCATCAGCACGTGGCCATGGGACACGCGCGTCTTTGTTTTCGGCAGCTGGACATGTGGAGCCGCATCATGCTGAAGGCTTGGTAGAATGGATGACCAAGCCCTCCTCATCCTCCTCATCCTCTCTCACCCAGGCTCAGGGTACTGACAGAGCATCATCAGCCACCCCTTCCCTAGACCCACCATGTCCTCCTGAGGAGTCCCCCGAACTCTTTGAGCACAGTGTTGGGTACATGCTCCAGGAGGATGCCCAACGATTCGAAGGCTCGGATGATGATACCCAGCTTGAGGAATCTGGCAGTACTGTTCCACCAGCTGCAGCTTACTGCCAGGTTTGCTCTAGTGGTGAAGAGGGAGGGGATGATGAGGTCACTGACTCCACGTGGGTGCCTGAAGGGAGAGAGGATGAGGAGGAGGACGAGGAGGAGGAGGATGCGGCGTCACATGTCCAACGAGGCAGGATGCCCCCTGGAGGCCAGGTAGAGGCCAGCACAGCAACTGTACAACACCGCAGAGCTCCGCCTGTGCAGGGCGCTGCCTCTGCACGTTATCAGAAAAGTTCTTTGGTGTGGGCCTTTTTTGAGACGAGTGCAGCAGATCGCACCACTGCTATTTGCAATATTTGTCTCAAGCGTATCTCGCGTGGCCAAAACATCAGCCGCTTGGGCACCACAAGCATGACCAGACATATGGCGACCTGCCATGCAGCTCGTTGGCAGGCACACATAAAAGACCCACACCAAAGAACTAAGCGGACCTCTCCTTCCTCCTCCTCAGCTGGGATCTCCATCCCCACTACACCTTCAGTCCTCTCTGAAAGCTGCTCTGAGAGGACTGAAGGTGTAGAATTAGGTGTGTCACAACCAAGTACTTGCAGTACAACGATGTCCGATTGCAGCAAGCAAATTTCCCTGCCCCAGCTGCTGGACCGTAGAAAGAAGTACACTCCCAGCCATCCACATGCCCAGCGGTTGAATGCTAGCCTGGCTAAATTGCTAGCACTTCAACTGCTGCCTTTTCAGTTGGTAGACTCGGCCCCCTTCCGTGAGTTTGTTCAATGTGCGGTTCCTCAGTGGCAGGTTCCCAAACGCCACTTTTTCTCACGGAAGGCGATTCCGTCTCTCTACCGGCATGTGGAGGGCAATGTCCATGCCTCGCTGGACAGGGCGGTCAGCGGTAAGGTGCATATTACCGCTGACTCATGGTCCAGCAGGCATGGACAGGGACGGTACCTTTCTTTCACGGCCCATTGGGTCACTCTATTGGCAGCTGGGAGGGATGCAGGACAAGGTGCAGTAGTGTTGGAGGTTGTTCCGCCACCACGCCTCCAAAACGCTACTACTGCTACTGGTTGTGACACACCTCTCTCCTCCACCCCCTCCTCTTCTTCTTCCTCCAGTGCTCTGTCCTTGGAACCAGCGGTGCTCCGTAGGCGTACAAGGGGCTACGCAAGTACGCAGGCAAAAAGATGCCATGCCGTGCTTGCGCTGGTGTGTTTGGGGGACAGGAGCCACACTGGGCCAGAGGTTCTGGCAGCTCTGCAGGGGCAGGCCGAGAGGTGGTTGACGCCACGTCAGCTTAAGCCAGGAATGGTCGTTTCTGACAATGGCACCAACCTCCTCTCCGCCCTGCGACAGGGGCAGCTCACCCATGTGCCCTGCATGGCTCACGTCCTCAACCTGGTGGTGCAGCGGTTCTTGGGCAGGTTCCCAGGCTTACAGGATGTCCTGAGGCAGGCCAGGAAAGTCTGTGTGCATTTCCGCCGATCTTATAATGCCAGTGCTCGGCTGACTGAGCTGCAAAAGGAGCTGAACCTGCCCAAGAACCGCCTAATATGTGACATGCCCACCAGGTGGAACTCAACGTTGGCCATGCTGCAGCGACTGCACACGCAGCAGAGGGCCATCAATGAGTACCTTTGCGACTACGGCACCAGGACAGGGTCAGGGGAGCTTGGTTTTTTTTCCCCACGTCAGTGGAGCATGATCAGGGATGCATGCACTGTCCTCTCACCATTTGAGGAGGCCACGAGGATGGTGAGCAGTGACAGTGCATGCATCAGTGACACTGTCCCTCTTGTCCACCTGTTGGAGCATACGCTGCGTGGGATAATGGACAGGGCACTTGAGGCAGAACAGAGGCAGGAAGAGGAGGACTTCCTTGCCTCTCAAGGCCCCCTTTATCCGGACAGTGTTCCTTCTGTCCCACCCATCACACAGGAAGAGGATGAGGAGGAGGAGGAGGAGGAGGAGGAGGAGGAGGAGGATTGTGTGAGCATGGAGGTGGAGCCTGGCACTCAGCATCAGCAGCAGCAGTCTTTTAGGGATGATGTACAGTCCCAACAAGCCAGTGGACTTGTACGTGGCTGGGAGGAGGTGGCTGGCGATCATGTCATCCTCAGTGACCCAGAAGACTCCGGACCGAATGCCTCAGCTAACCTACGCTGCATGGCCTCCCTGATCCTGCAAAGCCTGCGGAAGGATCCTCGTGTTCTTCGGATCAAGGAGAGGGACCATTACTGGCTGGCCACTCTCCTTGATCCGCGGTACAAGGGTAAGGTTGCGGACCTTATCTTGCCGTCGCAGAGGGAGCAGAGGATGAGACATCTCAGGGAGGCCTTGCAGAAAGGTCTGTGCAACGCGTTCCCAGAAACTGGGAGGCTACAAACTCCTGGTCCTGGGCGACGAGTTGCTGAGGCTTCGGTCAGTGGCAGAAGGAGCGGTGGGGAAGGTGGACGTCTGACCGATGCGTTCAGACAATTTTTTAGTCCGCAGCCCCAAGGTATGATCGGTTCCAGCAACCATCGCCAGCGTCTGATATACATGGTGCAGGAATACCTTGGGGCAAGGTCAGACTTGGACACCTTTCCCACCGAAAATCCTCTGGCTTACTGGGTCCTGAGGATGGATCACTGGCCAGAGCTTGCACAGTATGCAATTGAGCTACTGGCCTGTCCTGCCTCCAGCGTTCTTTCCGAACGCACATTCAGTGCTGCTGGAGGATTTGTGACTGATCATAGGGTGCGCCTGTCCACCGCCTCGGTTGATCGACTGACCTTCATCAAAATGAATCAGTCTTGGATCACCACCAGCTACCAGGCACCTGAGGCGGATATAACCGAATAATTTTTAATGTCACATCCCTTCAAGACTGCCTATGCTGATGCTGAGTGACTGTCCTCTTATGTTCACTGACTATCCTCTTCCTCCTCCTCAATGATCCATGCCACCACACCAGTGCCTAAGGCACAATTTTTCAGCCCCTGTTTAACAGGGTCGGGTACTTACAATTTTTTTAAAAAAATGCTTCGCAACACATGTGACTGCTGTGCTCCAAGTACAGTATCTGTGAGGGGTTGCAGTGTTGTGGCACCAGCACCAGTGCCTAAGGCACAATTTTTCAGCCCCTGTTTAACAGGGGCGTGTACTTACAATTTTTTTAAAAAATGCTTCGCAACACGTGTGACTGCTGTGCTCCAAGTACAGTATCTGTGAGGGGTTGCAGTGTTGTGGCACCAGCACCAGTGCCTAAGGCACAATTTTTCAGCCCCTGTTTAACAGGGGCGTGTACTTACAATTTTTTAAAAAAATGCTTCGCAACACGTGTGACTGCTGTGCTCCAAGTACAGTCTCTGTGAGGGGTTGCAGTGTTGTGGCACCAGCACCAGTGCCTAAGGCACAATTTTTCAGCCCCTGTTTAACAGGGGCGTGTACTTACAATTTTTAAAAAAAAATGCTTCGCAACACGTGTGACTGCTGTGCTCCAAGTACAGTCTCTGTGAGGGGTTGCAGTGTTGTGGCACCAGCACCAGTGCCTAAGGCACAATTTTTCTGCCCCTGTTTAACAGGGGCGGGTAATTACAAATCTTGATCTAATAGTTCACAGCAGGGCCCATTCCTGCGCCCACCAAGAGTAACTATGAGGGCCTGCAGTCTTGTGGCAACACCGTCCACCACCACCGCCAAAGGCCCAATTTTTCTGCCCTGTTCATCAGGTGCTTGCAATTACAAATCTTGATCTAATAACTCACAGCAGGGCCCATTCCTGCGCCCACCAAGAGTAACTATGAGGGCCTACAGTCTTGTGGCAACACCGTCCACCACCACCGCCAAAGGCCCAATTTTTCTGCCCTGTTCATCAGGTGCTTGCAATTACAAATCTTGATCTAATAACTCACAGCAGGGCCCATTCCTGCGCCCACCAAGAGTAACTGTGAGAGCCTACAGTCTTGTGGCAACACCGTCCACCACCACCGCCAAAGGCCCAATTTTTCTGCCCTGTTCATCAGGTGCTTGCAATTACAAATCTTGATCTAATAACTCACAGCAGGGCCCATTCCTGCGCCCACCAAGAGTAACTGTGAGAGCTTACAGTCTTGTGGCAAAACCGTCCACCACCACCACCACCACCCCCAATTTTTCTGCCCTGTTCAACAGGTGCATGCAATTACAAATCTTGATCTATTAACTCACAGCAGGGCCCATTCCTGTGCCCACCAGTCTTGTGGCTACACCAACATCTAATAGGGCAAATTTCTGAAGAGTATATACGCCAGGCCCCTACTTTCAAACATCCAACTTACAAACGACTCCTACTTGCAAATGGAAAGAGAAAACAGGAAGTGAGAGGAAATCTACCCCTAGGAAGGGAAATTCTATCCTGTTAGATTTAATTTGGGAAAAAGGTATCTCCTCTCTACTGATACTTTATCACCAATCCTTGTTTCAATTAAAACCCCACTTTTTCCAAAAACATTTGTCATTGGGACGGAAAGTGAGGTGACATGTTCTGAACAGATGTGCAAAGACAGCAAATGTTACAGGGGTGATAACCCCTCCCTATGTTCTCCAAAAAGCTTAAAAATAGATTTTTTTGGGATGGAGCTACACTTCATAATGTACCTGTTCAGATTCTACTTAAGAACAAACCTAAAGCCGCAAGTGGTTTTAAATGGCTTCTTTTTTTCCTTTACAAATGTCATTTTGTGCAAGGACAGTTCTAAACACGGGAAACACATGCCACTTCACAGGCATACTTTAGACACCCCCCAGGTACCATATTTAAAGGAAAATTTCACTTTTTTTTTTTCACTTTATGCATCATTAAAATGACTGCTCCCGAAAAAACGTTAGTTTTTAAAAGTTCTTTTTGCATTGATATATGTCCCCTGGGGCAGGACCCGGGTCCCCAAACCTGTTTTATGACATTAACATGCATATTGGCCGTTGTAATTAGCACTTTTGATTTCGAACGTTCGCGTCCATTATAACGTATAGGGTTCGAAAATTCGCGCGAACTTTCGGTCGGTTCGAAGGTTCTGGTGCGAACCGAACCCGGGGGTGTTCGGCTCATCCCTAGTGCCGACGTATATTGGCGTGCGGCGGTCAGCAAGTGGTTAAAGTGTAATTTTTAATTAAGTTTGTGTTTGAAAAAACACTGTGTGACATAGAAAAATTGCAACGTGTTCGATTAATCAATTTATTTATTTATTTTAATTGGTTAATCGACTAATTTCGATTATATATATATATATATATATATATATATATATATATATTATATATAATATATATATAATTAGCAGATGACCTAGAGAATAAAATATTCTCTAGGTCGTCTGCTAATTATATATATATATATATATATATATATATATATATATATATATATATATATATATATATATAATCGAAATTAGTCGATTAACCAATTAAAATAAATAAATAAATTGATTAATAGAACACAAAAATTTAAATCAGTAACAGCCCTAATATATATATATAAAGGGCTGTTACTGATTTAAAATGTTTGTGTTCGATTAATCAATTTATTTATTTATTTTAATTGGTTAATCGACTAATTTCGATTAATTATAACGCACATACAGATCCAACTACTTTTAGCTGATCTCCTTGCATTGCAACTCTGCATTAGTCAGTGGTAAATGTGGTATAAACTATATACAATCACCCGACACTAGTTAGTTTCCACAATCCATGACTTAACTTCACAGTTCACACAAATACGTTTTAAATTCAAACTGTAGCACTGACGTAAGTCATTTTTTTTCCCCCACAGTAGCGTGACAATCCCTCCACCTCCGGTCTAACTAATCACTCTCACCTTATGGCATGGACCCCTGTGCAAACAGGTGGTCAGGCAAGCGGGTATCAAAAGGGTTAACACGGACCATAAACTTCTCTCACGTCTCCTTAGATCTCAGCAAGGACGCAGGTCATGGGTAGAAAGAAAAGATCTAAGTGCTCACCGCTTAGGTATAAGATTACATTTTTGTGTTCAAACACAAACTACTCACATAAAGATGATAAAAACACAGCATGTAAAGCCGACAATCGTGTTAGTTCCGTAGGGCAGCAGCGGGTGACGCCATGCATAGCTCCTCCCCCGTACGCGTTACGTTCAATCAGAACTTCGACATCAACGGACTCCTCCCCCCTTTCCCTTCGTTAGTAGATGGAGGCACTTGGGGAAGGGGGGGGAGGAGTCCGGATCTCCGACGGAACTCCCTGAAGACCCGGAAGCCGGCGGAGAGGTGAGTACCAATCAAAAGAATTTTGGTCGATCAAAATTTTTTTACGATTAATCCAGGAATTAATCTTTATTTTACACAGCCCTAATATATATATATATATATATATATATATCTATATATATAGATATATATAGATATATATATACCGTATATACTCGAGTATAAGCTGGCCCAAATATAAGCCGAGGCACCTAATTTTACCACAAAAAACTGGGAAAACTTATTGACTCGAGTATAAGCCTAGGGTGAGAAATGCGCAGCTACTGTAAGTGGAAAAGAGGGTCAACAATGCCCATTTGCAGCCTCACTGTGCCCATTTGCAGCCATAGGTCCCCCAAACTTCAAACTTGGTAGTCAAGGGTTCCTAGATGCCCCCTAGCTGCAGCCAATATTTGGGGTCTCTGAACCCAAAGTGTCCTGAAATGACATTGCTGCAGATGGACACAGTTGACCGACTTTGGGGCCCCGTATCTTGGGGCCACTTGGTGCTAGGAACCCCAAATGTGGATATGTTGTAGTGCTGGTTCCACTTTGGTGTGCAAACCCAGCACTACAACATATCCAAAGATGTGGTTCCTATCACCAAGTGGCCCCGAGATACGGGGCCCCAAAATCGGTTCAGAAAATGTCAAGCACTTTTCTGCAGCAGAGAATGACATTTTCTGACCCGACTTTGGGGCCCCGTATCTCGGGGCCACTTGGTGCTAGGAACCCCACATTTGGATATGTTGTAGTGCTGGTTCCACTTGTTTAGAGGCTGTCCCCGATTTGGAGAGGCTGTCCCCGATTTGGAGAGGCTGTCCCCGATTTGGAGAGGCTGTCCCCGATTTGGAGAGGCTGTCCCCGAATTTGGATATGTTGTAGTGCTGGTTCCACTTGTTTAGGGTTCCTAGCACCAAGTGGCCCCGAGATACGGGGCCCCAAATTCGGGTCGGAAAATGTAATTCTCTGCTGCAGAAAAGTGCTTGACTCGAGTATAAGCCGAGGGGGGCATTTTCAGCACAAAAAAATGTGCTGAAAAACTCGGCTTATACTCGAGTATATACGGTATAAATATATATATATATATATATATATATATATATATATATATATATATATATATATATATATATGTCTATATATATGTTTGGGGGTTCTAGGTAATTTTCTAGCAAATAAATACAGATTTTTACTTGTAAACAAAAAGTGTCACAATAGGTCGGGTCCTTTAATGACGCTCACAAAACACAGACCTATACGGTCGTTGAAGCATAATGTGTAGGTTGTGCTTTTTAAAATTCTTAGGTAAATTGTGTAAAAATATTGTATTTCTGTACAATCGAATTATAATAACCTGTTCCCCGCCCAGCCAGCCATAAGAGTTCAGTCATCTGTGGCTAAGAAGATGTTTTCAGCCGTGCGAACAATTCAGAGAGGAAGTGAGAACCGAGAGGAAGAATGTCGTTCTGCAACTCCACACCCAGAAGAACGGAAACCTAAGAATACCACAACTCGTTTTTTCACACAAATAGAGCTTTTCTTTTTTGTGGTATTTGATCACCTCTGCGTTTTTTTTTTTTTTTTTTATTACATAAACGAAAAAAATACAAAATATAAAAAAAAAATTACGTTCTGCTATAAAACATATCCAATAATAAAATGTAAACAAATCCAATTTCTTTATAAAGTTTGGCCAAAATGTATTCTGCTACATTTTTATATAAAATAAAAATCCCAATAAGCTTATATTGATGAAAGTTATAGCGTCTGCAAACTATGGGATATACTTGATTTTTTTTTATTTTCACTATTAATGGCGGACATCAGCGACTTATAATGGGACTGTGATAGTGCGGCGGACAATCTGACACTAACTGATGTTAGGGAGGAACTGAAGAACTGCCACTGACATCACCAGTGACACTAATACAGTGGCCAGTGCTAATAATAAGCACTGTCACTGTACTAATGACACTGGCTGGGAAGGGGTTAATATCTGGGATGATCAAAGGGTTCCGATTTGGAGAGGCTGTCCCCGATTTGGAAAGGCTGTCCCCGATTTGGAGAGACTGTCCCCACTTTGGAGTGGTTGTCCCCGATTTGGAGAGGCTGTCCCCGATTTGTAGAGGCTGTCCCCGATTTGGAGAGACTGTCCCCGATTTGGAGAGACTGTCCCCGATTTGGAAAGGCTGTCCCCGATTTGTAGAGGCTGTCCCCGATTTGTAGAGGCTGTCCCCGATTTGGAGAGACTGTCCCCGATTTGGAAAGGCTGTCCCCGATTTGGAGAGGCTGTCCCCGATTTGGAGAGGCTGTCCCCGATTTGGAGAGGCTGTCCCCGATTAGGAGTGGTTGTCCCCGATTTGGAGAGGCTGTCCCCGATTTGGAGAGGCTGTCCCCGATTTGGAGAGACTGTCCCCGATTTGTAGAGGCTGTCCCCGATTTGGAGAGACTGTCCCCGATTTGGAAAGGCTGTCCCCGATTTGGAGAGGCTGTCCCCGATTTGGAGAGGCTGTCCCCGATTTGGAGAGGCTGTCCCCGATTAGGAGTGGTTGTCCCCGATTTGGAGAGGCTGTCCCCGATTTGGAGAGACTGTCCCCGATTTGGAGAGACTGTCCCCGATTTGGAAAGGCTGTCCCCGATTTGTAGAGGCTGTCCCCGATTTGTAGAGGCTGTCCCCGATTTGGAGAGACTGTCCCCGATTTGGAAAGGCTGTCCCCGATTTGGAGAGGCTGTCCCCGATTTGGAGAGGCTGTCCCCGATTTGGAGAGGCTGTCCCCGATTAGGAGTGGTTGTCCCCGATTTGGAGAGGCTGTCCCCGATTTGGAGAGGCTGTCCCCGATTTGGAGAGACTGTCCCCGATTTGGAGAGACTGTCCCCGATTTGGAGAGACTGTCCCCGATTTGGAAAGGCTGTCCCCGATTTGGAAAGGCTGTCCCCGATTTGGAGAGGCTGTCCCCGATTTGGAGAGGCTGTCCCCGATTTGGAGAGACTGTCCCCACTTTGGAGTGGTTGTCCCCGATTTGGAGAGGCTGTCCCCGATTTGGAGAGGCTGTCCCCGATTTGGAGAGACTGTCCCCACTTTGGAGTGGTTGTCCCCGATTTGGAGAGGCTGTCCCCGATTTGGAGAGGCTGTCCCCGATTTGGAGAGACTGTCCCCACTTTGGAGTGGTTGTCCCCGATTTGGAGAGGCTGTCCCCGATTTGGAGTGGTTGTCCCCGATTTGGAGAGGCTGTCCCCGATTTGGAGAGGCTGTCCCCAATTTGGAGAGGCTGTCCCCGATTTGGAAAGCCTGTCCCCTATTTGTAGAGACTGTCCCCGATTTGGAGAGACTGTCCTTGATTTGGAGAGACTGTCCCTGATTTGGAGAGACTGTCCCTGATTTGGAGAGACTGTCCCTGATTTGGAGAGACTGTCCCTGATTTGGAGAGACTGTCCTCGATTTGGAGAGGCTGTCCCTTATTTAGAGAGACTTTCCCCTCGATTTTTAGAGACTGTCCCCTATTTGGAGAGACTGTCCCTGATTTGGATAGACTGCCCCCTATTTCAAGGGACTGTCCCTGATTTAGAATAAAGTCCCTTTGTCCCTCTTTCCGCCTTAATTGTCCCTCATTTTGGTCTGATCTACAGTATATAGCTGTGTATAAAATGCACTATTTATCTTTTAAAAAGTGTTCCCCAGCGCTAGACCTTTCATCCAACTGCTAAAATGCTGCATATATAAACTTCAAAAGCCAATATAAAGGAATAATAATGGTAAAGAAAAGCAATTGGGGGTTTAACTATTTTTTTTTGTATAATTCTCCTTTAAAGGGGCGTGGCAGGGGGCGGGCCCTAAGCTTTTATAATTTTTCTAACAAGTTTCCCCATTTCATAAAGCTGGAAGGTATGGCCATGTGTGCTGCTTTGACTAACAGATCTCTTTGTTTATTATCCCTGCTCTGCAAGAATACAGGGAGCATTGCTTCAAGTCACGTCAAATCCAAACGCAATATTCCCCGTGCACACGTTCAAGATAACCGGCTGTTCAGTAATGCTGGGTGCTGTAGTGACCATAGGCTGTAAAGCGTGGATACTCAACGTGAAGAAATGTCATCAGCACACCAAGGAGTCCTCGAAAGGGTCCAAAGCTTTATTCCATGGCCACATGATAAATATACAGAAACATTTCGGAGCCACGCAGGACTTGCCTGACAAAGGGGCCCTGCGTGGCTCCGAAACCTTGCTGTATATTTATCATGTGAGGGCAAATACGTATCGGCCTAAACTAAGGGGAAAAAAAAATTATATATTTTTTTTTGGGGATATTTATTATAGCAAAAAGTAAAAAAGAATGTGTTTTTTTCAAAATTGTCGCTTTTTTTTTGTTTGAAGCGCAAAAAAAAAAAAAACGCAGAGGTGATCAAATACCACCAAAAGAAAGCTCTGTTTGTTGGGAAAAAAGGACGTCAATTTTGTTTGGGAGCCACGTCGCATGACCGCGCAATTGTCAGTTAAAGCGACGCAGTGCCGAATTGCAAAAAGTGCTCTGGTCTTTTGCCAGCCAAATGGTGGTTAACATATAAACTATTCTATATAACAAATATACTATAATATAACATACTATACAATACTACAACATCTTTACTATAATATACTATACTATACAACAAATATACTAATATATAAAACATACTATACAATACTACAACATTTTTACTATACTATACTGTAGTATACTATACCTAAAACTATACTATAATATACTATACTATATAACAAATATACTATGATATAACATACTATACAATACTACAACACTACAGCATTTTTACTATACTATGCTATAATTTAAAATACTATAAAACCAATATACTAAATATAACATACTATACAATACTACAACATTTTTTACTATACTATATAACAAGTATGCTATAATATAACTTACTATACTACAACATTTCTACTATACTAGACCTAACTATATATACTTTAGGTCTTTTGGTGCCCTCTAGTGGGAAGTTGGAAAGTTGTGGATAATTATTTTATCATGTTTTCAAACAGGTAGACCTGTACCAACTTAAAAGCTTCAACGGTTTGATGAATGTTGCAAGTCCTTTTATACACTCTGAGGCTTTTTTCTATATTTTGGTGGAGTGGCTTACCTGGCTTGGTCTGGTAAACATACCCTTTCTCTCTTTTATCCAGATGGGATTATGCTGGAATGTGTCCTATTGGTATACATAAGAACATGTTGGCTTTTTAATAAGGAGCCCCTCCTCCCCCCTTCTCCTCTTTTCTTTTTTTTGACCCAAAGGTGTTCTATCGGGTTGAGGTCAGGACTCTGTGCAGGCCAGTCAAGTTCCTCCACCCCAAACTCACTCATCCATGTCTTTATGGACCTTTCTTTGTGCACTGGTCCAAACCATTTGGTGGAGGAAGGATTATGGTGTGGGGGTTGTTTTTCAGGGGTTGGGTTGGCCCCTTAGTTCCAGTGAAGGTAACTCTTAAGGCGTCAGCATACCAAGATATTTTGGACAATTTCATGCCCCCAACTTTGTGGGAACAGTTTGGGGATGGCCCCTTCCAGTTCCAACATGACTGCACAAAGCAAGGTCCATGAAGACATGGATGAGCAGGTTTGGGGGTGGAGGAACTTGACTGGCCTGACTTCAACCCGATAGAACCCTTTTGGGATGAATAAGTATGGAGACTGTAAGTCATTCTCAGGCCATGGAAAGAATGGCACCTTGCAGGGGCTGGGATGGATGGATGGATGTATGTAGGTTAGGTTAAGTAAACGCAGACTTGAGAGCAGCAGACGTGGCATAGGGCAGTGATGGTGAACCTCGGCACCCTAGATGTTTTTGAACTACATTTCCCATGATGCTCTGGCACTCTGCAGTGTAGTGGAGCATCATGGGAAATGTAGTTTTCAAAACATCTGGGGTGCCAAGGTTCGCCATCACTGACATAGGGGTTTAATTGGATGCAGTCAAGCTGATATGCATGACATTTCTGCTTTGTACAGAATTGGTTAACACCTTAGGTGAGGCAGTTAATTAAAATTTACACTAGCCAGGGATGCAAGGGTTAATAAACACTGCCAGTGACTACTAATAGCATGAAGAGGATAATTAGGACCAAAACTACTAAAATAAATACTATTAAAATGTGAGTGAATCCTGTTTTAATTACCGTATATACTCGAGTATAAGCCGACCCGAATATAAGCCGAGGCACCTCATTTTACCACAAACAACTGGGAAAACCTATTGACTCGAGTATAAGCCTAGGGTGAGAAATGCGCAGCTACTGTAAGTGGAAAAGAGGGTCAACAATGCCCATTTGCAGCCTCACTGTGCCCATTTGCAGCCATAGGTGCCCCGAACTCCAAACCTGGTAGTTAAGGGTTCCTAAATGCCCCCTAGCTGCAGACAAAATTTGGGGTCTCTGGACCCAAAGGGTCCCGAAATGACATTGCTTCAGATGGATACAGTTGACTAACTTTGGGGGCCCGTATCTTGGGGTCACTTGGGTGCTAGGAACCTCATCTTTGGATATATTGTGGTGCTGGTTCCACTGGGTTTTCAAGACAAGCACAAATTTAAAAAATGTTTCATTAACCACTTCAGCCCCGGACCAATTGGCAGCCAAAGGACCAGGCCCCTTTTTGCGATTCGGCACTGCGTCGCTTTAACTGACAATTGCGCGGTCGTGCGACGTGGCTACAAAACAAAATTGGCGTCCTTTTTTTTCCCACAAATAGAGCTTTCTTTTGGTGGTATTTGATCGCCCCTGCGGTTTTTATTTTTTGCGCTATAAACAAAAATAGAGCGACAATTTTGAAAAAAATGCAATATTTTTGGCTTTTTGCTATAATAAATATCCCCAAAAAATATATAAAAAAACTTTTTTTTTCCTCAGTTTAGGCCGATACGTATTTTTCTATATATTTTTGGTAAAAAAAATCGCAATTAGCGATTATTTATTGGTTTGCGCAAAAGTTATAGCGTTTACAAAATAGGGGATAGTTTTATAGCATTTTTATTAATATTTTTTTTTTTACTAGTAATGGCGGCGATCAGCGATTTTTATTGTGACTGCGACATTATGGCGGACACATCGGACATTTTTGACACATTTTTGGGACCATTGTATTTATACAGCAATCAATGCTATTTAAATGCACTGATTCCTGTATAAATGACAGTTGTAGTGAAAGAGTTAACCACTAGGGGGAGGGGGAGGGGTTATGGGCTGTGACGTGTGTGTGTTTTTTTACATTAGGGGGCGGGGCTGACGTCTGACGTCATTGATCGGCTTTCCCGATGACCGGGAACAGCCAATCAATGACAGGCAGTGTAGGAAGCGCGGGGAGAGGTTTGTTTACACAGACCTTTCCCTGTTCTTCAGCTCCGTAACCCGATCGCGGGACACCAGCGGCGATCGGGTCCGCTGGTCCCGCGCCAGGGTCACGGAGCTCCCGACCGGGTTGCGAGCGCGCCGCTGGCGGCGCGCGCCCGACCCACGGGCAGGCATTTAAAGGGCCACGTACAGGTACGTGATTTTGCCTGCCCGTGCCATTCTGCTGACGTATATATATGCAGTGGGCGGTCAGGAAGCCGTTAAATTAGGCTTAATTACCGTATATACTCGAGTATAAGCCGAGTTTTTCAGCAAATTTTTTGTGCTGAAAATGCCCCCCTCGGCTTATACTTGAGTCAAGCACTTTTCTGCAGCAGAGAATGACATTTTCCGACCCGACTTTGGGGCCCCGTATCTCGGGGAAACTTGGTGCTTGGTGCTAGATGGGGTTCCTAGCACCAAGTGTCCCCGAGATACGGGGCCCCAAAGTCGGGTCGGAAAATGTCAAGCACTTTTCTGCAGCAGAGAATGACATTTTCCGACCCGACTTTGGGGCCCCCGTATCTCGGGGACACTTGGTGCTAGGAACCCCATCTAGCACCAAGCATGAAAATTTTTTAAAATTTTGTCTTGAAAAGACACGGACTAAACTGGGGAGGTTGGTTGGGTGGGGGCACAATTTGGCATTTTTGCCCCGGGCACTGGATGATCTTGGCCCAGTACTGACTACTTGGCATTAATAGAAGCAATTTAAAATACAATACATACAATGGAGCAGGAGAAGAAGAAGGCTAAAGTGTTGTTCTTATTCTATATACTAGACATGTGCACAATAGAAAAATGTGTTTATTTTCGTTTAGTTTCTTTCGTTTCTGTTGATTCGTAATTTCGTAAGTCGTCGGTGTTCGTATTCGTAACGATTCGTATTTTCATAAGAGTTATTTTTTCATTGATTCGTTTTTCCGTTAGTTTAATTTTCGTTTATTCGAAATTCGGACGCATTCGTATTTTCGTAGATTTAGTTACATTCGTACTTTCGTTAGATTGATTTATTCGTACTTTCGTAACATTGTTTTCGTACATTCGTAATCTGGAGTTTTTTTGCCTGGGTAGTAAATTTCTATGTAGTGTGGGGGGCTTTTTTGGACAGTGTATATATCAGTGTCCTGCTGGTCTAGATACTATTCATGTTCTATTGCAGTCTTTCTCAACCTTTCTACCCCAGAGGAACCCTTGAAATTATTTTCTAGTCTTGAGGAACCCTTACTAAAACCAATTCATTGGTGGTCAATGAAAATAAAATGGCCATTACATTTGTGGTCGTGCAATCCCTACAGATGGCTTAAAAGATTGTTGGCTTCATGCAACTGGCTCCACCAAGTGGCATTGACCCTAGAACTATGCAGACCCCTTAAAATAGGAAGTCAATCGGCCACAGCTCAAGGAACCCCTAGCAACCTTTGGAGGAACCCTAGAGTTCCACAGAACCCTGGTTGAGAATGGCTGTTCTATTGGGTTGTACTTTTGTGGCCTTCCTTTTTTCTCTTTTCCATCATACTAGTTGGATAAGAACCTTTTTACTCCCTGGTTTTTGGTACTCCATATGGCCATTTGCGTCAGGCCCCTGGATTAGTAGACCATCATTCATGTAGATTTTGTAGCATGAATCTCGAAGAACCTCACAGTCGTGAAACGATTCAATCTTAAGCGCCATACTTGACAGGCATTACTTCAGGTATTCTATGAGATTGTGACCATCTCACATAGGTAAAGTCATGCAAGCTATATTCAACAATACTGTTTTTTAATGGTGTTACTTAAATTGCTTTTAAAGGTGCTTTTTTATATATACAGTGCCTTGAAAAAGTATTCATACCCCTTGAAATTTTCCACATTTTGTCATGTTACATCCAAAAACTTAAATGTGTTTTATTGGGATTTTATGTGATAGACCAACACAAAGCGTCACATTATTATGAAGTAGAAGGAAAATGATAAATGGTTTTCAAACTTTTTTTACAAATAAATATTTGAAAAGTGTGGGGGGCATTTGTATAGCGCCCCCCTGAGTCAATACTTTGTAGAACCCCCTTTCACTGTAATTACAGCTGCAAGTCATTTTGGGGATTTCTCTACCAACTTTACACATCAAGATAGTGATATTTTTGTCCATTCTTTGCAAAACATCTCAAGCTCTGTCAGATTGGATGGAGAGCGTCTGTGAACAGCAATTTTCAAGTCTTGCCACAGATTCTCAATTCTGTTCAATTCAGGTCTGGACTGTGACTGGGCCATTCTAACACATGAATATTCTTTGATCTAAACCATTCCATTGTAGCTCTGGCTGTATGTTTTGGGTCGTTGTCCTGCTGGAAGGTGAACCTCCCCCCCAGTCTCAAGTCTTTTGCAGACTCTAACAGGTTTTCTTCTAAGATTTCCTGTATTTGGCTCCATCCATCTTCCCATCAACTCTGACCAGCTTCCCTGTCCCTGCTGAAGAAAAGCATCCCCACCACATGATGCTGCCACCATCATGTTTCACGGTGGGGATGGTGTGTTCAGGGTGATGTGCAGTGTTAGTTTTCCCCACACATAGCGTTTTTCTTTTAGGCCAAAAAGTTCTAATTTGGTCTCATCTGACCAGAGCACCTTCTTCCACATGTTTGCTGTGTCCCCCACATGGCTTCTCACAAACTGCAAACAGGACTTCTTATGACTTTCTTTCTCCAATGTCTTTCTTCTTGTCACTCTTCCATAAAGAGCAGATTTGTGGAGAGCACGACTAATAGTTGTCCTGTGGACAGATTCTCCCCCCTGAGCTGTGGATCTCTGCAGCTCCTCCAGAGTCACCATGGACCTCTTGACTGCTTCTCTGATGAATGCTCTCCTTGCCTGGCCGGTCAGTTTAGGTGGACGGCCATGTCATGATAGGTTTGTAGTTGTGCCATACTCTTTCCATTTTCGGATGATGGATTGAACAGAGCTCTGTGAGATGTGAGATTTTTTTTATAACCTAATCCTGTTTTAAATTTCTCCAAAAACGTTATCCCTGACCTCTTTGGTGTGTTCCTTGGCCTTCGTGATTCTGTTTGTTCACTAAGGTTCTCTAATAAACCTCTGAGGGCTTCACAGAACAGCTGTAAGTAATAATGAAGCTGTATCTTGAGCAGTGTTGCCAACCAACCAGATTTAAATTTACTGACATGACACCCAAAATTTACTGGCACAGCCAAGTTTTTACTGGCATTTCCAAAATTATAGTTTTAAATGCAAATTTCATTATTTAGGCTACATACAAGTACAATATGCAGTTAGTAATGTGATTTAAGGTAGATTAAGGCAAACACATATTTCTTATTTAATTTTCGATCTATATCAAGTAAGTAGCTCAGGGACTGGACTCAGGAGGGCAAGAAATTAGAATGGGCAGGAAACTGACAGCAGTGTGCAACAGCACACATCACCGACACAACATCATCCCATCCTAAGTCACAGTTAGGGTCTCTCTCCATGCCAGGGGGTCCCTTAAGTCCACTCCAGTCCAAGCAGCACTGACAGTCCCGCTCCCGTCTTGTCTCGCTCCCGTCCCGCAGACCTGCACACGAGGCTCCAGCTGCTCCGCTCTGGTCCCTTGCACAACAACATCACTACGCACTCAGGCACTGCCTCCACTAGGCCTGCCACCCTGCCGATGCCATCCTAAACACACTGTAGCAAGCCCTGGGATGGTTTTGGCCGACTCCAGACCGGAACTGTGCAATGCGCCAAATGTCACAACCATATTTTTTACTGGCAACCTTTTTCTGTCACTGGCATTTGCTGGCAGGAGTAAAGTGCCCAATTTTTACTGACTGCCAGTAAAAATACCGACGGTTGGCAACACTGATCTTGAGTACTTTTAAGGTGGCTGTGGGTTTGCTTTCTCGTTTTGACACAAAACAAGTCCCACCATTGTCCCTCCCCTCTTTTTTTCTTCATTTTAGGAGACCTGGAGGTGGTTTTCTTTCTTTGTTGTCAGACAGATCATTCTTCTCTCCCCCACGTGTGTCTCTGCGTGAAGTTTCCATTTAGATAGATATGGTTACAAAGTGAACGGTGCAGTTTTTTTTAACATGCACGTATTACTTTTCCCTTTAGGCAATAAAAATGTACCATAAACAGGTTTGTTTACTCAAAAGAGCACATGATTGCAAAACTTGCTGGTAGAGGTTTGAAACTACAAAGAGGAAGTTTAACTCGGCAGAAAGACATTGAGAGGGAAGTTGGCACTGCTTCTGGTAATGTGAATAATTTGAGCAGTACGTACTGGATGGTAGCCAAAGTGCTGATCTAGACTTTAGGAGGGATAATCATACAATTGCTGGTTAATGCTGGCCATGTACAGCTCCAGCTAAAGCATGCGGGTAAACACTCCAATCCAATTTCCTCCAGAGTCTAAGCTGCATTCTAGTATATGTAGCGCCGGTACTCCTGAAGAGTACCCGCCATGTAGTACATTTATTTTTTTCCCAAGACTATAGTTAAGTCTTGGGGTTAATTATGCTAAATTATGCTTTGGCATCAGTTTGGCTGGGCTGTATTGAGGTTCTGCCTGGTCATAGGTGGGGTTTGCACCTGTGAGAGGCCGTAGAACGCAGTCTGGTTGGACGCATTGGGTACTAATCTCTTCTCGGAGCCAATCAGTGGGAGCGTTTGTCCCGCTGTGTATTCCGGGAGAGGGTACTTAAGGTGCTGAAGTCACGTGGTTCTGTGTTCCGGTCCAGAAGTTGTTGCTGACTCCGTAGTCCTGGTCCTCCTGACCAGCCCCCAGAGGCCTTCATGGCCTGGGGTGAGGATCCATCCGTTTTCGAGCCTCAGAACTGGCTAGTTCAAGGTAGAGTAACTGGAGGGAGGATTCTAAAGTGTTCCGGTGCCGTCTCGGGTTTTGGAGAGGCCCAGCAACTCTACATGCCACCAGGGGAGGACTCTTCGGAGGAGGGCCACGCACGAGGCTGGCTGCTCGGTAAGCTGAGCTATAAGGACACTAATTGAATCCACATTTCTTACGGTATTGCCGGACCGGCTGCAATATACTGGTACTGTAAGAAAGTTCCTAACTTTGTCCTTCAGTTGCAAATAAGTCCCTGTGAGAGACTGTTGTGCTCATCTAAAGTTTCACAAACAAGTCTGTGGCAGAGACTTTGCTAAGCTGAAATCACTTGTTGGCTGCTAGATCTACAAACAAGTATTTATCCAGCAGTTGAGTTATCCGGTTGCGAGTGGCTACTCCCTGGATCATCTAGAGAGAGACATTTATTGAGTGTCAGCAGTTCCAAAGTGCCTGAGCTTCTATACCCTCACCCTCTATTCCCAACTGAGAGACTGAGTGTTTCTGTTCAACGTTTTAAGCAAATAAAAATTCCTAAAGGAATTCAAGTGTCGGTCTCTACAGTTATTGGGCCATCAACCTCGGGAACCCCTAGACAAGAACAAGGAGCTACAAGGTGGAGAAGGTAAACGGTAAGCCCAAACAAACCAGAAGCTCCTTCGGGGGTCAGTGCTACATATACAAAATCAATACAATTTTTCACTCCCATTTGAGTAGAATAAAATCTACTCCAGCATATTTTTATTTTTTGAACAGATGAACAAGAACAACCTCCTGTGCTCCAGTGTAGTGTGGCGTTCAGAGACCGATGTACCTCCACCCTTCCACTCCAGAGAAATGTTAGGCCACCACGCTTTGCTGTCCTCTTAGAACTGGGGAAGTCTCAAACTCAAATAAACTAAAAAATAGGCAAACAGCGGGCAGACCAGCCTAGGGCATTATCTTTGCAAACAATTTATTATGGCATAGAAACTGTTATACTCACAACCACAACTTTATATATCATTATTTAATGATTCTCAAATCCAGAGATGTTAGTTCCTATGCACATGCTCTCTTTCATTGGAAGACGGCACTCTGGTTGAATATGGCTGATGCCAACTAGTCCACTGCCTATAGCACGATTTATAGACCACTTGCTAATGAGAAATATAAGTTCTGATTCTCTGATCCTGTGGACTGAATTCCAGCCTGCAGATCATGGTTAGGGATGGGCCTGGTGTTCGATTCGAACCCATGTTTAGAATTGAACATCGGGCGTTCGACTGCTCGTCGAGCCCAGAACTATGTGGGCTGTTCGCATCAAATTCGTGTAATGCGAACGATCCACAATGCACTGTGCTAGTCGCAGTGCATTGCTGGCTGATGATTGGCCAAGCATGCACTGTGACCCGCATGCTTGGCCAATCATAAAGCCAGCGGCGAGGAGAGCAATAATTGGCCACAGGCAGGATGCCTGTGGCCAATTATAGCTCAAGGGGTTTAGTACACGCCCCACATTATAAAAGGCCGCCGCGCCGGCGGCCTCGTATATTGTGTTCCAGTGTCAGTGTTATTATGTGCTGCTGACATTATCTGCTGTGATTCTGGGGATTAGTGTGTGCGTGCTGTTAGTACAGCATTGCAGTATCACATCTGGGGGGTGTCTATAGTATGCCTGTGAAGGGGCGCATGTTTCCCATGCTTAGAACTGTCCCTGCACAAAGTGTCATTTTTGCAGGAAAACAAGCTATTTAAAATCACTTGCGGCTAATGAATTGTCGGCTCCCGTAACACAGAGAACAGTCATTCATTGAAAGACATTGATAAAAAAAAAGTCATTGATAAAAAAAAAAAAAAAAAGTGTGGGGGTCCCCCCAAATTCAATTACCAGGCCCTTCAGGTCTGCTATCGATATTAAGGGGAACCCCGGCCAAAAAAAAAATGGCGTGGGGTCCCCCTCAAAATCCATCCCAGACCCTTATCCAAGCACGCAACCTGGCAGGCCGCAGGAAAAGAGGGGGGACGAGAGCGGCCCCCCTCCCTCCTGAACCGTACCAGGCCACATGCCCTCAACATTGGGATGGTGCTTTTGGGTCCCCCCCAAAGCACCTTGTCCCCATGTTGATCAGGACAAGGGCCTCGTCCCCACAACCCTGGCCATTGGTTGTGGGGGTCTGCGGGCGGGGGGCTTATCGGAATCTGGAAGCCCCCTTTAACAGGGGGACCCCCAGATCCCGGCCCCCCTGTGTGAAATGGTAAGGGGGTACAAAAGTACCCCTACCATTTCACCAAAAAAGTGTCAAAAATTGTAAAAATTACATGTCTAATGA
Source organism: Lithobates sylvaticus (assembly GCA_028564925.1). NCBI lineage: Eukaryota > Metazoa > Chordata > Amphibia > Anura > Ranidae > Lithobates > Lithobates sylvaticus. The sequence goes on along the minus strand of CM053031.1, from coordinate 299,120,136 downwards.
CGTTCTGTCAGAAAGTGCCACTCGCAGGGCCATGCAGCGGCGTGATCTGTCACCATGACCAATCACAGCATCTGTCATGTGACCTCTGTGACCAATCACAGCAGGTCACATGACAGTTGCACACAATGGAGGGCTTCCTTTCATGTCATCCATTGTGTATAATTGTGCTGCTAGCTGTGATTGGTCAATTTGATCACATGGCACAGAAAGAGCCAAACACAGCCCATCTGTACCACGTGATTAGCTTTGACCTATCACAGCTAATCACAACAAAGCAAACAGAATGAATCAGTTTCATTCAGTAAAATGCTTGCTTATAGCAATGTAATTCACTCCTATAAGCAAACATAATGTGTAAAAAATTATTTAAATAAAATCCTGATCACTTCCCCAGAACAGTACAATGTTACTATGGTAGGATTATTTTTCTCTAGCCAGCGTGTTAAAAAAAAATCGTAAAAAAAATAAAAATAAAAAATGTTATTATTTTTTGTACTGTCACCAGTCAGTGTCCCTGATCACAGCCACTCCCTTTATATGATGATGCTTTATCCGATGAAAAACTCCCATCGGAAATTCCGACCGCGTGTAATTGTTCTAAAAACATTAAATGTGTTAGAAAATGAATAAACAAAACAAATTTGAATGTATTTCAACGAAAACCGCTACTATTTGTTTCTATTTCGTTTCAATAGTTTTTATTGAGTTTTCAAACAGAGAGAAATACAGGAAACATGAATACAGTAAATAGCATCAGTAAACAAGAACCATAAATTTGATACCCTTCATAGTCAAAGTGTTGAAACCAGGACCTCTAGGTCGAGTCCAAAAGATTGCACTCAAGATGGGCGAGCCGACCAAGAGGGGCCAACCCCTCCACCCAGCACCCCCAATGGGAACTAGCTGTGCCGGGCAGAGGAGAATTGTCCCCCCCAGGCGGGTCGGGCCATAAGGTATTTGTCAACATATTTAAGGAATATTAAAAAAAAAAAAAAAAAAAAAAAAAAGGGGGCAATTTAAGTACACAACCCAAGTACGTTGCCTAGTCAGAAGTGTCTAGAGTAATTATAAAAGAGAAAACGCCAGTCTATCGAGACACGTAAAGTAGTAAAGGCTAACTGGTTGTCAAGTTAGTAAATCAATACGTTAAAGAATCAGTCAGAACAACATGAGGAAATAGTCCAACACTAGAGATGTAACATTCGATGAATGTAACAGCTCTAAAACATATTAGTAAAACATTGCCTGTATTACAGGTTTCCGGGGGTAGAAAAAGAGAAAAGAAAAGACAAGGGGAGAGAAAAAAGGGGTGAGAAAAGAGGAGAGAGAGCAAGCGTTTGAAAGTGCGAAACTCCTTCACCGACGGCACCCGACATAAGGCTAGTCAGTGGTTGGTAATGATATGTATCTGATCCAGGGATCCCAGATAGCATCATGTTTAGCGGTGGAGTCAAGAAGAATGCTAACTGTCTTCTCCTGGGCCATTATCCAGGAAATTTTCCTCTTAACCAGGAGGAGAGAAACAGTTGGTGTTTTCCAAGCCCGAGCTATCGTGAGTTTAGTTCCAAGGAGCATGAACATAATGAGCCTTTGGGTCAGACGAGGAGTGTTTGGACAAGGAAAATTCAATAGGGCAATGTGAGGAGATTTATGGATCGGTAAATCCGTAATTTTCCTAATAATGTTAAATATTCTATTCCAGAGAGATCTAATCTTAGGACAGTCCCACCAGACATGTAGCATAGACCCCACATGTCCGCAGTTACGGAAACACAAAGGAGAAGCAGTCGGGTAAATTTTGGAGAGTTTCAGGGGGACCATGTACCACCTCATGAGGACTTTCAGGTTAGCTTCAATCAGTGTAATGTTTAAAATCCCCTTTGAGGCTGCCGTAGAAGCTCTATGCCATTCTGCAACGCTCCAAGTATGTTGTAAATCATTTTCCCAGTCTTTCATGTAGAGTGTTTTGGTATTGGCTTGAGCAAGTGATTGGTAAATTACTGAAATCCCGCCCTTCTGCTCCTCAATCTGACCACACCACCTTTCATAATCCGTGACCGCAAGAGAGTGCAAGTTGGGAAGTCGAAGGGACTGGATAAAGTGAGCGATTTGTCTGTAACGGAATTGTTCCGTGTTGGGCATGTTAAGTTTGCCAACACAATGAGCCCTAGAAAGGGGGCCCGTGGTGTTAGCGAAGTGTCCTATCCTATACATCCCCTTATCCAACCACCACTGGAAAGCGGTTATGTCCATTCCCGGAGGAAATAGAGGATTTCTGAATAAGTGGGATAGCGGGCGCCAATGGGATACTAACTGAGGATTGGATTTGAGAGAGTCCCACAATGTAAGTGAGTGGGATAGTGTAGGAACCATGACGGCAGGTCTAGATCTGGCTGAGGACCAGAGAATATAATCCAGGGTATACTGAGGAATGGTTTGTCGTTCCATATGCACCCAATCTGGAAGAGCATATTTGGAGTAGATAGTGGATAGTTGTGAGAGTTGAGCCGCCTGGTAATACCAGAGTAGATTGGGAACCCCAACACCCCCTTGAGTACGGTGCCTATGAAGGGTACCCTTAGCTAACCTATGTCCCTTTGATCCCCAAATGAATTGTATAATTTTAGATTGGAATTTTCGTAGGTGGTCTTTTAGAATGGGTATGGGCAGTGATCTAAACAAATAGAGAATGCGGGGAAGTAGGGTCATTTTTACTGAATTTATCCTGCCCAGCCATGATAGCCCCAGTGTATTCCATTGTTTTAAATCTGCTGCAAGTTTATGATAGAGTGGGGGAAAGTTTGCCTTATAAAGATTGTCTATAGAGGCCGTGAGGTTGATACCCAGGTAAGGGAGTAAAGATTCACCCCAACCAAATTTAAAATTATCCTTGAGCTGAGATACTAGGGGATCCGGTAAATTGACGTTCAGAGCCAAAGACTTAGAGAAATTAACCGTAAGACCGGAAACTTTGCCAAAGTCATCGAGAACCCTACATAAATTTGGTAGGGAAACAAGTGGGGATGTGATAAAGAGTAATACATCATCTGCGAAAAGAGCACACTTGTGGGTTTGCTGGCCACAGCGTACTCCATGTATATCGGGATTATCCCGAATGGCGATAGCAAGAGTCTCGATGACCATGGCAAAGATCAATGGAGATAGAGGGCAGCCCTGCCTAGTGCCATTAAAGATCTGAAAAGGCTGGGAATAATGACCCTGTAATTTGATTTGTGCAAACGGTGAAGAATACAGGGCCCCAATCAAATTCATAAACGAGTTACCAAAACCCCATCTTTGTAGAATGGGAAATAAGAAGGACCAAGAGACAGAGTCAAAGGCCTTCATTAAATCCAATGAAAGAATAAAACCCTGTTGTGGAGGACCGTTATCCCAGCCAGATTTCAGGAGCGAAATCACATCTATGGCTCTTCTGATCTGGTCCGGACCCTGTCTTCCAGGGATAAATCCCACTTGGTCCTTGTGTACATATAGGCTAATAAAGGAAGAGATTCTGTTTGCGAGGATTTTCGTTAAGATTTTAAGATCATTATTGATTAAAGATATGGGGCGATAGTTTGCAGTACAACTGGTGTCCTTGCCAGGTTTGGGTAAAACCGTGATAAAGGCTGAATTTAGAGAAGTGTCCAGAGGCGAGCCTGTTCGGAGTTGGTTAAAGAATCTCGCCAGGAATGGGGATAGTAGTGGGGAAAAATGTTTATAGTATGGGGTTGAAAAGCCATCCGGCCCTGGGGCAGAGTTATTTTTAAGATTATGGATAACTTGTGAAATCTCATCCGATGTGATAGGATCCTCAAGGCTGTCCCTATGATGTGTTTGGAGTTTGGGGATCTGCAGAGAGTTGAGGTAGGAGTCTATAAAGTTAGATGGAGGATCCGTCGTACTTTTACTGTATAGCGAACGGTAGAAATCATGGAAGGCTTCCATGATCTTCTGGGGGTTTTGTGTAAGGTAACCATTTTGAAGACGTATCTTCGGCAAAGTGCGTGCCCTAATCATAGGAGTAATTCTGCGTGAGAGCATGGTCCCCAACTTGTCCTTTTGGTGATAAAACCTCCCACCATCCCACCTGAGGCTTTTTTCAGCTATGGCTGTGAGAGCTAAGTTAAGTGCTGTACGTGCAGATTCAAGGTTAGCCTTAGAGCTAGAGGAGGGGTTGCGTTTATGTTGTTTGCTTAGACAAGCAAATTCATTTTCTAGGCGTCCTATTTCTAGTTTACGAGCCTTGTGTATCCTAGATGAAAGTTGGATAAGTTTACCACGGATAAAGGTTTTGTGGGCAGCCCACAGTGTTGTGGCCGAGATATTATCAATATCATTAAGCAGGAAATATTCACGAATATCTTTTTCAAGCTCACTAACATGTGCGGGATTACTAAGAATAGAGGCATTCAGTCTCCAATGAAACTCACGTTGGTGAGTCGGTGGTTTGTGTAAAGTCAGAATAAGGATAGAGTGGTCCGACCAGACAGAGTCCCTGATAATAACTTTTCTTAGCATCGGAGCGTGTTTTTGTAGAATAAAGAAATGGTCAATTCTAGCATATGTGTTATGGGGGTTGGAGTAATGTGTATAGTCCCGGGATCCAGGGTTAGATTCCCTCCAGGCATCAATCAAGCCCTGATGGAACAACTGTCTGGCTATGTCCAGGCTCTGTCTAGTGGGACGCACGCCATCCCTACCCGGGGGTCGAGACTTGTCTTTACCTGCATCAAATGCAATGTTGGAGTCACCTCCATAGAGAACCGTGCCCTCCAATCTTGGGGCCAGAGTGCTAAAAAGAGAAAAAATTTGGATTGGCCTCGATTAGGCGCGTAGTATGAGATCAGGGAGTATAGTTGGTTATCATTTGTTTCTATTTCATTCAGACATTTGGATGTATCCGTAAATAGTAACGAATAGTAACGATTTTCGTTAAAATCCAATAAAATTTGTTTTGTTTATTTGTTTTCTAACCAAAAATTTGTCCAAATTTGTATTCGGACTGAAACAAATTGCACATCGTCTAATTGAAACCTCACATAGATTTGTACCATCTGTGAATGGGGATAAGCAATACCTGGCAGTAATACAGTGCCTTAATAAAGTATTCATACCCCTTGAAATTTTCCACATTTTGTCATGTTACAAAAATGTTTTTTGTTGGGATTTTATGTGATAGACCAACACAACGTTGCATTTAATTGTGAAGTGGAAGGAAAATTATAAATGAGTCTCAATTTTTTTTTACAAATAAATATCTGAAAACTGTGAAGTGCATTTGCATTCAGCTCCCTTTACTCTGATACCCCCTAACTAAAATCTAATGGAACCAACTCAGAAGTCACCTAATTAGCAAATTGGAACACCCCAGACAGGTCCGGGATAAAGTTGTGGAGAAGTATAAAGCAGGGTTGGGTTATAAAAAAATCTCCCAAGCTTTGAACATCTCACGGAGCTCTGTTCAATCCATCATCGGAAAATGGAAAGAGTATGACACAACTGCAAACCTACCAAGACATGGCCGTCCACCTAAACTCACCGGCCGGACAAGGAGAGCATTCATCAGTAGACATATGCACAACAAAAAAATTTGTTTATTTTCGTTTTGTTTTTTTCGTTTCCGAAAAAAAATCTTTTTTTTTCGTTTTGTTTTTTTCGTTTCCGTTGATTTGTAACGATTCGTACATTCGTAAGTCGTTGGTGTTCATATTCGTAACGATTCGTACATTTGTAAGTCGCCGGTGTTCGTATTCGTAACGATTCGTACATTAGTTATTTTTTCGTTGATTCGTTTATTCGTTAGTTTAATTTTCGGACGCATTCGTATTTATTCGTACATTCGTAACATTCGTAGATTCGGAATCGGAGCATAATTCATATTTTTATGTAATGTGTATGCTATTATTACATTTTAATAATTTACGAATCGAAAAAAAAAGTTACGAATCGAAAAAAAAGTTACGAAAGTACACATTTTTTTGTTCAATAGAGACACGGAAAATTACAAATCGAAAAAAAAAAAAAAAGTTACGAATCGAAAAAAAAAGTTACGACTCGAAAAAAAAAGTTACAAATCGAAAAAAAAGTTACGAATGTACGAATTTTTTTGGTTCAATCCATTCGAAGCACGTTTAGCAGCACCATTGTAAGGGACACGGAAAATTACCAATTCAACAAAAAAATAAAGTTACGAATGTACGAATTTTTTCGTTCGTTTTTGTTTTTTTCGGATTTTCTTCATTAGTACATTCGTTGTTTCTAATTAGTTTTGGATTTTCGTTGTTTTTCGGGTTTCGTTCGATTCGAATGATTCGTTAATCGGATTCGTACGATTCGAACGATTCGTTCATTCATATAAAAACGAACGAACGAAAATAATGAAAATAAACGAAACGAATTGCACATGTCTATTCATCGGAGAAGAGGCAAGAGGTCCATGGGAACTCTGGAGGAGCTGCAGAGATCCACAGCTCAGGGGGGAGAATCTGTCCACAGGACAACTATTAGTCGTGTTCTCCACAAAGCTGCCCTTTATGGAAGAGTGACAAGAAGAAAGTCATTGGAGAAAGAAAGTCATAAAAAAGCCATAAGAAAGTTTGTGAGAAGCCATGTGGGGGAGGGGAGCAAACATGTGGAAGAAGGTGATCTGGTCAGATGAGAACAAAATTTTACTTTTTGGCCTAAAAGCAAAACGCTATGTGTGGCGGAAAACCATCACCCTGAACACACCATTCCAACTGTGAAAAATGGTGGTGGCAGCATCATGTGGTGGGGATGGTTTTCTTCAGCAGGGACAGGGAAGCTGGTCAGAGTTGATGGGAAGATGGATGGAGCCGAATACAGGACAATCTTAGAAGAAAACCTGTTAGAGTCTGCAAAATACTTGAGACTGGGTGGAGGTTCACCTTCCAGCAGGACAACGACCCGAAACATACAGCCAGAGCTACAATGGAATGGTTTAGATCAAAGCACATTCATGTGTTAGAATGGCCCAGTCACAGTCCAGACCTAAATCCCATTGAGAATCTGTGACAAGACTTGAAATTGCTGTTCACAGACGCTCTCCATCCGATCTGACAGAGCTTGAGATATTTTACAAAGAAGAATGGACAAAAGCGTCACTCTCTAGATGTGCAAAGCTGGTAGAGAGACATCCCCAAAAAGACTTGCAGCTGTAATTGCAGCGAAAGGGGGTTCTACAAAGGGGGCTGAATACAAATGTCCCCCCCCCCCCCCACACTTTTCACATATTTATTTGTAAAAAATGTGAAAAAACATTTATCATTTTACTTCCACTTCACAATTATGAGCCACTTTGTGTTGGTCCATCACATAAAATCCCAATAAAATAAATTTACGTTTTTGGTTGTAACATGACAAAATGTGGATCATTTCAAGGGGTATGAATACTTTTTTCAAGGCGCTGTATATACACAATACACACAATGGAGTAATGTTGAAAATGGGACAAATTTGAATTGACAACTGAACAGAAATGCAAAAATCTCCTCGTGCTTCAGCGATTCATCTTTATTTTGATACAACTATAAATATTGGTAATAAGGAAGTGAATCTAAAATCTGCTGTGGCATTAGAACAAGGGGCGTGCTGATTTTTTATTTTTTTTTGTAAAGAGGGGAAGTAAATCTGATTTGTAACACCTATGAACAGATTGTGTTGGCAGCAGTTTGTGTTAGTGAACGACACAGAACATAGAATTCCATAATGAGAGGTCGAACGTCTCTCCCTTTCCTCCTGGTGCTGCTGTGTGCTTCTAATGGATCGACACGTAAGTGTTTCTAGGAGTATTTAACATTTACTCTTGATAATTTCTTTATATACCGTATGTACTCGAGTATAAGACGACCCGAATATAAGCAGAGGCACCTAATTTTACCACAAAAAACTGGGAAAACTTATTGACTCGAGTATAAGCCTAGGGTGAGAAATGCGCAGCTACTGTAAGTGGAAAAGAGGGTCAACAATGCTCATTTGCAGCCTCACTGTGCTCATTTGCAGCCTCACTGTGCCCATTTGCATGACTCACTGTTCCCATTTGCAGCCTCACTGTGCCCATTTGCATGCCTCACTGTGCCCATTTGCAGCCTCACTGTTCCCATTTGCAGCCTCACTGTTCCCATTTGCAGCCTCACTGTGCCCATTTGCAGCCTCACTGTGCCCATTTGCATGACTCACTGTGCCCATTTGCAGCCTCACTGTGCCCATTTGCAGCCTCACTGTTCCCATTTGCAGCCTCACTGTGCCCATTTGCATGCCTCACTGTGCCCATTTGCAGCCTCACTGTTCCCATTTGCAGCCTCACTGTTCCCATTTGCAGCCTCACTGTGCCCATTTGCAGCCTCACTGTGCCCATTTGCATGACTCACTGTGCCCATTTGCAGCCTCACTGTGCCCATTTGCAGCCTCACTGTTCCCATTTGCAGCCTCACTGTGCCCATTTGCAGCCTCACTGTGCCCATTTGCAGCCTCACTGTGCCCATTTGCATGACTCACTGTGCCCATTTGCAGCCTCACTGTGCCCATTTGCAGCCTCACTGTGCCCATTTGCAGCCTCACTGTGCCCATTTGCATGCCTCACTGTGCCCATTTGCAGCCATAGGTCCCTTGAACTTCAAACTTCGTAGTTAAGGGTTCCTAGATGCCCCCTACTGCAACCAAATGCATTTGGGGTCTCTGGACCCAAAGGGTCCTGAAATGACATTGCTGCAGATGGACACAGTTGACCGACTTTGGGGCCCTGTATCTCGGGCCACTTGGTGCTAGGAACCCCAAATAGGATATGTTGTAGTGTTGGTTCAACTGGGTTTGCACACCAAATTTGGGGTTCCTAGCACCAAGTGGCCCCGAGATACGGGGCCGCAAAGTCGGGTTGGAAAATGTCAAGCACTTTTCTGCAGCAGAGAATGACATTTTCCGAACCGGCTTTGGGGCCCCGTATCTCAGGGCTACTTGGTGCTAGGAACGGGGGCCGCAAAGTCGGGTCAGAAAATGTAATTTTTTGCTGCAGAAAAGTGCTTGACTCCAGTATAAGCCGAGGGGGCACTTTCAGCACAAAAAAATGTGCTGAAAAACTCGGCTTATACTCGAGTATATACAGTGTATATATATATATATATATATATATATATATATATATATATATATAAATAATGTCTGTGTGTTTGTTACACTCTTTGAAGAAACATCAACTCCTCATCAGCTATAAGAATCAGAAGTAAGTAAGATCACTAATGCCGCGTACACACGACCGGACTTTCCGGCAAACTAGGTCCGGCGGTCTTCCCGACGGAGTTTCAACGGAGTTCCGATGGACTTTCCTAACGAACGGACTTGGCCACTTACGAACGGACTAAGTCTGGTCGAAAGTCCGTTTGTTTGAACATGGTGACGTAAACGGGACAAAAAAATAGCCAGTAGCCATGTGCAATTCGTTTCGTTTTTTTTCGTTTTTCGTTTTTTTTCGTTATTTACATTCGTTCGTTTTCGTACAAATGAACAAATCGTTTGAATGGTACGAATCCGAATAACGAATCATTCGAATCGAACGAATCCGAAAAACAACGAAAACCCGAAAAAAACGAATTAGAAACAACAAATGTACTAATGAAGAAAATCCGAAAAACGAAAACGAATGAAAAAATTCGTACATTCGTAACTTTTTTTTTTTGTTGAATTGGTAATTTTCTGTGTCCCTTACAATGGCGCTGCTTAACATGCTTCGAATGGATTAAACAAAAAAAATCCGTACATTCGTAACTTTTTTTTTCGATTTGTAACTTTTTCTTTTCAATTCGTAACTTTTTTTTTCGATTCGTAACTTTTTTTTTTTCGATTCGTAACTTTTTTTTTCGATTTGTAATTTTCCGTGTCTCTATTGAACAAAAAAATTTGTACATTCGTACCTTTTTTTTCGATTCGTACCTTTTTTTTTCGATTCGTAACTTTTTTTTTTTTCGATTTGTAAATTATTAAAATGTAATAATAGCATACACATTACATACAATTATGAATTATGCTCCGATTACGAACCTACGAATGTTACGAATGTACGAATAAATACGAATGTGTCCGAAAATTAAACTAACGAAAAAACGAATCAACGAAAAAATAACTCTTATGAATGTACGAATCGTTACGAATACGAACACCGACGACTTACGAATGTTCGAATCATTATGAATCAACGGAAACGAAAAAAACGAAACGAAAAAAAAAGAATTTTTTTCGGAAAAGAAAAAAACGAAACGAAAATAAACGAATTTTTTTGTTGTGCACATGTCTAGTAGCCAATAGCTGCCCTTGCGTCATATTTGGTCCGTCGGACCAGCACACAGACAAACGTTTTTCCCAATTTAAGTCCGTCGGAATTGAGTTTGTCGGATAGATTTGAAACATGTTCTATTTCTAGGTCCGTCTGATTTTTTGTTTTGTTTACCGAAAAACAAAAGGATTAGCCCACACACGATCGGATTGTCCGAGGGAATAATCCAGTCTGACCTAGTTTGCTTGGGAAATCACACTCTAGGAAAAAGTTTAATCTGTGCTGGGACCTTTATTATTACGAGAACTTCCACACTTACAATCTATTTTTTGTTTTTGTTCTTCTTTTATTTCTAGAGACCAGCAGCTCTCCAAGCCCCGGTAAGTGATCTCTTTTTGTAATTTGTCTTTTTTTTTTTTTCAATCTGACTAACGAGAACACTAAAAGTAAGGCAGATGGCTTTAAAGTGATATTGAACCCAAAACCAAAAATGTATTATATTGCTGCTCACTGATTCTTGGTGGCTACAATCGTTTTCTTTTTTTAGTCTTTTTCCCCTTAAAAAAAGAAAAAATTCAACCTCTGCATGTAAGGATTGGCAATATTAAATGTTAATGTCACTTTATGGCTGGATATTGGATGTTGAGTGTTTTAGAGCTTTGAGCTACAAAAGAGCTCTTACACGGCCGTACACACGGTCAGAAATTCCGACCACAAAATCCGTCTGATTTTTTCCGACGGATTTTGTCCGAAACTGGTGTTGCATACACCCGGTCGACAAAGTTGTCGGAAAATCCGATCATTCCGAATGTGGTGACGTTCGTTGTGTACGACGGAACTTCTTAGAGGCTAGTAGCCAAAAGCTTTGGTCTCCTAATTTGATCTGAGCATGTGTGGCACTTTGTCCGTCAGAATTCTCAACACACGATCAGAAAAAGTCAGATCGGACTTTGTTGTCGGAAAATTTGAGATGCTGCTCTTAAATTTTTTCCTTCGGAAATTTCGACGGAAAAAGCCCGCTAGAGCTTACACGCGATCGCATTTTCCAACAACACAATCCGATCAGACTTTTTCCATCGGAATATCCGACCGTGTCTATGGGGCATTAATCTTAAATAATCTTTTATCAATAACCCAAATGCTAGTCCTAATCCTAAACATCAGACTAAATTTGTCTTTCCCCAACATTTACTCTTTTAATGAGATTATTCTTTTCTCTTTAGATACTAAAGTCTACAACTGCACACAAAGAGGTAAGTCTAGACACAGTGTCTATAGAGAGGTAAGTCACTGAACACTGCACATAGAGAGGTAAGTCTAGACGGAGAGGTACCCCCCAAGACACTGCCCACAGAGATTCTAGAGGATGATCACTGATATAAGAACGCAATCTATACTTATTTATTTTGCATGTTGGCAACACCTAAACCTTTCTTTTTATCTTCTCAAGCCACCAAAGTGAATTAAAAAGTGCATGTGAGCACGCATGCAAAAAATACACAAAGGGGTGTTGAATGGTCCCCTCCCAAAGAGGTAGAACCTTTACACGACCCCCCCCCCCCCCCCCCACAGGGTGCATGATTCCTGCAAGGCACAGTTAGAACCAAAAAGTCCTCCAACCAAATCACTGCATAGCATAGCAAAGTCTTCTTAGAGCAGATGATATTCACACGTCTCATTCCATCACACCTCCAAAAACTAAGAGGTGTAGTCCTTATTCCGGGACAGTGGGCGAAGCCATGCAAATCCTTATTTGTATGCACCAAAGAGCCAAATGAACATCTTGGTTGGCACTACCACTTCCGTAACAACCATGGACAGGAAGGAAGCTGTCATTTATAGTAGCAGTAGAAATACTTTTACTATGTATGATGCTCAGCCAAATGGGTTAAAGTTCAAGATTTTGGGTTAACGCTGAGCATGTCTTTGGGGTCCTCTCCTCCTGTTAAGTGCTGGTTCGTTTTTATAGGTAGCTCCGTGGTTGGGATTTGAGCTGATAAACTTAGTTCTGCAAGGCAGGAGTGCTAACCAATAAGCTACAGTGCTTTTAGAAGATACCTGTCAATCTCACCAACAAAATGTGGTCTTATGCCCCGTACACACGGTCGGATTTTCCGACGGAAAATGTCCTATCGGACAATGTTGTCGGAAATTCCGACCGTGTGTAGGCTCCATCGGACTTTTTCCGTCGGATTTTCCAACGGACAAAGTTTTATCTCCTGCTCTCAAATTTTCCGACAACAAAGTCCTATCGGACTTTTTCCGATCGTGTGTAGAGAATTCCGACGGACAAAGTGCCACGCATGCTCAGATCACATTACAAGACCAAAGCTATTGGCTACTGGCCTCTACGTAGTCCCGTCGTACGCAACGAACGTCACCACGTTCAGAATGATCGGATTTTCCGACAACTTTGTCCGACCGTGTGTACGCAACACCAGTGTCGGACAAAATCCGTCGGATTTTGTGGTCGGATTTTCCAACCATGTGTACGGGGCTTTACAGAAATTCTGTATGGAAGTGCAACACCTAAACTTACCAAGATGAAGTGTAAATTATTTAACAATTGATTCTGATTGCATACTATAGAAAATGTTCATTAGCAATTGTTTTCATATACCCCTTTTATTTTACAGAAGGGACCTCCCTTACCGTACTGATAGAAGAATGTATGACCTATTTTGGTTTCACATATTACTTTGAACCAGTCCTGAATTATATATCGGCAAGATTTCCCTGTGTTACTCGACAATACACTTCTATCCTCCTAAACTATACAGGTAAATGCAAATCCAGGTCTTTGCTAACACATTTCATACATAATCATTACTTCCTCAAAGATCGGGGATGGATTGTATCTTTCCCACAGTATATGCAAGCGTTCATTTCCCAAAGAAATATCTGTAGCCCAGATTATTCCACCCCCCCTTACATCTATTGTTCTGTGTTGTATGGAACTACTTTGGGTTATTATGGTTCTGTTGTTTGCTGACATCTAATGCCGCGTACACACGATCGGAAATTCGGCCAGCAAATGTGCGATGAGAGCTTTTGGTCGGAAAATGTGGCTGTGTGTATGCTCCATTGGACTTTTCCTGGCGGAATTCCAGCCAGCAAAAGATTGAGAGCAGGGTCTAAATTTTTCAGTCAGAAATTCAGATCGTCTGTAGCAATTCCAACATGCAAAATTCCTACGCATGCTCGGAAACAATTCAACGCATGCTTGGAAGCATTGAACTTAATTTTCTCGGCTCGTCGTAGTGTTCTACGTCACCGCGTTCTTGACGGTCGAAAGTTACTGTATATACTCAAGTATAGGCCGAGCCGAATATAAGCCGAGGCACCTAATTTTACCACAAAAAACTGGGAAAGCTTATTGACTCAAGTATAAGCCTAAGGTGAGAAATGCGCAGCTACAGTGGTGTGAAAAAGTGTTTGCCCCCTTCCTCATTTCCTGTTCCTTTGCATGTTTGTCACACTTAAGTGTTTCGGAACATCAAACCAATTTAAACAATAGTCAAGGACAACACAAGTAAACACAAAATGCAATTTGTAAATGAAGGTGTTTATTATTAAAGGTGAAAAAAAATCCAAACCATCATGGCCCTGTGTGAAAAAGTGATTGCCCCCTAAACCTAATAACTGGTTGGGCCACCCTTAGCAGCAACAACTGCAACCAAGCGTTTGCGATAACGTGCAATGAGGCTTTTACAGCGTCCTGGAGGAATTTTGGCCCACTCATCTTTGCAGAAATGTCCTAATTCAGTTACATTAGAGGGTTTTCGAGCATGAACGGCCTTTTTAAGGTCATACCACAACATCTCAATAGGATTCAGGTCAGGACTTTGGCTAGGCCACTCCAAAGTCTTCATTTTGTTTTTCTTCAGCCATTCGGTGGTGGACTTGCTGGTGTGTTTAGGATCATTGTCCTGCTGCAGAACCCAAGTTCGTTTCAGCTTGAGTACACGAACAGATGGTCGGACATTCTCCTTCAGGATCTCTTGGTAGACAGCAGAATTCATAGTTCCTTTTATCACGGCAAGTCTTCCAGGTCCTGAAGCAGCAAAACAGCCCCAGACCATCACACTACCACCACCATATTTTACTGTTGGTATAATGTTCTTTTTCTGAAATGCAGTGTTCCTTCTACGCCAGATATACTTGGACACACACCTTCCAAAGAGTTCCACTTTTGTCTCATCGGTCCACAGAATGTTGTCCCAAAAGTCTTGGGGATCATCAAGATGTGTTGTGGAGAAATTGAGACGAGCTTTGATGTTCTTTTTGCTCAGCAGTGGTTTTCTCCTTGGAACTCTGCCATGCAGGCCATTTTTGCCCAGTCTTTTCCTGATGGTGGAGGCATGGACGCTGACCTTAACTGAGGCAAGTGAGGCCTGCAGTTCCTTGGACGTTGTTGTGGGGTCTTTTGTGACCTCTTGGATGAGTCGTCGCTGCACTCTTGGGGTAATTTTGGGCGGCCGGCCACTCCTGGGAAGGTTCACCACTGTTCCATGTCTTCGCCATTTGTGGATAATGGCTCTCACTGTGGTTCGCTGGATTCCCAAAGCTTTGGAAATGGCTTTATAACCCTTTCCAGACTGATAGATCTCAATTACTTTCTTTCTCAATTGTTCCTGAATTTCTTTGGGTCTCGGCATGATGTGTAGCTTTTAAGGATCTTCTGGTGGACCTTACTGTGTCAAGCAGCTCCTATTTAAGTGATGCCTTGATTGTGAACAGGTGTGGCAATAATCAGGCCTGGGTGTGGCTAGAGAAATTGAACTCAGGTGTGGACAACCACAGTTATAGTATGTTTTAACAAGGGGGGCAATCACTTTTTCACACAGGGCCATGATGGTTTGGATTTTTTTTCACCTTTAATAATAAACACCTTCATTTACAAATTGCATTTTGTGTTTACTTGTGTTGTCCTTGACTATTGTTTAAATTGGTTTGATGTTCCGAAACACTTAAGTGTGACAAACATGCAAAGGAACAGGAAATGAGGAAGGGGGCAAACACTTTTTCACACCACTGTACCTTAAGTGGAAAAGAGGGCCAACAATGCCCATTTGCAGCCTCACTGTGCCCATTTGCAGCCATAGGTCCCCCAAACTTCAAACTTGGTAGGTAAGGGTTCCTAAATGCCATTTATCTGCAACCAAAATTCGGGGTCTCTGGACCCAAAGTTGGTTTGAAAAACGTCAAGCACTTTTCTGCAGCAGAAAATGACATTTTCCAAACTGACTTTAAGGCCCCGTATCTCGGGGTCACTTGGTGCTAGGAACCCCATCTTTGGATATGTTGTAGTGCTAGTTCCATACCAGATTTTGGGGTTCCTATCACCAAGTGGTCCCGAGATACGGGGACCCAAAGTCGGGTCGGGAAAATGTCATTCTCTGCTGCAAAAAAGTGCTTGACTCAAGTATTTTAGTATTATAACACATTATAACACAGATGGTAATAACCTCAGCTCCTGGGCTTAGTGCTGGATGTACGGGGTTACTGACAGACAATGTTTCCATTCCACATGCAGGGTAGGACCTGAAAGATCTGCTAAGTCTGTGTATTATTTTAAAAAGGTGCTTGTAGGAATAGCCAGTGTCCCTGTATTGTTTTAAATTGGTACCTGGGACTCAAGTGGTTTAACAACCAGATACTTAACCTAAACTTTTCTCTAAAATCTTTAACAAAGCTGCCTAAAGCTTGCCAAAATCCTTTGTAATGTTTTACAACAGAATAAGTACAGCGACTTACTAAAAAAATAAAAAAATAAATTGTTTTACTTTCAGAAACAAAGGAATCAATCACCACTGACAAAAACACTTTCTTGCAAAGCTTAATAGGAGGCGATTGGCGATCTAAATTTGGTGATTTTGATTTGTATAACCAAATGGCAGAATGCAATCAGTCCCTCCTCTATGGGCTGAAGAGAGCTCTACAGATTTCCCCCGCTGAGTCCATTATTGCCATAGTTACTTCTGGCTCCATGGCGGATTACAATGACACTCAGCTCCTGTCTGAGGTTTATACATTGCTGGAGGAAAAGAAGTCCCAAGTAAGAACCTTTCAGATAAAAGCTTACATCGTCTACGTATCTCTGACCCATGGGTAAATCTTTGATCTTCCTCTGCAGGTACATTTTGTGTGGCACTTTGGGTTTTGTGCAGTGAACGATGACCAAAAAGATATATTCAATAAGTTGTCATTTCGTAGTTTTGGAGAATTTATCAGTGCACCAAATACACAATACTTCAAGGTAGGAAGTCATCTTTACATGCATATTAGTGAAGATTATGACTTTGGTGTGGACAGCCTCAGAATACTTTAGAAAATACTTTCACATTATATACAGATTCCTAATGTATGTGTTTGCAAAAAGAGTGACAGAAGGTCAGGAAGGATATCAGAACAAAATCTTGCTTATTTATCCCTCTACTTAAGTGGGCAATTAGTCAGTTTTTTCCAGATAATTTTTTCTTGTTCCTTTTATATATGAAGATATTTACCCCCATTTGTCTGGGTAGTTATAATGTTTCCCAGTGGTAGCTGGGAGCTAAAATCCTAATTTGTAGGGCAGTGATTCTTGACTTAGAGTCAATGTAGTCCCAAAAGGCTTGTTTACACGAGCCTTGCTCTCTTAAGAGCAAACTGCATTTGGATCCCACTTCAGAGAGTGTTTGACAGGCAGTGAGGAGGCAATGTATAGCGTCTTCATTGCATGTTTTAACCCCTTGAAGCCAGAATATAATTCCTGCCACAGCTGTAAAGTAATAATGGCCACAGCATGTTTACACCCATCGCCGTTACCGCTGCAGCTAAAGGGAGAGTGATGGGGGGTTCAAAAACATGACACTGGGTTTTATGACCCCCACTACCTTATCATTAGCAGGTGTGTTGTTAACCTGCTGTTTGTTCCCTTTCAGTTGAGCATTGGGCTGCCTTTCAGGTCTATTGGATAGGCTCCCAATGGTCAACTGAAGGGGTGCACATGGCAGTGGCAAAGACAGAGGCTCGGCACTCTCAGCCTGCACCTAAGCTGGTGCCTTACAATTAAAATACCAGCATTGTCAACCTGCCATATGTGCTCCTTTCGTTAACCATTTGTCTGCCTATCAATTCCATTGGATAGGCTCCCAATGGTAAACTAAAGGGGTGCACATGGCAGTAGCAGAGGCAGAGGCTCAGCACTGTAAGTCTGCACCTAAGCCATTGCCTTACAATTAGCAGTAGCATTATCAACATGCCATATGTGCTTCTTCAGTTGACCATTGGTCTGCCTATCAGGCCTATTGGGTAGGCTACCAAAGATCAATGGAAGTGCCCTAACCTGCGCTTATTTCCTGTTTTTCCTTCAATTTCCTGCTATTGTACTCTGCATATGCTAGTTGTCTCCCGATTCTCCAGTGTGCATACCTTGGGGCCGGTTCCAGCTTGCTGCAAGTCCATCCCCATCATCAGGGGCCCTGGTGAAGAAGCAGGCTGGGGCTTAGACTCCTTGCCCTGGGGAACTCTGAGTTAGTGAACTACAGGGGCTCGATATCACAGGCTCATGACACATGTATCATTCAATAAAAAACATCATTATTAAAGAACTGGGTGGTAGTCACCCCATCATCATTAGAGAACTGGGCAGTACTCAACCCCAACACATCCTATACAGGTTATTATGTAGCTGATGTACTATATCTATATTGACATGGCAGATTGAGGGATTTTTTTTTCCATACACAGACTTAATAATTAAAAAAAATGCTGAGTAGTTTCTTCTATGCATTTCATAATGATTTTCATAACGTTCCATAAATCTTCATTAGGAAGATTTACTACATAAGAGATGTGCTGCTCCCACTAAGGGCGTCAATGATCCCAGGGCAAGCAGAAAAAAAAAAAAACACCAATGGTATGCACAAAAAAGGGATGCAGAGAAAGTTACAGAACAAAGCATACACCTTATAAGCAATGACCAGATAAATATGGAAAGATACAGGGGGTCCCCGACTTAGGAACATCCGAGTTGCGAACAACCCCTACTTACGAACGGGGCCCAGGTGACGTCACTGCTGGCCGACGCCTTGCTGGAGTGAGCCGTTCCTCTGTTCCTGGCCTGGCTGTGAAGTTAAGGGGCCCCCCTCATCATCCTGCCTGCCCATCCACAGGCCTGGTACGGTCCGTTGGCCTGCCGGTGGCCTGCCAGGGCACTAAAACTGCCCGTCGTGGCCGTGCTAGTGAAGCCTCCAAGATCCCCACTCGGATCGCTTTTAAAATGTGTCCTCCCCTCTCCCCCCCCCCCCCCCCCCCCCCCACATACCTCTCTCTGCTGTCTCCTGTCCCTGCCGCCGATGTAAACGTTGAGAGGGGAGAGCTGTGCTCCTCCCCTCTCAGCTGTGACAGGAAATCAAGCACAGTGATAGGACTCCTGTTTTGGAGGTGACAGGGTCAATAAAGAGAACCTGTCACCTCCAATTGCTATCACACAGGGAATTGTTTTCTCCTGTGTGATAGCAATAAAGTTAAAGTGGAAGTAAACCCCCCTATCGTTTTCAGCCAAGGAAAGTGCCATCTTTGCCTCTGTTTAATCTTCAACTGCCACAGTGCTGCACATGTGATCCGTTATGACACCAGCCATTGGATGGTTTGACTGTTTGGTTGAGAGCACAGCCAATGTGCAGTTAGCATTCCCGGCATGCCTTTTTTTTTTAGACTGTTAAATCGATGGGTTTACTTCCGCTTTAAGTGAAAAAAATCTGATAAAAAAAATTATAAAAATAAAAAAATAATAAGAAATAATAATTAAATTAATAAAATAAAAAGTAATAAAAAAAGTATATAAAATATAAAAAGAATAAGAAAAATAATATTAAAAATAAGAAAATTATACTGTTCCGACTTACAAACAAATTTGACTTAAGAACAAACCTACAGTCCCTATCTTGTTCGTAACCCGGGGACCCCCTGTAGTTGATTAAGACTGGCAGCAAGAGAATGGAGCAGCAATAATAGGCATACAGTCCTTCGAGAACAACCAGAATTGCTGGTGTCTCCACATGCAGTTGCATCCACTGACACCAACTTTTAGTTAATAAATTATACCAGAAATTGCGTGTCTAATTTTTATAATTATTTGAATATATTGATTTTTATACAGGCTTTATATAGTGTGAACAGTTTTCTCCGAACTTTATAGCTTTTTTTTTCTTCCTGGACAGACTAGGCAGTTAAGTAAAAACATATTTACGACAAGCAATAGCCCATACTGCTTCATACTCAACCTCATTTTATAATTAAATTTTTTTTATGGTTGATTAAAATACTTTTTGTGTTTTTTTTTGACAGTTTATTCAGTCTCTGAAATTACTTATGTCTAAACCTCTAAATTCCTCGGTGCGAATCCTGCATGTAAATGCAAGTGTTACAGACACATATACAGAAGCATTTAATGTTAGAAAATCCTTAACATTCTTACTGATCGCAAAAGGTGAAACCTTCGCCCTGCAACTCACTGATCCAAAAGGTGAGATTATTGTTGTAGAGAACTGGCTAAAAGTGATGAATTTTGTTAAAATATTATTAAATTTTACGCTCCTGGCGTTATTTATATAAAGATTCAATATTTTTTTTTTAAACATTCTTCAAAGATTCAATGTGAGAATGTTTCAGTATCCATGTCAAAGGCCCAAATAATCCCCATAATATTGTAATATGTGTGAAATGTCAGTTTCTATTTGACAAAATAATATACCCAGAGAGCACAGAATTGATTGAAGTTTTAAGGTGCAGAAAAATCAATCAAAAGCAATATTTGCAAAAAATATACAAAATGTTATTACCGTGTTTATCGGCGTATAACAGGGGAAAATCGTGGGTTTGTGTTATACGCCGATCCCCGCCGATCTCCCGCAGATTTTTTTTTTGAGGGGAGCGAGCGGAGCCGATATAATGAAAGCCGCGTGTATTTTCGGCCAGTCTCGGTTTTAAAATTGCCGCCGAGTGGAGAGGACGAGCGCCGCGTGACATATCGAAAGCCGCATGTATTTTCAGCTAGTCTCAGGCCTGCTCCTCTCGCAGTCCCGCCCACCTCCACTGATTGCGAGAGGAGCCGAGCGCCGACAACATAAAGAAATCCGAGTTTGGCTATTTTCGGCTCCTCTCGCAGTCCCGCCCCTGACTGTGAGCAGAGCCGAGACTAGTATTTCTGTATGTTGTCGGCTCCTCTCGCAATCAGTGGAGGTGGGCGGGACTGCGAGAGGAGCCGGCCCGAGACTAGCCGAAAATACACGCGGCTTTCGATATGTCACGTGGCGCTCGTCCTCTCCATTCGGCGGCAATTTTAAATCAAGGCTGCACTGGGCAAGGCTGCAAAGGCACTGGGCAAGGCTGCAAAGGCACTGGGCAAGGCTGCACTGGGCAAGGCTGCAAAGGCACTGGGCAAGGCTGCACTGGGCAAGGCTGCAAAGGCACTGGGCAAGGCTGCACTGGGCAAGGCTGCAAAGGCACTGGGCAAGGCTGCACTGGGAAAGGCTGCAAAGGCACTGGGCAAGGCTGCACTGGGCAAGGCTGCAAAGGCACTGGGCAAGGCTGCACTGGGCAAGGCTGCAAAGGCACTGGGCAAGGCTGCACTGGGCAAGGCTGCAAAGGCACTGGGCAAGGCTGCACTGGGAAAGGCTGCAAAGGCACTGGGCAAGGCTGCACTGGGCAAGGCTGCAAAGGCACTGGGCAAGGCTGCACTGGGCAAGGCTGCAATGATGGACAAGGCTGCAATGATGGACAAGGCTGCAGATGGACACTGGACAAGGCTGCAATGATGGGCATTTAAATGTAAGTTTTTTTCCTTAAACTTCCCTCCTAAAAGTTTTTTTCCTTAATATTCCCTCCTAAACTTGGGGTGCGTGTTATACGCCGGCGCGTGTTATACGCCGATAAATGCGTTACTTAACTATTATAAAACAATTTATAAAATTCAGGCCATATCAACCCAATGGTCAAGGTACAAAAGTGTGATTGCCTCTACATGTTTTGCCACAAACGTGCGTATGGGGTCAGTCATGATGAACCACACCCTGAAAACCCACAGACACGGCGCCCATTTACCGCTGGATTATTTGTGCCTAAAGAAATTTTTTCAGATGTTGCTGAAATCTAATCAGCTGAGAAACTTGGATGATGTCATTGGTCGTGATGTCACTTTGAATCAGACCCCCTGATTTTTTTTGAGACAGAGAAAGAGATTCTTCTCTACAGCCCTGGCACTCTCTAACATTGATCAGGAACGGCTCATTTTGGTAACTGTTTTGGTATAATTGTGGACATACAGTAATATTTTCAACCTTTTAAAATATAAGAACAGTACAATGTATCAGATATTCATGTTGGCATCATTGATGGTGGGCTTTGCTGGGGATTGACCTCCACGCTGAAAATCGGCAGTTTCAAAACTTTTTTTTGTCCTAAATTGTTTAACTGTAAAACAGTCCAGAACTCTCCCTGGAAAGAGGTATAGAAACTAGAGATACAAATGTGTAAATAGCATTTTTTTTTACATATGCGTACATATACGCAGTTATTTATTGATTGATTAATTTGTTTATTTCATTTAATTTTAGGAAACACAGTCAAATTTGAAAAAGTACCTTCCAACTATTACAACAGACACAAATTTTTAAATTCTGTAAGTTATCATTTGGTAAAAAGTCCGGCTGCGGGAACCTGGGCTCTTAATGCTCAGGGGGAAGGGTCACTTACTGTTCGAATATTAGGATTTTCTGGTAAGTTTTTACTAGCGTGGAATATAAAAATATATGACTGATACACTAAACAATAGAATAATAGAAATGCATTAGTTCTTTGCCCTGTCTGCTAAACCCACGTCTCTTAGGGCTTGTTCACATGTGCGTTTCTCTCTGAAGAGTAGACATGTGCAATTCGTTTAGTTCCTATTTCGTTTTCTAACGAATTTTGACAAATTCGTTAATTCCGAATTTCGGAATTTCGGAATTTTTCAATTTCCGAAATTTCCGAATTTCCGAATTCCCGAATTTCAAAATTTGCAAAATTATGAATTTCCGAAATTCACAAAATTTCCGAATTTCCGAAATTACGAATTTCCGAATTTTGAATTTTCGAGTTTTCAAATTCCCGAATTTTCGATTTTCCGAATTTCCGAAAAAAGCAAAAAAACTAATGAAACGAAAACGAACAAATTTTTCGTCAGTGCACATGTCTACTGAAGAGTGATCCTTGTTTGGGTCATTTTACAGGCAGTGAGGATGCATTGTATTGCCTCCTCCTCGCCTGCTTTGACTCCTTTATATCCCACACTAGCACCCTGCAACAGCGCGCATTGCATATGGTTGCGGGCAGTGTTAATTCCGTAGACTAAAATATGTTAGTCTACTAAATAAATATTATTATAGCCAACTAAGATACGACTAAAACTAAAACAATTCAGATTACTAAAATACAACTAAAAGGACATTTTAGTAAAAAGACTAAAACACGACTAAAACTAAAATGACATTTTAGTAAAAAGACTTTAACTAAAACTAAATTGAATTTATATAACAGCGGCTGAATGTGTGTCTGTAGTGCATGTTCAAACCTTAATACCATAAATAATAAGCATGTTATTCGATTTTTACTCCAGGAGTATAGAATGTTTTGGCAGTTCTAAAGAAATAATGCATTCAAATTTAACTAAACCCATTCGATTTTAGTAGACCAAAATGTACTGGAGGTTTTAGTCGACTAAAATACGACTAAAACTAAAACAACTCAGATGACTAAAATACGACTAAAACGGCATTTTAGTCTAAAGACTAAAATATGACTAAAACTAAAATGGCATTTTAGTCAAAAGACTATAACTAAAACTAAATTAAATTTGTTGAAGCAAAACAATGGACTGTAACCACTTCCATATCGGGCCTATTCTGGCACTCTTCTACACGTAAAAATAATATTTTCTTTGCTAGAAAATTACTCAGAACCCCCAAACCTTATATATGTTTTTTTAGCAGACACCCTAGTGAATAAAATGGTGGTCGTTGCAACTTTTAATGTCACAGGGTATTTGCTTAACAATTTTTCAAATGCGTTTTTTTTTGGGAGAAAAAAACTGTTTCATGAATTTAAATATAACAAAGCAGTAAAGTTAGCCCAATTTTTTTATATAATTTGAAAGATGATGTAATACCGAGTAAATATATACCCAACATGTCATGCTTTTAAATTGCGCACACTCGTGGAATGGGGCCAAACTTTGGTACTTAAAAATCTCCATAGGCGACACTTTAATTTTTTTTTTACAGGTTACATGTTTAGAGTTACAGAGGAGGTCTAGTCCCAGAATTATTGCTCTCACTCTACCCCACATGTGTGGTTTTAACAGCGTTTACATATGTGGGCGGGATCTACGTGTGCGTTTGCTTTTATGCGTGAGCACACAGGGACGGGGGTTGCTTTAATTTTTTTGTTTACTGTAATTTTTTTATTTTTACACTTACTTTTTAAAACAAACACTTTTATTCCTATTACAAGGAATGCAAACATCCCTTGTAATAGGAATGGTGTGTGACAGGTCCTCTTAATGGAGAGATATGGGGTCTATAAGACTCCACATCTGTCCCCCAGGCTGGAAAGCATCAGATCAAAAAAAAATATATATTACAGATCTGATGCTTTCTAGCCGAGATCGCTGCTTTGTTGACACCCGCGGCCCGGACGTGCAACAATAACGTTGCGCCCGGGCCTCCGACAGTTATAGAGATGACTGGTGACCATCTGGTCACCGGAAATCTCTATGCTCTTTAGCTGGCAGCGGCAGATTCTTTCTCTGGGGCCCTGATGGCACAAGAGAGCCCTGCATCACCCCTCTGCAGGTTTCTCATGCATGCGTGGAGACAGAGCGACATGGAAATTCTAAATCTTGATGAGTCGGTGCACACATGGAAATCCTCTGCATGTGTGTGTGCAGATGTGCCACATGTATAAGTGGGTGCTGAACTGACCACCAGCTGGAACCGTGAATAGTCAGAGTGAGAAATGTTACCAGCACATCATGGATCTCCAGAATGGGTCCAAAGCTTTGTTCAGTGATTACATCAGTACAGCAACATTTCATAGCCATGCAGGACCCCTCCATCAGGTAGACATGGGAGCCGTCAAAAAATTTGTTTAGTTTCGTTACGTTTCGTATAAAAAAAATTCGTAATTCGTGTACGAAATTTAATTCGGATTTGTACGAAATACGAATTTCGTACGAATCGTTACAAATCGTTAATATCATTACGGATCATTACGAATATCGACACTCTAAGAATAATAACGAATTATCCGAAAACGTATTAACGTTACATAAGTAACACAAGTCTATTGTTCACCAATCACTTAGAGGAAGTATGAAATCCGAAATTTTGTTTACGAATACGAAATTTCGTATTTTGTACTTCCTCTGAGTGATTGGTGAACAATAGACAATAGACTTGTGTTATGTAACGTTAATACGTGTTCGGATAATTTGTTATTATTCGTAGAGTGTCGATATTCATTATACTGAATCTCGAATTCATTCGAATCATTCGTTATATGCGCTATCATTCCTTTCATATTAGTTGAAATTCATCATTTGGTAGTTTGGATTCGGATAATTTGGATCCGAAATTCGTAAACAAAATTTCTTATTTCGTACAGAATTCGTATTCGTAAAAATTTGTAATTCGGATTCGTATGAATGTACGAATTTCGAAAAATTCGTATGAATTTTCGATTCGTACGAAACTACTCGCACATGTCTACCATCAGGCATGTGACGATGCAGGGGTCCTGAGTGGCTCCGAAACGTTGCTGTTTTCTGTAGCAAAGTGATAGTTGAATAAAGTTTTGCACCCAATTCTGGAAATTAATGGTTGGCTGGTGACATTTCTCACTCAGATGTGCCACGGGGCCCTGTCGGGACCTGAAGGCCAGACAGTCCCCTTCGGCACATCTGCAAATGCACTAGAGTGACAAAGATGGCGGTGCTGGAGAGGAGGTGGAGCCAAAGCAAAAAAAAAAAAGACTGAAGTTCTTCTTTAACCGCTTCCCGACCGCCTCATGTAGATATACGTCAACAGAATGGCACGGGCAGGCAAAAGCACGTACGGGTACGTCCCCTTTAATTTGCCTGCCCGGGGGCGCGCGACCCGGTCGGGAGCTCCGTGACCACGGCCGCGGGACCAGCGGACCCGATCGCCGCTGGTATCCCGCGATCGGGTTACGGAGCTGAAGAACGGGGAGAGGTCTGTGTAAACAAACCTCTCCCTGCGCTTCCTACACTGACTGTCAGTGATCGGCGGTTCCCTGTCATCGGGAACGCCGATCAATGACGTCAGACGTACAGCCACGCCCCCCTACTGTAAAAAAAAAACACAACACGTCACACTGACTCCTCCCCGCCCCCTAGTGGTTAACCCCCTAACTACAACTGTCATTTACATAGGAATCAGTGCTATTTAAATAGCAGTGATTGCTGTATAAATGACAAATGTCCCAAAAATGTGTCAAAAATGTCCGATGTGTCCGCCAAAATGTCGCAGTCACAATAAAAATCGCTGATCACCGCCATTACTAATAAAAAAAAAAATATTAATAAAAATGCTATAAAACTATCCCCTATTTTGTAAACGCTATAACTTTTGCGCAAACTAATCAATGATCGCTAATTGCGATTTTTTTTACCAAAAATATGTAGAAGAATACGTATCGGCCTAAACTGAGGAAAAAAAATGTTTTTTTATATATTTTTTGGGGATATTTATTATAGCAAAAAGTAAAAAATATTGCATTTTTTTTCAAAATTGTCGCTCTATTTTTGTTTATAGCGCAAAAAATAAATACTGCAGGGGCGATCAAATACCACCAAAAGAAAGCTCTATTTGTGGGAAAAAAAGGACGCCAATTTTGTTTTGGAGCCACGTCGCATGACCGCGCAATTGTTAGTTAAAGCGACGCAGTGCCGAATTGCAAAAAGGGGCCTGGTCCTTTGGCTGCCAATTGGTCCGGGGCTGAAGTGGTTAAGCAAACAACAGGCTTTATTCAGCAGGTGGTTAGGAGACGAAGGAAGAAGTAAATAAACAAAAGTCTTAAAAGGTTTTGAACCCTGAAGCTCTATTCTGCAAGGAGCCGTTGCATTCTCCACCATACAGTAAAGCAACATGTACATAGTGTGTAAATTTAGGAATTTGTTGTAATTGTTGCCATAAAACATTAATTGATATAAAATGACGACATGCAAATTGAAAGAGATACAAGGGAAACAATAACTAATTCTCTTATCTTCACATCTTTTTCAGGGTTGAACATTTCAGGTAAGCCCGGTGGATAATGGTGTTGTGATCTTCATAGATGATATGGTACTTTTTTCACAGATCAGTTTTACCTTGCAGTCCTATAGACAAGGTGACTGCTTCTACCTAGCTTTGGCTGTGAAATTGAACTATTACTAATGATTAGACATGTGCATTTGTTTACGTCCGAATGCATTTTTGTCCGAATTTCAGGTGTTCAAGTGCAGAATCTGAAAACTGAAAGATCCGACATAAACAAATGCTTTATTTTTGTTTTCAATGTGACAACAGTTCGATATAGATAGGAGATTCCACACCGACAATAACAATCTGTGTCCATTGAACCTGTGGTCGAATGTGCCTAACCTTAACTCTATTAGTCCAAGATTATACTTTTGCTACTACTACTACTACTTTTACTACATAGAGAGAGAAAAGATTTGACGTAGAGAGAAAAGATTCGGCATAGAAAGAAAAGATTTGACGTAGAGAGAAAAGATTTGATGCAGAGAGAAAAGATTCGACGTAGAGAGAAAAGATTTGACGTAGAGAGAAAAGATTTGACGTAGAGAGAAAAGATGTGACGTAGAGAGAAAAGATGTGACATAGAGAGAAGATTCGACATGGAGAGAAAAGATTCAACATAGAGACAAAAGATTTGACACGGAAGGGGGAAGATTCGTCGTAGAGAGAAAAGATCCGACATAGAGAGAAAAGATTCGACGTAGAGAGAAGATTCGGCATAGAGAGAAAAGATTTGACATAGAGAGAAAAGATTTGACATAGAGAGAAAAGATTTGACGTAGAGAGAAAAGATTTGGCGTAGAGAGAAGATTTGACGTAAAGAAAAGATTTGACGTAGAGAGAAAAGATTTGACGTAGAGAGACAAGATTTTACATAGAGAGAAAAGATTTGACGTAGAGAGAAGATTCGACGTAGAGAGAAAAGATTCAACACAGAGAGAAAAGATTCGACGTAGAGAGAAGATTCGGCGTAGAGAGAAAAGATTCGACATAGAGAGAAAAGATTCGACGTAGAGAGAAAAGATTTGACGTAGAGAGAAGATTTGACGTAGAGAAAAGATTTGACGTAGAGAGAAGATTCGACATAGAAAGAAATATTCGACATAGAGAGAAAAGATTCAACGTAGAGAGAAAAGATTTGACGTAGAGAGAAAAGATTTGACGTAGAGAGAAAAGATTTGACGTAGAGAGGAAAGATTGCTGCTGGAATTGGGTGGAATTGCAGCTAAACTATACAGAGTCGTACAGTTTAGCTCCTCCGTCGTATCTTCTTTGAACATTCGACAGACACCATAAGCCTTCAATGACAGATTCAACCTTAATTCATTTGGATTTTCGGACGAATGCATTTTTTAACGAAAAACAAAATAAATAAAAACAAATTTCGGGAGTAACTAAATAAATGTATTTTTCGGACGAAAACGAAATTCCAAAACAAAATATTTCAGTGTGCATATGTCTACTAATGATTAGACATGTGCATTAGTTTTCGTCCAAATGCATTTTGTCCGAATTTCTGGTATTTTTTTAACAAACGATAACGAACGTGCAGAATTCGAAAACCGAAAGATCCGACATAAACAAATGCTTTATTTTAGTTTTCGTTGTGACAACAGTTCGATATAGATAGGAGATTCGACATGACGCTGACAATAGTGATCTGTGTCCATTGAACCTGTGGTCGAATGTGCCTAACCTTAGCTCTATTAGTCCAAGATTATTCTACATAGAGAGAAAATATTCAACATAGAGAGAAAATAGCAAAAAAGGTTGAATTTGCCTAACCTAACTAAGATTTGACATGAAGATTCGACGAAGCAGTCGGCCCGAGTGGACATTTATGGTCAAATGCTCCGCCCATAGACTATAGAAGAATTCTAATGTTGGTTGACTGATTAATAAATATAATTATTACTAGTGTCATACAACATTAGAATTCTACTATAGCTTGTAGGCAGAACATTCGATCGGAAATGTACGATTGCGGCGTCGTACAGTTTAGCTGCTCCGTCGAATCTTCCGCCTACAAGCTATTCCGTCGAATCTTTAGAACATTCGACAGACACCATAAGCCAGGGGTCTCAAACTGGCGGCCCCCCAGCTGTTACAAAACTACAAGTCCCATGAGGCATTGCAAGGCTGACACTTACAAGCATGACTCTCACAGGTACAGGCATGATGGGACTTGTAGTTTTGCAACAGCTGGAGGGCCACCAGTTTGAGACTCCTGCCATAAGCCTTCAAAGACAGATTCAATCTTAATTATTTTGGATTTTCAGACGAATGCATTTTTTAACGAAACAAAATAAATAAAAACAAAATTTTGGGAGTAACTAAATAAATTTGTTTTTCGGACGAAAACGAAATTCCGAAACAAAATATTTCAGTGTGCACATGTCTACTAATGATCCCATTGACTGATGGCCTGTTCTTAACTGCCTCTTGCACTGGTCTGGAAGCCTTTGGTGATGCCTGATTCTACCTGCTGTGGGATATAGGACCTGCCCTTATCCAGCCTGGCAATCAATTTCTCTATTTAAGCTGTGCTCAGATCAGCCATCTTGGCCCGAGTAACATTTTTTCAATATGTCAGAAAACCCCATACTCTGTGATCATTTCCATTGTCTAAGCTCTTACTTGTCCCTGGAAATCTTGTATGCCATACACTCTCCAGTCCCCTGAAACCCCTGTACACTTCCTAGTATTCAGTCCCTCATTTCCTGTGTGCAGTACTGATCCACCACTCATCATTCCAGTGACAGGCACCCCACCAGAGCCCCTTGCTCACCTTGCTTTGGCTAGTAGTAATTGAGGTAGGTCCCCGGGTGGGGGAAGCAACCAACCCATCTCAACCATCAGGCACTCTAGAGAAGACTGCCCATTCTGTAGACTCTGGTCCTTGATGATCCCAACCATGGTCCAGCTGTGGTCACCAGGTCTGTGACAAAACAAATACATTATATGAGGACTGTACCAAATGTAATGAAACAGTGGACATAACTTTTTTATCAACTTACATGGTTGACAGTAATTCTTTCTCTATTTTTTCTTATTATAGTAGGTAAATAATGAATTCCAAGCAGAAGCAATGTGCCGTCATTGGGTTTGTGATGAAGGAGGAGTGCAGGCTGTCTGGCATCCACAGAAGACTACAGAATGTTTACAGAGATGACATTATTGACAAGAGTCATGAATACCAAGACATTGCTCTTGTCTGTGGCGTCATCTCCATAAACATTCTGTAGCCTTCTGTGAATGTTGAACAGCCTGCACCACTCCTTCACCAAGAACTCAATGACGGCACATTGCTTCTGCTTGGAATCCATTATTTACCTGCTATGAAAAGAAGAAGAGTTACTATAGAGGAAGAATTACTCTACCCAGGGCTTTTTTTCTCAGAAAATACTGTAGGTACAGGAACTCTAACACGACCCCCTAAAAAGACCCCTCCCCCACACCCTCCAAACCCAAATAGTGGGTGTGGTCAAATGTCACTAACAGTGGGAGGGTCTTAAAGGAGTGCATTACCTACAGAGTTCAGAGTCCCGGAAGGGGGGGGGTACAAACCGAGTGCAGTGTTCAGCCTTCTTCCACAGTTGCTTACCTCTGCATCCACATCTAACTTTCACCCCTTTTCAGCTCTAACCTCTGCAAGCAACATCCCCCCCCAATCACTATTCTGCCCCCCATCAGCTCCCCACCTCTTTAAAAGCTCCACCATCTTCCACATGTCTTACTTTTGTTTCTGTATTAGGCTGAAGCACCCTGTTGGCTTTAGTACCTCCCCACACACCGTAGTTTGCTCCACCTCTCTCACTGGTAGGGAGGTTATCCAGTGGGGGTGTCGGAATCTGAACTGCACCCCGGTTACATGCATCTCCCTTGTCCCCATACTGCATTCAGTGGGGGCCACTCAGGAGATAAGATCTGTGGGAGCCATTCGGAGACAAGCTGTCACTTGTAAAACACAGAAGCCAGACTTCTGTGTTTACAAGTGATAGTGGTGAGCAGGGAGCAGAGGGTCCCGAGCCAGAGGTGGTGGAAGTGAGTTTCAGCAAGTTCCAGCTGAAAAAAAAGCCCTGACACTATCAAAATGTGAAATTTGAATGACCTATGTAAGTTGATTAAAAACAAGTTATATGAGGGCTGTTCAAATGTGTCTATAAAAAAAATGCACTGCCACTGTACTAATGACACTGGCTGGTAAGGGATTAACATCAGGGGTGATAAAAGTGTTAACTGTGTGCCTAGCTAGTGTTTTACTAAACTGAGGAAGGTGCTTTTACTAGGGGAAGTCATGGATCCTAATCCCTGCTTTGCTGAGACACAGGATCCATGCCTTCCCTCCTGTCAGAACGGCGATCTGCCTTGTTTACATAGGACCGCCTTTCTGCCTCTCTGCTGGATGATAGGGGGTACTGGTGGACATAGAGTGTGTGATCACAGTGGGAGTGAGCCACCGGCAGCATGAATGCGCGGCCCCTACCCTGAGGAGCAGGAGAAGGTATATATATATATATATACGTGATCCGGTGCAGAGGTGGCACCCTGTAGCAGTAAAACTGCTATATGGCAGACCTTAAAGCGGTTGTAAAGTTAAAATTTTGACTTTTACCTACAGGTAAGCCTATAATGAGGCTTACCTGTAGGTAAAAAAATATCTACTAAACCTGTATGGTTTAGGAGATATTCCCTGTGCAATGCGCCGCTGACTACAGCGGCGCATGCGCACGGGGTAAATCGGCTGAAAGGCCGGCAGAATCCGAACCCTGCCGGGAAAAAGTCTCCCATGTGCGGGAGTGAGGACATTGCGGCTCCAGCCACTCACAGCGCTGGAGTCGCGATACCCGGAAGACACGCAGAGGCAACATGTCAGCGACCTCGGCGTGGACCAGGTGAGTTACCGACGCCTCGTTCTAAGGTAAGTATTTCATAATGCCTTTTCCCTTACAGGTGTAGAAAAAAGAAAAAAAATTTCAGCGGGTTTACTCCCGCTTTAAGTGGTTAATAAAAATGTTTGCCCACCTATGCATTACCTTTGGTACAGCCCTCGTATTTGCAACAAATCAACCTATTTTATATTTCTGCTCAAACAAATTATTCACCTTCACTTTGAAAATAACAAAAAAATAGTTTCTTCTTTCTTAGGAAACTGCTCTGACTCTGAGTGTCACCCGAATGCAACGTGTGGAGAGTTTGGTGGGGACCAACAATGTACGTGTAAAGAGGGATTTGCAGGAGATGGGTCATCTTGTGATGACATGGATGAATGCCAGGATCAATACGCCAACAACTGTAGACGTTATGGTGGTACCTGTGTGAACACGATCGGATCTTACACCTGTAAATGTGACACTGGATTTGAGTATAAAGAAGGGATTGGCTGTGTTGACATTGATGAGTGTGCGGACAGCTCTCTGAATGACTGCCTTCCACCAGCAATATGTGTCAATTATTATGGATATTACTTCTGCAAATGTAAATCTGGATTTGAGTATGAGACAGGAATTGGCTGTGTTAACATGAATAAGTGTGCGGACCATTCTCTGAATGACTGTCATCCACTAGCCGTGTGTACCAGTTATTATCGGTCTTACACCTGTACTTGTCCTTATGGATATTACGGAGATGGAAGACATTGTGAGGTCAATGAATGCCAACGAGGAACACCGTGTACCTCTAAGGAAGAATGCATGAAGTACGTTGGATCATATTCCTGTAATGACCCTTGCTCCAACCACACCGTACTTAATGACTCCTGGCGCAGCACTTCTAATGTACATAATGAGAGTGACTATTCCTATGATTGGGTTCATTGTGACTCTGCCCTAAATGGCTGGTATCGGCTTAAAGGAGAATATGGTCAGCGGATGCCCGAATACTGTGTGCCTGAATACAGCTGCGGCACACACCTTCCTATGTGGCTAAGCGGCAAACACCCAACAATGGAAGATGGCATTGTTAATCGTACAGCCTGTGCCAACTGGAATGAAAATTGCTGTTTATGGTCGATTAAAATTTCTGTAAAAAAGTGTGCTGAAGGATATTATGTCTATAAACTGCAGCGGACACCAACCTGCCCAATGGCCTACTGTGTAGGTAAGTGTTCGCACAAAGTCAGGTCAATGCAATACATTTTGTCTTAAAGTGAGACTAATGCTGCGTACACACGAACGGTTTTGCCGTCGGGATTAAGTCCGAAGGTTTTTTTTGACGGAATTCCGATGGAATTCAGCTCAAACTGTCTTGCATACACATGGTCACACCAAATTCCGACGGTCAATAACGCGGCGATGTACAACACATACGACGGCACTATAAAAAGGAATTTTATTTATAAAAAATAGGAAGATCCTCGGTGGCCAGGAACGCCAGCTTCAATAGTATAAGACACACACTTTCTTTAGGAAACTGATTTCTCCAGTAATACTCAGAAAATATAAGAAAAAATCATTGCGCAATACCATTTAACCACATACAGACCGGACCAATTTGCAGCCAAAGGACCAGGCCCCTTTTTGCGATTCGGCACTGCATCGCTTTAACTGACAATTGCGCGGTCGTGCGACGTGGCTCCCAAACAAAATTGACGTCCTTTTTTTCCCACAAATAGAGCTTTCTTTTGGTGGTATTTGATCGCCCCTGCGGTTTTTATTTTTTGTATTATCAAAAAAAAAGGGCGGCAATTTTGAAAAAAAACGCATTCTTTTTTATTTTTTGCTATAATAAATATCCCCCAAAAATATATAAAGAAAACATTTTTTTTTCCTCAGTTTAGGCCGATACGTATTCTTCTACATATTTTTGGTAAAAAAAAATCTCAATAAGCGAATATTGATTGGTTTACGCAGAAGTTATAGCGTTTACAAGATAGGGGATAGTTTTATAGCATTTTTATTAATATTTTTTTTTTTTTATTAGTAATGGCGGCGTTCAGTGATTTTTATTGTGACTGCGACATTATGGCGGACACATCGGACATTTTTGACACATTTTTGAGACCATTGTCATTTATACTATATTTAAATGCATTGATTCCTGTATAAATGACACTGGCAGTGAAGGGGTTAACCACTAGGTGGCAGTGTATTACTGTGGGGGGGCGTGGCTGTCAGCTAGTGAATGCTGATCTCTGCTCCAATCACAGGGAGCAGAGATCGGCGTCACTAGTTGCTAGGCAGAACGGGGAGATGCTGTTTATTTCCGCATCTCCGCGTTAAGCCTTCCCGTGAGACGATCGTGGGTGTCCCAGCGGCGATCGAGTCCGCGGGACCCGCGACTGGCCTCATGGGGGTCCCGACCGGCGCGGGAGCGCACCGCTCCCGGCGCGCTCCTGATGGCACGGACGGCATTAAGAAGGGACTTATATATACGCCCTCCTGCCTGTCCGTGCCATTCTGCCGACGTATATCGTCGTGCGCCGGTCGGGAAGCGGTTAAAGCAATGTAATTAAACATAAGGATTGTGCACTCACACTTTCCACATCTTGTAAAATTGCTAGTAGTATACCCAAAATGCGAGCTGCTCACCTCCTTGTCGCTAATTCC
Source organism: Lithobates sylvaticus (assembly GCA_028564925.1). Taxonomy (NCBI): domain Eukaryota; kingdom Metazoa; phylum Chordata; class Amphibia; order Anura; family Ranidae; genus Lithobates; species Lithobates sylvaticus. The sequence continues at coordinate 299,085,958 of CM053031.1, read as the reverse complement.
GATGCATGAAACACTGGCAATGACGTCACCAGCACCACCAGACGCATTGCGTCCCTTGTCACGTGACTTTTTCAAGTCACAGGAAGAAGTCACGTGACAAGTGACGCAACACGTCGGGTGGAGCTGGTGACATCATTCCCAGTATATATGCCCAGCCGCATATATACAGTGGCCAGACAGGAAACAGCTACAAAAGAAAAATGATGCCCATTTGGCCATTAGGTAACAACCATGAGTTAGGAATCGCATATAATAAAGACGGAACTAAATGTTTTGCCTTCGTTGTGTGAATGTGTGTCACGTTTTATACAAAGACCCCAAAATGATATCTTTCTCTATATCTAATTATAGACCCTGAAAAGATGTAGTTTGATTCCACAAAATGAATCCATAAACATCGACTACTTAATGGCCTTGTAATCTACTTTTCATAAAAATGTTTCTTTCTTGTTTTCCTGCCTCCTTGTAATGTCCTCCGTGAGCTTTTGAAGCTCTCCTTTTCCCTTTCAGTTCTGTTTGTTTGGATGGAGCAGTGCATGCTAGTTGTGGTTGTGTGCTAGACATGTGCACAACAAAAAAATTTGTTTATTTTCGTTTCGTTTTTTTCGTTTCCGAAAAAATATCTTTTTTTTTCGTTTCGTTTTTTTCGTTTCCGTTGATTCGTAACGATTCGTACATTCGTAAGTCGTCGGTGTTCTGATTCGTAACGATTTGTAGATTCGTAAGTCGTCGGTGTTCGGATTCGTAACAATTCGTACATTCGTAAGAGTTATTTTTTTCGTTGATTCGTTTTTTCGTTAGTTTAATTTTCGTTTATTCGAAATTCGGACGCATTCGTATTTATTCGTACATTCATAGATCCATAATCGGAGCATAATTCATAATTTTATGTAATGTGTGCTATTATTACATTTTAATAATTTACGAATCAAAAAAAAAGTTACGAATCGAAAAAAAAAAGGTACGAATCGAAAAAAAAAGTTACGAATGTACGAATTTTTTCGTTCAATCTATTCGAAGCACGTTAAGCAGCACCATTGTAAGGGACACGGAAAATAACCAATTCAACAAAAAAAAAGTTACGTTCATTTTCGTTGTTCCTTTTTTCGTTTTTCGGATTTTCTTCATTAGTACATTCGTTGTTTCTAATTTGTTTTTTCGGATTTTCGTTGTTTTTCGGATTCGTTCGAACCATTCGTTAATCGGATTCGTACGATTCGAACGATTCGTTCATTCGTACAAAAACAAACGAACGAAAAAAAACGAAAAACGAAAAAAAACGAAACAAATTGCACATGTCTATTGTGTGCACAGCTCTATGCACATTACACATCCCATAGTCCATCCGGGGAGTGAGAACGTAGCCACCCTCCAATAGGGAGTCAGATAGCAGCAACAAAAATACATTATTTGGAGATTTGGAGGAGGCTGAGAGCAATAGAAGGGATTTTTTTGAGTTAAGAATACATACTTGAATATAATAAATACATTTTTAAATCAGAGTTTAGTGTTTAATGTATAAAGTGTATTAAACTCTCATATATTACATTCTATTTCAGAATCGTATAATAATAGCTGCTCAGCGGTGGACTGCGCTCCGGATAAGGAATGTAAGATTGTGGATGGAGTTCAGGAATGTAATTTTAAAAATTAATACTATGTCCCTGAAGGGATCCAATCGAGAAATTTAGCAGGTACATTATTAAAAGAATATTGCAATTCATTAAATAGAACTAGCGTTTTTTTTAAATGAATAAAGTAAGGCAGGGATACAACCCCATCAGTTTTTTTGTATTATTTTGCAATCTGTGTGCCATTTGGGAGATTTTCCTTCAATTGTCTCATAACCAAAAAAGGAAGTGAGAGGAAATCCCTCCAAAGTGGGGGAAATCCGGAACTAGAGTCCCCACCAAAGGATTGTACCCTCTATACCTGTTCTGGCTACATCTGAACATTTTACATTTTACTTTTAAGCTTGTGTTGAATTAGAGAGGGTTAATCTTCCTAACAGGGACATAGAAATGGTTAATCTTCCTAACAGGGACATAGAAAGAAATGGAAATCTGGCAGTGGTTCTAATCCCTTTAAAATTAAATAAAAATGTGTATTACATAGTTGTGGCGATTGCATTGTTTTAATGGGTTCATTAAAATCCCTTCTAAAATCGTAGGTTCACCAACAGGAGGAAGGAGGTCCTGATCCCTCTATATAGATCTTTGTTATCACTAGAGGGGTCACCAGCAGGAGGAAGGAGGTCCTGATTCCTCTATATAGATCTATATATCACTAGAGGGATCACCAGCAGGAGGAAGGAGGTCCTGATTCCTCTATATAGATCTTATATCACTAGAGGGGTCACCAGCAGAATGAAGGAGGTCCTGATTCCTCTATATAGATCTTTATATCACTAGAGGGGTCACCAGCAGGAGGAAGGAGGTCCTGATTCCTCTATATAGATCTTATATCACTATAGGGATCACCAGCAGGAGGAAGGAGGTCCTGATTCCTCTATATAGATCTTTATATCACTAGAGGGATCACCAGTAGGAGGAAGGAGGTCCTGATTCCTCTATATAGATCTTATATCACTATAGGGATCACCAGCAGGAGGAAGGAGGTCCTGATTCCTCTATATAGATCTTTGGTTATCACTAGAAGGATCACCAGTAGGAGGAAGGAGGTCCTGATTCCTCTATATAGATCTTATATCACTATAGGGATCACCAGCAGGAGGAAGGAGGTCCTGATTCCTCTATATAGATCTTTATATCACTAGAGGGGTCACCAGAAGGAGGAAGGAGGTCCTGATTCCTCTATATAGATCTATATATCACTAGAGGGATCACCAGAAGGAGGAAGGAGGTCCTGATCCCTCTATATAGATCTTTGTTATCACTAGAGGGGTCACCAGCAGGAGGAAGGAGGTCCTGATTCCTCTATATAGATCTTTATATCACTAGAGGGGATCACCAGCAGGAGGAAGGAGGTCCTGATAATTCTCTATACATTTTTTTATCACTATAGGGGTCACCGGCAGGAGGAAGGAGGTCCTGATCCCTCTATATAGATGTTTGTTATCACTAGAGGGGTCACCAGCAGGAGGAAGGAGGTCCTGATTCCTCTATATAGATCTATATATCACTAGAGGGATCACCAGAAGGAGGAAGGAGGTCCTGATCCCTCTATATAGATCTTTGTTATCACTAGAGGGGTCACCAGCAGGAGGAAGGAGGTCCTGATTCCTCTATATAGATCTTTATATCACTAGAGGGGATCACCAGCAGGAGGAAGGAGGTCCTGATTCCTCTATATAGATCTTTATATCACTAGAGGGATCACCAGCAGGAGGAAGGAGGTCCTGATTCCTCTATATAGATCTTTATATAACTAGAGCAGGGGTAGGCAACCTCAGCCCTCCAGCTGTGGTGAAACTACAAATCCCATCATGCCTCTAGGAGTCTATATAGATCTTTTGATCACTAGATGGGTAGGCAGCAGGATTAGGGAGGTCCTGATTCCTCTATATAGATCTTTAGTTATCATTAGAGGGATCGCCAGCAGGAGGAAGGAGGTCCTGATTAGACATGTGCACTGCCAAAAAATTTGTTCATTTTCGTTTCATTCGTTTTTTTATTTTTTTTCGTTTTTCGGGTCATTTGTTATGATCGCAATTCGTAAATTCGTACATTCATAAATTCGTACATTCGGAAATTTGTACATTCGTAAATTTGTACATTCGTAAATTCATACATTCGTAAATTAGAAAATTCATATTCGTAAATTCGTACATTCGTAAATTAGAAAATTTGGACATTTGGAAATGAGAAAATCCGAAAATTTGAAAATCTGAAAAAGTAAATAACTATTAAATTATAGGTATTGTAATTTCCTTTCAAATTTGGCTGTTAGTGAACGTAACAAATGCAAATTTATCCAAAGTTACGACTTATTCGAAATAAAGAATGCCGCATCTAAACAAATGTAAGGGAAAAAATTAATAACAAATAATAATAATAAAACGTTTTTATTATTATTATTATTGTTATTTATTATTAACTCATTACGTTCCATTCGTTTAGATACGGAATTCGTTATTTCAGATAATTCGTAACTTGGGATACATTTGTATTTGTTACGTTCACTAACAGCCAAATTTGAAAGGAAATTACAATACCTATAATTTAAGTTATTATTAGGTAATTTTTATTTCAGATTTCCGAATTTCCAAATTAATGAATGTACAAATTTACGAATGTACGAATTTACGAATGTAATAATGTATGAATTTACGAATGTAATAATGTATGAATTTACGAATGTATGAATTAACTAATTTTTTAATATTCAAATTTACAAATATTCAGAAAGATTCGTTAAACGGGTTTGTTGAAATTCATTAAAAAACTAATTCGGAACGAAACAAATTGCACATGTCTAGTCCTGATTCCTCTATATAGATCTTTTGATCACTAGATGGGTCACCAGTAGGATCAGGGAGGTCCTGATTCCTCTATATACGTCTTTAGTTATCATTAGAGGGATCACCAGCAGGAGGAAGGAGGTCCTGATTCCTCTATATAGATCCAAAATTATCACTAGAGGGATCACCAGCAGGAGGAAGGAGGTCCTTATCCCTCTATATAGATCCTTATATCACTAGAGGGATCACCAGCAGGAGGAAGGAGGTCCTTATCCCTCTATATAGATCTTTATATCACTAGAGGGATCACCAGCAGGAGGAAGGAGGTCCTTATCCCTCTATATAGATCTTTATATCACTAGAGGGATCACCAGCAGGAGGAAGGAGGTCCTGATTCCTCTATATAGATCTTTATATCACTAGAGGGATCACCAGCAGGAGGAAGGAGGTCCTGATTCCTCTATATAGATCTTTATATCACTAGAGGGATCACCAGCAGGTGGAAGGAGGTCCTGATTTCTCTATATAGATCTTTAGTTATCACTAGAGCAGGGGTAGGCAACCTCAGCCCTCCAGCTGTCGTGAAACTACAAATCCCATCATGCCTGGGGGGGCTCTGATGGGCACTTTGATATAAGCTGCGCGTGCCGCAGGTCACTCTCTCTCCCCAGAATGTCCCTTTAAAAGTTGGGAGGTATGCAGGAGCAGATCAGGGGAGGAGAGACTGTGCCACCGCCAACCCTGTTATCAATGGGAAGAGGGCTATCCGTGTTTACTGCCCACCCCCCTCCCTCTTCCTGTCAGAGGAGGAGAGCGAAGCAGCCGGAGATCGGAGCGCACGTGCCGGAGTGGAGAGAGAGCAGCTGCGGGCTCTTAGACCCCCCCTTCCCTCTCCTCCTCACACTGCTGTACTAGTGAGCGGCACTTGCCAGGTCTTCTCCCTCCTTCATGTTGGCCAGGTAAGAAATACAATAAAAAGGGAGCAGAGAAGAGGAGTGTGGGACATGTAGTCCCGAGGACTGGTGGCCCCATTGTGACCCAGAAACTGCTACCCACACAGCATGCTTAGCTTAATAAGAGAGGAGGGGGAAAGAGAGAGAGAGAGAGCGCCAGGAGCCCGGGAAAGCTTTCAGGGAGGTGCACCCAGGACTCCAGGGAGAGGACAGTGCTGAGGGGACTGCATCAGAGAGAGAACCCCGCTGCCCTGTGCCACCAGAGTGAAAGCCGCACAGCCTAGCGCCATCCCTGGTGAAGAAAGGAATATGTCTGCAGTCTCTGACCATCTCTTATAGTATGTCTGCAGTCTCTGACCATCTCCTGTATCATGTCTGCAGTATGTCTGGGGGTAAGGATGAGCCCGGTGTTCGATTCGAACCCATGTTCGAATCGAGCACCGGGTGTTCGCTCGCTCGGCGAGCCCAGAACTATTGGGACCGCTCGCATCAAATTCGTGTGATGCGAGCGGCCCCGCAATGCATTGCGGCCCGCGCAGTGCAATGCTGGCTGATGATTGGCCAAGCATGCACTGTGACCCCGCATGCTTGGCCAATCACAGCGCCGGCAGCGAGGAGAGCCATAATTGGCTACAGGCAGGATGCCTGTAGCCAATTATAGCTCAGGGGCTTTAATACACGCCCCACGGTATAAGAGGCCGCCGCGGCGGCGGCCTCGCATATTATGTTTCACTCACAGTGTCAGCGTGTCAGTGTGCTGCTGACTGCTGACAACAATATGTTCTTTATTTCTGGGGATATGTGTGTGCATGCTGTTAGAACAGCATTGCAGTATCACATCTGGGGGGTGTCTATAGGTAGCCTGTGAAGGAGGGCAGGTTTCCTGTGCTTAGAACTTTCCCTGCAAAAAAGTGTCATTTTTGCAGGAAGAAAGCTATTTAAATCACTCGCGGCTAATGAATTGATGGCTCCTGTAACACAGAGAGCTGTCATTCATTAATAAAAAACAAAAAAAAAAGCGTAGGGGTCCCCCCAAATTCAATAACCAGGCCCTTCAGGTCTGGGATGGATATTAAGGGGGATCCCAGCCAAAAAAAAAAAAAAAAAAAATGGCGTAGGGTCCCCCTCAAAATCCATACCAGACCCTTGAGGTCTGGTATGGATTTTAAGGGGAACCCTAGCCAAAAAAAATGGCGTGGGGTCCCCCTCAAAATCCATACCAGACCCTTATCCGAGCACGCAACCTGGCAGGCCGCAGGAAAAGAGGGGGGGACGAGAGCGGCCCCCCCTCTCGCCTGAACCGTACCAGGCCACATGCCCTCAACATTGGGAGGATGCTTTGGGGGTCTAAGACCCCTAAAGCACCTTGTCCCCATGTTGATTAGGACAAGGGCCTCTTCCCCACAACCCTGGCCGGTGGTTGTGGGGGTCTGCGGGCGGGGGGCTTATCGGAATCTGGAAGCCCCCTTTAACAAGGGGACCCCCAGATCCCGGCCCCCCCCCTGTGTGAAATGGTAAGGGGGTACAAAAGTACCCCTACCATTTCACCAAAAAAGTGGCAAAAATGGTAAAAAGGACAGGAGACAGTCTTTGACAATTCCTTTATTAAAATCTTCTTTCTTCTTTCTTCATCCTTCGGTTTCTTCATCTTCTCCTTCCTTCATCTTCTTCCATCTTCTTCTTCCATTTTCTTCTTCCTCCGATCCGCTTCTTCTTGCGCTGGTCTTCTCGTCCTTCTCGTCCGGCATCTTCTTCCGTCGGCGTCGGTGTCTCTGTCTCTTCTTGGGCCGCTCCGCGCAATGGGAGGCTCCCGCTGTGTGAGGCTCCGCTCCGTCTGACAGGTCTTTTATAATGGAGGGCACCTGGTGACCCCGCCCCCTCTGACGCACAGGGACGTCATGGGGAATTCCATGATGGCTTTCCCCATGATGTCAGAGGGGGCGGGGTCACCAGGTGCCCTCCGTTTTAAAAGACCTGTCAGATGGAGCGGAGCCTCACACAGCGGGAGCCTCCCATTGCGCGGAGCGGCCCAAGAAGACACCGACACCGACGCCGACGCCGACGGAAGAAGATGCCGGACGAGAAGGACGAGAAGACCAGCGCAAGAAGAAGCGGATCGGAGGAAGAAGAAAATGGAAGAAGAAGATGGAAGAAGATGAAGGAAGGAGAAGATGAAGAATCCGAAGGATGAAGAAAGAAGAAAGAAGATTTTAATAAAGGAATTGTCAAAGACTGTCTCCTGTCCTTTTTACCATTTTTGCCACTTTTTTGGTGAAATGGTAGGGGTACTTTTGTACCCCCTTACCATTTCACACAGGGGGGGGGCCGGGATCTGGGGGTCCCCTTGTTAAAGGGGGCTTCCAGATTCCGATAAGCCCCCCGCCCGCAGACCCCCACAACCACCGGCCAGGGTTGTGGGGAAGAGGCCCTTGTCCTAATCAACATGGGGACAAGGTGCTTTTGGGGTCTTAGACCCCCAAAGCATCCTCCCAATGTTGAGGGCATGTGGCCTGGTACGGTTCAGGCGAGAGGGGGGGCCGCTCTCGTCCCCCCCTCTTTTCCTGCGGCCTGCCAGGTTGCGTGCTCGGATAAGGGTCTGGTATGGATTTTGAGGGGGACCCCACGCCATTTTTTTTGGCTAGGGTTCCCCTTAAAATCCATACCAGACCTCAAGGGTCTGGTATGGATTTTGAGGGGGACCCTACGCCATTTTTTTTTTTTTTTTTTTTGGCTGGGATCCCCCTTAATATCCATCCCAGACCTGAAGGGCCTGGTTATTGAATTTGGGGGGACCCCTACGCTTTTTTTTTTTCATTTTTTTTTTTTTTTTTTTATCAATGACTTTTTTTTATGAATGAGTTTCAATGAATGACTGTTCTCTGTGTTACGGGAGCCGTGAATTAACATTAGCCGCGAGTGATTTTAAATAGCTTTTTTACTTTCAAAAATGACACTTTGCGCAGAGACAGTTCTAAACACGGGAAACATGCGCCCCTTCACAGGCATACTATAGACACCCCCCAGGTACGAAATTTAAAGGAATATTACACTTTTATTGTTTCAATTTAAGCATTATTAAAATCACTGCTCCTGAAAAAACGGCCGTTTTTAAAAAATTTTTTTGCATTGATACATGTCCCCTGGGGCAGGACCCAGGTCCCCAAACACTTTTTATGACATTAACATGCATATTAGCCTTTAAAATGAGCACTTTTAATTTCGAACGTTCGCATCCATTATAACTAATAGGGTTCTAAAGCTCGCACGGACTTTAGGTCCGTTCGCGGGTTCTGGTGCGAGCCGAACGGGGGGGTGTTCGGCTCATCCCTATCTGGGGGCTCTTTCTAACAGACTCTAACAGAAGCCCTCTCTGTGTGCATTAGAGAGACCCCCCTCCAGGTCCCATTAGTGTACTCATTTTCTTTATTGTTAAAAGATCATGGGAGGATCCCAGGGTAATGAAGACTTCTTAGGGGAGCATCTCCGTGTTTGAGTCGTAGCCATAGACACATTTGTAAAGGGGAGGAGTTAGTAAGATGACCATGCCCATGTGGGGTGCACCAGAAATATTTATGCACCCAGGCGTCTGTGACCCTAGGATCGGCCCTGCTGGTATGTACTGTGTATTACTGTAAAAATACACAATCACAATGCCTTCAGGAACATTTGCCTTAGTTTTACAGTGAGATATGTTAAAGAGTTTTATTTTTTTTCTGTTTTGATACCCATCCACATGCAGTGGAAGTTTCATGCTTGAAGTGGTAAGAGGGGTCAGTCCCCTAGTGGTAGTGCCCTGCTACAAGGGGGTACAGGGATGTACCTTGATTGACTAACGGGGAAGTGTTGATTAGAGAACTGGTGTAGTTTCCTCTTGTCATTGTTAGATGCCCTTTGGAATAGCCCTGGTATTAGGAGTCTGCCTGGGGTTGCCAGGAAAACTTGCCCCTGTCAGCCAGGGAATCTCCTGGGAAGGGTATAAGTAGGTAAGAAAAACTGATAAAGTTACATTCACAGTTGCCCCTGTGGGACCAGGGTCCTAGATAATTTTCATTTACTGAAGGGAATCATCTCTCTCAAGTATTTAAAAAAAAAATAAAGATTCGGTGAGTGCGCTGATGGTGCTGTTTGCACCTGCTCAGGTGGCAAGACTTGATAATTGCCCTACTGTGCAATGCGAGCGCTGCAAAGGGCGCTATACTGTGGTAGGCAGTGTAAACTTGACTTATTTGTCTAACACATGCAACATTCATTATACAAATTTGAAATACAATACATTGCCTGCCAGTATATGGTGCCTGCCCTATGAACATTAAGGCTGGGGGCTATCGCTGCCTGTCTATGCAGCATTTTGGGATGTGCAGTTGACCACACATGGACAAAGGAATGATTTGCATAGCTTCACCCACTGTCCTGAAATAAGGAATAGACCCCGATATTTAGTGGATATGCAATGAAAATGTGAAGGAATCTTCTGTTGTAACCCCTTGCAGTACAGCTCTGGAGTCCCTTTAACGGTGTCTTTATGTCCGGGGGCAGGAAGGACTTCACAATCGTACCTCAGTCAGTCTGCCATAGTAGTCACATGATTGGGATCCAGTCCTGCCAGCTCCTGATCTTTACCACATGTTTTTGACGGCTTAATCACTTTTGGAGCACATGGTGAGCATGCTTTCAGCACAGAAACGTCTGCCACCCATGGACACATACGTGCACTAGACATGCGCACACTGAAATATTTCGTTTCGGAATTTCGTTTTCGTCCAAAAAATACATTTATTTAGTTACTCCCAAAATTTGTTTTTATTTATTTTGTTTTGTTAAAAAATGCATTTGTCCCAAAATCTGAAATAATTAAGGTGGAATCTGTCATTGAAGGCTTATGGTGTCTGTCGAATGTTCTGAGAAGATTTGATGGAGCAGCTAAACTGTACGACGCTGCAATCGTACATTTCCGGTCGAATGTTCCGCCTACAAGCTATAGTAGAATTCTAATGTTGTATGACACTAGTAATAATTATATTTATCTATTATTATTACTAGTCAACCAATATTAGAATTATTCTATAGCCTATGGGCGGAGCATTTGACCATAAATGTCCGCTCGCGGCGACTGCTTCGTCGAATCTTCATGTTGAATATTTTCTCTCTATGTAGAATAATCTTGGACTAATAGAGTTAGGTTAGGCACATTCAACCTTTTTTTGCTATTGTCTCTATAATGTCGAATCTTTTCTCTCTATGTCGAATCTTTTCTCTCTATGTCGAATCTTTTCTCTCTATGTCGAATCTTTTCTCTCTATGTCAAATCGTTTCTCTCTATGTCAAATCTTTTCTCTCTATGTAGAATAATCTTGGACTAATAGAGCTAAGGTTAGGCACATTCGACCACAGGTTCGATGGATACAGATCACTATTGTCAGCGTCATGTTGAATCTCCTATTTATATCGAACTGTTGCAACGAAAACAAAAATAAAGCATTTGTTTATGTCGGATCTTTCGGTTTTCGGATTCTGTGCGTTATCGTTTGTTAAAACGATAATGAAAATACCCGAAATTCGGACGAAAATGCATTCGGACGAAAACGAATGCAGATGTCTAATGTGCAGCATATGGGCATTAAAGTCCATCATCTTTGATGTTACATATACATTACATGGATGGCAAGAGGCTAAGGAGCCTCTACAGCCCTGATGTCCAACCTGCTGCCCGAGCATGCATCCCTTTGGTTAATGATGTGCGGCCCTCGGACCTCAGCAGTCTGCAGTGGGAACATTGTTTAGGGTAATAGCATTGATCTCTACTAGACTCATGTTAAGCCCCATACACACGCTCGGACAATCCGCGGACCAGGTCAGTCGGACTTTGTCCGACGTACTTTGTCCGATGTTGGCGTTGCGTACACACGGTCGGACTACGTTGTCGGAATATCCGGTCCGGAAGAACGTCGTGACGTAAGTCGTCGTCCACGAGATTAGAAAAGGGAAGTTCAGCACCACGTCAGGCACCCGTTGGGCTCCTTCTGCTGATCCCGTGTTTATCGAGAGTTAGTGGAAGTTTGGTGACTTAAGATTCGCGCTTCTCAGTTTTCTGACTCAGATCGTTACTGCTCTTCAGTTTGTGCTTGTCGTGCGTATCTGTTTATTAGTGCGTGTAGTCAGTTCGCATTTGTTGGTCATTGCGGCCTATATCTTGATATAGGACGCTTTGATTTGCACTGCTTATTGTCTGCTCGTTGCTGGTATTCACTTCGTTCTTTCAGGCCTTGCTGTTTATCGGTGCTTTCTGTTTGTCCGTTCTGACCAGCCGACCTTTTGTGACCTTCTGAGCGATGTTTCCCGTGCGTACTCGTCGCCGAGTTCGTGCTGTACGCGGAATTGGTGTCGGGCTTTTAGCTTTGACCCAAGACCCGTCCATGAACAGAGTGACGAGGAGTATGTGGACCAAGAATTGGTTGCTTCAGCGTGACCAGTTCTCGCACATGCCTTTGCTTCGTGAGATCCGGGAGAATAATCCTGATGATTTCAGGAACTTTCTCAGGATGACGGACCCCGATTTTCACCGTCTTTTGGCTTTGCTGACCCCCTTTATCAGCCGGCAGGATACCTGCATGAGACAAGCCATTACTCCGGAGCAGAGGCTTGTTGCCACGTTGAGGTACTTGGCGACAGGGAGAAGTCTTCAGGATTTGAAGTTCTCTTCAGGTATCTCTCCCCAGGCCCTGGGAATCATTATTCCAGAGACCTGTTCTGCCATCATTCAGGTCCTGCAGGAGGACTATATTAAGGTAACATTTCTACTTTACTATTCCCTTCTATGTATGCTCTGTTTGCTAATGACTTGTATTTTTGACCTCCTTCCCTAATTACCATGATTGCAATATGTTCTAATATGCTGTGCCCCTTTTCTCCTTCATGCATTTTTCCCTTCACTTACCTCACCAGCATGCTCTTCTGCCCCAATAGACACCTATGGCCTAGTCACTTAAGCAATGTCTTTTGTCTGCTGCATAGTATTGTTTGCCCCAAAACACCCCTAAAATATGCACAAATGTTTGCTGTGTGGTTTACTTCATGTAGAGCCCCCTTTTTTTGTTGTTTTGGTGGGGGGGGGGGGGGGGCAAACTCATTAGGAACCCCCTCCCCCAACTGCTCTGTCAGATGGTACCAATCCTTTATCTGCTGGCTTTCCCAAGGTCCATACACACTATATACCTACCTCTTTATAGTGCGCATCTTTAGGGATGAATTCAGCAAAGCATGTAGTGCAAGGGACTGCCTCCATACATTCCATTTCCTATTTTTTTGTCTTCTTTCCCTCCTATTAGCTTGCTTGGTAATTTAATAATGTCACACTGTGCCTGCCTTTTTTGGGGGGGGGGGGGGGGGGGGGGGGGGGGTTGAAATGTTATTTGATCTTTCCTGTGGCCTGCCAATAGTGTTAAGTACAGAGGGTCTGGCCAAACTAGCACACATTATTGAGCCATTTGCCAATCAATGAAGTGCAGAGGGTTAGCTGTCCACCACCCCCCCCCCCCCAAAACCCCGAGTTATTGCCAATGGCCCATCAGAAGTGGGGGGATTGATGGGGGGGTGAGTAATCTGTGAAGGGGAGCCTCTACTTTTCTGTGCAAATACTTTCCAGCCTCCAATTTTATACAATGCTCTTGTTCCAAGATGTTGATTGTCTAATCTGCTTGCAATGTTTAGGTGCAAAGTGACGAATTTTTTTTTCTTGTTTCACTCCACAGTTCCCTTCCACGCCACAGGAATGGCAGACTGTGGCCTCCCACTTTGCCAGCCGTTGGGACTTTCCTAACTGCGGAGGGGCAATTGATGGGAAACACGTCCGCATCGTCCCACCGCCCAACTCGGGGTCCTACTATTATAATTATAAAGGGTTTAATAGTGTAGTGATGTTGGCGGTGGTGTCGGCAACATACGAGTTTATGTATGTGGACGTGGGGATGAACGGCCGGATATCGGATGGTGGGGCCATTACGCACACGGAGTTCTACTGGCGTCTCCAAAGTGGCAGTCTGTGCTTGCCACCTCCAGAGGAGAATGCCGAAGGACTCCCCTTCGTCTTTGTCGCAGATGAAGCGTTTGCGTTGACTCCCCATGTGATGAGGCCGTTCCCGATGAGGACCCTCACCCCGGACCAGAGGGTCTTCAACTACAGGCTGTCCAGAGCCAGAAGAGTTGTGGAGAACGCTTTTGGCATCCTGGCCAGCCGCTTCCGCCTGTTCCTGACGGCATTTAACTTGGCGGAATACAAACTCAACCACATAGTTCTTGCCTGTTGCATATTGCACAACTTCCTCAAAAGACATAACAGGAACTATGTGGTGCCCGTTGGCCCAGATGTGGAGGGCCCTCCAAATGCCGAACTCACAGCCCTTCGAGTGGCACGTCCAGGCTTGCCCCCTCTAAATGCCCGTGTGGTCCGGGACCAATATATGCAGTACTTTGTGGGTAGGGGGGCCATTGCTCTGCCTGACGATGTGTGAGAGGCATTTTTTAATAAATCTGATATTTTAACCAACCTATGATTTCATGTCATTTCAGTCTTCTTTTTAGCTTATTTTACTTTGACATTTTTTCCCTTTGCCTTCGACAGTGGGAATGCACTTTCTGGGCAAAAGGAGGTAACAGTCTCTTCTTCCCAAAAAGATTATTCTCATGTTGTGTGTTTGCTACCTAATCTTTGGTCTAGAGAAGGTTTGTACTGCATAACTGACACCCAAAATACTCCTTTTCATCACCAGGTCTGACATGTGTGTATTCTCCAAAATGCTGTGCTCCGTGTTTTCGTACAAAGCACTGTGGGTGTCATTTACATAAGTCAAATCCGCTATGCTCTACAAGTGCATTGAAAAAGTTCCCCGGGAAAGAAAATTGGAGTGCAAAGTGGATTTGCCTTTAGTAAATAACACCCATTGCCCCCCATATCCTTTTCATTTTACATACATAATGCATTGTGTTTTTTAAATAAGGAAGCCACACATTTAGAAAAATAAAAGTTTACTAGGAAAACATTCCCAAGTGCGTTTACAATCTTCACGCCAAAACTGACAACATCTTGGTTATTTACAACATTGTTTACAAACATTCCGCAATTGGTAAAACCAGGCATGGAGCAAAACAGAACCTAGGAACTTGGAAAGTTCAACTTTGTAAAGTGAAGACAAGATCAGACATGACTATATGTTCAAAGTGTGTTTGATCTTGCCTTCATCACATGGGGGGGTCACCCCCGAAAAGTGGAAATTTGGAACATGCACACAATTTGGGACTGAAAATGGTCATTAGATGGTAAAACACATGCCTAGAAGCTTCAAAAGTGCCATTTTCCATCATGGGGATGAATGGACGTTTTTTGGGGGTGCAACCCCTTCACCACAACCACTTTCGTAGTTCGTAAAGTGTTTGCACCCCCAAAAAAACGTTGCCATTCATCCACCATGGTGGGAGCTAGCACATGTGGACACAATGTGTGCATGTTCCAAATTTCAGACAGTTTTTAAGTTGCAAATGTGTTCTGAAGCTGGCACAAATGTGTGTTAATTACTTGGTGCGTTTTCATATTTTTCCTAAAATATCAATGATGTTCTTCAATTTTTGTTGAACATCATTGATGTTTTGCTTTATGTAATCTAGATCTCTATTGCAGACCATTATCTCTCCGATGAGTACGTGGGCACTCTCTGTGGTAAAGTGCGATTTTTCTTCCACAACATCCACGTCACCTAAAAACCACAAACAAACAAAAATGGGGTGTTGGAAATGAGGCAGCCATACATGGATTAGCTTACCAGTAGCTGTGTTCTCCCACACTCACCTGTTGTGGTGACAATTTCTCCAAGTTCGATGATCTCTCCTTCCTCCTCCTCCTCCTCCTCTGCTTCTGCTCTTTCCCCTTTTTTGGTAGGTGTTGGTTTGGGGGTTTCCTCAGACGGCCCAAGTTTTCGCTCCCCTATGAGAATGTCCAAAAGGAAGATTTAGCAACACAAGCTATTGAGGGCAGAAATAGGAAATGACAAACATTGCTTGAAAGTGACGGACACTATTTTAGTTTGGCCAGTTACAAATGTCAACTACATGAATGAAGTCACTTTGTAAAGGTGCTAAACTGACTAGCTTTTTGGTAGAAGTTTGTGTGATGGAGACCCCCCTCTAGTATCCACTGGAGCACATGTGTGGAAAAGCATAATAAAAAGGGGGTTTGGGTGTCCCAGCACTAGTGCTCTAGAGTCCAGATGGGTAAACAGCTACTGAGTGACCTCTCCTTTACATTGAATAAATTGGCTTTACATTCTTGATGACATTTCTAGTGAGAACAAACTTCCTTTCCCCAAAAAAACACCAAACATCGTATTATAAGTGGCCGAACGATCGAGGTTGCGTACGATCGAATGCACACACACACGACCATGACAGTGGCAGAAAGATCGAGGCTGAGTACGATCGAATGCACAGACGAACCTGAAAGTGGCCATTTTGGAATGTACAACTTGGTAAAAATCAAAACACAATGGAGCAGTATGCAAGCAAGAAATCAAACACAAAACACAACTACTTACTTTTTTGAAGAATTCTCTTGATCTTTCTGTACTGATCGGCCTCCCTCAGTTTCAGGTCTGACCAGCGTTTCCTGAGTTGCTCCTTGGATCTTTGTACCCCAAAATTATTGTACAGCCTTCTCACAACTTTAGACATGATCTTGGCCTTGCGGACATTGGGGTTGAGGTAAGGCCCATACTTCCCATCATAGTCGCTCCTCTTTAATATGTCCACCATCTCCAACATTTCTCCAAATGACATATTGGAGGCCTTGAATTTCAGGTTCCGGGATCGGGACGTTTCTGCCTCCGGACTTTCCTCGTCCTCCTCCTCGTTGGTGGGATATTTGTGGCGCACCTGCTGTGTCCCCGCCATGTGCTCTCCCCACTACGCCGTAAAGAGAAGGGGTGGGGAATAGACGAGAAAGATCGTCAGGGGCGGGCGGAGTTTGAAGCATGCGCAGTGTATATAAAACGTCACACGCCTGTGTCGTAGCCACGATCTGGGAGACGAGGGGAGAGAAAACTCACACGAGACGATCGCTACAAACGAAGGTACAATTTAACGTTGGTACATAACTAGCCTAGACTGATTTGAACTTGAGGCTTCTTTATGGAGAAGATTAGGAGAGTTTAGCCTGACATAATTTATAGGGTTTGGTGTGTTGTTGTGTCTTGCAGAGATTGATATGAAGGGATTCAACGACATGAGTTTTCTCCCCCTCTTCATTGCCAAATACAGGGATTTTCCCATATTGTGGCAGGGTATACACCCACATTACACCAACAAACCAAAGAGGCACGCAGCCCTGGAGGAACTTGTGGAATTTGTCAAGCCAAGGTTCCCCACGGCAACTGTTGATGATATTAGAAAGAAAATTGGCAGCCTGAGGAGTGCGTATATCAGGGAGAGGAAGAAGGTCGTGAAGTCTGAGGAAACTGCAACTTCAGCAGATGAGGTCTATGTCCCCAAGCTCTGGTACTATCAGAGTCTCCATTTTCTGAAGGACCAGGCTGATGTCACGGAGCCAACCTCAACTCCTCCTTCCACGCTTCCTTGCGCACAGCCCACCCCTGATGAGGCTTCCGAGGAGCAACCTGGGCCTTCCAGTCTGGAAGAGGTGGAGGAGCCCAGCTTGTTCCAGGTATAGTAGTTTTGTTACCATTTATGGGAATAATGAATGATGTTCACTTAATTCAGGATCGCCAATTGCTTAGTTCCTAACGTGTTTGACATATCAACAGACAGTGGTGTGGGAGACATTTGGGGCCAGAATCTAAACTGCTGGGCTGAGAATTGTATGGTTTTCTATTTGTAAACATTTTGCACCAGTCACTAGATGAGAATTGTGTGTGTTTGATGAACAAATAACTGAAACTATGTCCCTTTTTCCTACACAGGAAGACCTCAGCCAGGAGGTGGCTGTGGAAGGTGGCAGTCAGGAGGAGGCAGGGGTTAGTGGCAGCCACCAGCTGGGTAGTGGCAGCCAAGAGGGGGCTAGGCCGCGGAGCCTGACTGACTCCCAAATCCCTCTCCTCCGCCTTCCCTACAAAAGGGCGAGAAGGGGGGGTTATGCGGCACAGTCAGCGCTCCGGATGATCAGAGAGGCTTCAGACTCCCTACATGCCACACCCGCCGACGAGGAGACCTTTGGCTCGGTGGTTGTCACAAAAATGATGGGTATGGAGGTGGGGCAACGCAACATGTGTGAGGGGCTCATCCTCCATGTCCTAAATAAGGGTAGGGCTGGGGAGATGACCCCAGTCACACATGTTTGCCATAGTTACCATGCTCCGCCTCCTCCTCCTCCTCCTCCTCCTTCTGCCACCCCACCAGCACGACAGCCACAGCGTGGAAGGAAGCGTGGAAGGAAGACCTGAGAGTGACGACCTGCAATCAGTCTGGTGTGAGAGAAGATGGAGCCTCTTGTAGTACCAGAGCCTGGGGACCTAGATGGCATCTGCTGCAGTTCCGGATACTTTGGACTTCACGACCAGATTGCACTCCCCTTAATATACGTACTCCTCAGGCCCCCAATTTTCTACGCTTGGACAATGATGGTTGCCGTGGGGGGCCAAGACTTTGCAAATTCCCCAAGTTTCACCATGGCTGCGTTCCTCTTTGGTTTGTTGGTGTGACCTAAATAAAGGTTTTTTTGATTTGAAATAATCATTGACTATTGTGTTTTACTTTGCTACAATGACAGTTTTTCTTTGAGTAGGCTGGTACATTTCACTAATCCTAAAGTAGAATTAACAAGGGGCAACAACAACAAACAACCTCCTAGTAAATTTAAGCAAGAAATACAAATGTAAATAATGTGTTTTTGGTAATTTGAGACACACAACCCCCCTCCAAAAAAAAAAAAAAAAAACAACATTCAAATATGTATTCCCCAAAAAAAAAAAAAAAAAGACAAATCATGGTAAAAAAATAACAAAGATTCTTTTCCGTTCAGAGTAAAAATAAACATGTAGTGTATAAATGCTGCAAAGTAATAAAGAAGTAAGTTTGTGAGAAGTGCGGGTGAATAGGAGCAGCTAAAACATGTCATTCTTGTTGCATTGTAAAGAAAAAGAGAATGCGCTGCATTAAAGACATTTTAACATTGCAGCGTGACGAATGTGCTGTGTCGATTAGGAAAGGTAGTTTTACCTGACCGAGCGCTTCCGTCACAGAATTTCTTCTGAGCATGCGTAGCACTTTGTCCGTCGGACAAGCGTACACACGCTCGGATTTGGTGTGATCGGACCGGGTTGACGGGAAATCTTTCCAGCAGGAGATAAGACTTTGTCCGACGGACAAACCGACGAACACTGTCCGATGGTGCATACACACGGTCTGATTTTTCAACAACCTTGTCCGATCGGACCAAATTGATGAAAAAGTCCGACCGTGTGTATGGGGCTTTAGATGTTTCCAGACTCATATTGCCTTCTGCATCATACCTCCAGCCAAAAATGTATTCTGCCCACACTCTCAGATCCTCATTTCCCTTATTAGGCCCGGTTCACACCTAGGCCTTTTTTAGTGCGTTTTCAGTTTTGCAGAAACACACTACAGTCCATTTACCATGGTTTCCTATGGGTCACATTCACATCTGTGCATTTTATGGAAAGGGCCAGGGACATTTCTCTGGTTTTTGAGTCCATAGATTTCAATGGGTTAAAAACGTGTATTGAAAAATGCAAAATGCACCTAGAATATGCAACCTTCAACCTGCATAGGTGTGAACCAAGCCTTATCAGGTCTGCAGTTTATGACAGTCCTCTCAAGCATTACGAATATTGAACACTGTGTCTGGCCCTTTGGGGATGTCAGGGGTTGGATTTGAAGCCCCCTTTAGCTATAAGTTGACTACCACTGCTCTACAGTAGTCTCCAGTGTAAACCATAATGTAGACATGTGCGATTAGTTTCGTATGAATCCGAAATACAAATTTTCATGCATACGAATTCCGTACAAAAAACGAAATTTAATTTACGAATTTCGGAATCCAAATTCATAACGAGAATTCGTAATTGTTACGAAAAGTTAACAAACCTAAACGTTAAAACCCCAGGAAGTCAGCACAGCACAGGGATGGTGGGAACCCCTATGGAAATTTCTATGCTTACAAATTTTTCACTAAATATGAAATTTCATTAATGAATTTCGGATTCAAATTAACAGAATTCTGACTGGTGTTTTGTTCACTAATCAGAGGAAGTCAGCACAGCACAGGAATGGTGGGAACCCCTCACAATGGGCAAAGCGGGTGTACAGACCCGGGAACTCAGCACAGGGATGGTGGGAACCCCTCATAATGGGCACAGCGGGTGTACAGACCCGGGAACTCAGCACAGGGATGGTGGGAACCCCTCATAATGGGCACAGCAGGTGTACAGACCCGGGAACTCAGCACAGGGATGGTGGGAACCCCTCATAATGGGCACAGCGGGTGTAAAGACCCGGGAACTCAGCACAGGGATGGTGGGAACCCCTCATAATGGGCACAGCGGGTGTACAGACCCGGGAACTCAGCACAGGGATGGTGAAAACCCCTCATAATGGGCACAGCGGGTGTACAGACCCGGG
Source organism: Lithobates sylvaticus (assembly GCA_028564925.1). NCBI lineage: Eukaryota > Metazoa > Chordata > Amphibia > Anura > Ranidae > Lithobates > Lithobates sylvaticus. The sequence continues at coordinate 299,065,948 of CM053031.1, read as the reverse complement.
AACTCGGCACAGGGATGGTGGGAACCCCTCATAATGGGCACAGCGGGTGTACAGACCCGGGAACTCAGCACAGGGATGGTGAAAACCCCTCATAATGGGCACAGTGGGTGTACAGACCCAGGAACTCAGAACAGGGATGGTGGGAACCCCTCATAATGGGCACAGCGGGTGTACAGACCCGGGAACTCAGCACAGGGATGGTGAAAACCCCTCATAATGGGCACAGCGGGTGTACAGACCCGGGAACTCGGCACAGGGATGGTGGGAACCCCTCATAATGGGCACAGCGGGTGTACAGACCCGGGAACTCAGCACAGGGATGGTGAAAACCCCTCATAATGGGCACAGTGGGTGTACAGACCCAGGAACTCAGAACAGGGATGGTGGGAACCCCTCATAATGGGCACAGCGGGTGTACAGACCCGGGAACTCAGCACAGGGATGGTGAAAACCCCTCATAATGGGCACAGCGGGTGTACAGACCCGGGAACTCGGCACAGGGATGGTGGGAACCCTTCATAATGGGCACAGCGGGTGTACAGACCCGGGAACTCAGCACAGGGATGGTGAAAACCCCTCATAATGGGCACAGTGGGTGTACAGACCCAGGAACTCAGAACAGGGATGGTGGGAACCCATCATAATGGGCACAGCAGGTGTACAGACCCGGAACTCAGCACAGGGATGGTGGGAGCCCCTCATAATGATAAATTCATCATAACAAACTTTCGTTATTTTAAAGAAAAGTGTACAAATCTAAAAAGAATTCGTATTACGAATTACGAAATACAATTTTTTTTTTCGAACGAAACGGAACGAAACTGAACAAATTTTTTGACGGCACCCATGTCTACCATAAGGAGATATTTTGCACTTGAAACTTTAAATTTCTCCAAGTACTAATCTGGATTGGGTGACTGTCATCTGATGTTTATGGGTCCTTCATATGTAAAGTAAAACCATCATTTATATTTGTTTCTGTCTTCCAGGCACTGCTGAACCAACAACAAAACTTTAAATGTCGCTATCGTCTTCCTGCTGCTTCACACTGCTGCCATTATTCTGTATCGTTATATATGTGTACATTGATGGAACATTTTGAGAGTAGTGTAACCATACATATGCGTACTGCTTGGCTCTTGAAGAAGAGGACAAACCCCGAAAAGCTTTTCCTGAAAAAATTGTATGTTAGTGCAAATAAAAAAAAGTATCACAGACAGTACTTAATTGTTTCTGCCGCAAGTGCACTAATACGGCTACAATCACCTCATACACATAGCCTATCCTCAAGTACCCCCAACATACAGGTTTACAGGTTTTCCTTTATCTTGCACCAGTGCTTTAAGTTTGAGTCAAGGGCTTGGTATTTTTGACAGCTCTTTTATCTAAGAGAAATTCCCAAACAACATTGCCTGTTGGTGGTCTTCGAGGACAGGGTTGAGAACCACTGCTTTATATCACCAAACCAGCATCTTCAAAGGCAACATTTTGCCTGACTCTACAGTCAAAGACTCCGCTAATGCCCAGTACGCACGATCGCACATTCCGACAACAAAATCCATGGATTTTTTCCGACGGATGTTGGATCAAACTTGTCTTGCATACACACGGTCACACAAATGTTGTTGGAAATTCCAAACGTCAAGAATGTGATGACGTACGACGAGCTGAGAAAATTGAAGTTCAATAGCCAGTGCGGCTCCTTCTGCTTGATTCCGAGCATGTGTGGAACTTTGTGCGTCGGAATTGTATACACACAATCGGAATTTCCGAATGGTTTTTGTTGTCAGAAAATTTGAGATCCAGATCTCAAATTTTGTTTGTCGGAAATTCAGACGGAAAATGTCTGATGGAGCCTACAGACGGTCGGAGTTTCAGACAACAACCTCCCATCAAACATTTCCTGTCGGAAAATCCGACCGTGTGTACACGGAATTACAGGCAAGTATCGGGGGTGGTGTCTGTGGGTGCATTGTTTGCCTCCACCCAAAAATAAAAATACCACCAGCCGCCACTGCTTATGAACTTTTCCAAAATGTGTCCTAAGTCACAGGTATTACTATATATACAGTATAAGTCAGTGTGTGCGGTATGTGGCATTAACCACTTGCCGTCCGCCATATTAGCAATATGACGGCGGCAAAGTGGTTTAGTTATCCTGATCGACAAAATCAGGATACCAAGCCAGAGCACGCCCGGGGGGGGGGGGCGCAGCGCGGCGATCAGAGGCTTGCTGTGTGTCAGTCTAACACATTGCAACTCGGATCGTGGTATGGAGCCTCTGACAGAGGCTTCTTGCCACGTGATCAGCTGTGACCAATCACAGCTGATCATCACGTGAGCCAGGAAATGCCGGTAAACGGCTTTCCTCGGTTCACGCTGACAGGGAGAGCCGATCGGTGGTTTAGACACGAATGGCTGTGTGTTGAGTTATTTTTAGGGGACTTTTTATTTTAGAATGAATTGGAATTATGTTATTTTTGACAGCCAGTTGACATAACAATGTGCATCTTCTTTTTCTCTTAAGCCGTGTACACACGACCGGACTTCTCGGCAGACTAGGTCTGGCGGTTTTTCAGACGGACTTTCGGTGGACTTCCGATGGACTTTCCGAACGAACGGACACACACAATCATACCAAAGTCCGACAGATTCGAACACGATGTCGTACGACTGGACTAGAATAAGGAAGTTCATAGCCAGTAGCCAATAGCTGCCCTAGCGTCGGACTAGCACACAGACGAATGGATTTTTCAACCAGACTCAAGTCCGTCGGAAAGATTTGAAACATGTTCTAAATCTAAAATCCGTCTTATTTTTCGACAGCAAAGGTTCGATGAAGCCCGCACACGATTAAATTGTCTGACGGATTCATTCGTCTGATCTTTGCTGTCGAAAAGTCCGGCTGTGTGTACACGGCATAACAGTAGCTTTATGATTTGATTATTTGATGCATATGATGTCATTATAGTCCTTTTTTTTGCTTTTGTGGGTTTAATTGTTAATTTTGGCAACTTATTAAAATAATTGTGATGTACCCATACCTCCCAACTTTTTGAGATGGGAACGAGGGACACCTATTATCAAAAGTAGGTGGGTGGTCCCACCCAAACCTTTTAAAGACCCTAGGACTGCAAAGCCGTGGGTCAATTTCTTTCGGTGAGTGGGGTTTCAGAGGGGACTACCGTTCAGTGACAACCTGCAATTTATTATTTAAATAATCCAAACAATTTTAGTCTGTATATTTGTTTGCTTTTTCACCATCAATTATGCAGTATTGATTAATGTTTTTATGAATGTTATTTGTTTATCATTCACACAATTTTCACATTGTAGCTATTGCTGCGTAATTTATATATTTTTTGTTCACTATCACATATGATCTTTATACATTTATTTATAATTTCACAGGGGTGATATTTACCCGCTAGCACAGCCTATATATTCTATCCATGCGTGGCACTTTGTCCGTCGGAATCCTCTACACATGATCGGAAAAAGTCTGATCGGATTTTGTTGTCGGAAAATTTGAGAGCAGGATCTCAAATTTTTTCCGTCTGAGATTCCGACGGAAAAAGTCAGATGGAGCCCACACACGGGCGGATTTTCCGACAACATGGTCCGATCGGACATTTTCCGTCGGAATTTCCGACCGTGTGTACGGGGCATAATAAGGGCATGGCCTTAATGGATGACTGCTCTGGGGAGTGACTGTTCCTAGACCCACAGCTGGCTCTGCTTATACTGGCCCAGCAACTTCCCTTCTTCCACCACCCCCTTTTTTTTTTCTTCTTAGTTCCCACTTTTCCTCCATGTCCCTGACCCTTTCCCGCTCTCTATTTAATATAAAATGCTTTGTCCCGCCCTCATCTAGCCCATACGTTTCCATCAGCATATGTTCTGTTCCTTGTGCATTATCCTTTCTGGTATGGGGTACTTTGACCTTTCTGCTTACGCATCTTGTGGCATGCGATATTGCCGTTGAACATGTTTGGATGCGGTATGTTGGACACTATCCTGGTAAATAAAGAATTTGAAAAAAAAATATTTATTTGTCAAAAACACAAAAAAGTTGTATTTTAATTTGAATTAAAGTGGTGTTGCACTCAAAAAAAAAAAAATGATTAAAATTCCTAAAAAAAAAAAAAAAACATTTGGAATTTTTTTTTTATCTCACCTCGAAATGCCTGTTGCTAGGGGGTCCCCTGTAGTCTGCCTACTTCAGTGCCTTGGCTGGTGACATCACTTCCCCTTGGCGCAGGAAGGGCTCAGCTCTGCCCCCTCCCTCCTGTCAGTCACCTGGGACTCGTGACCGGTCCCAAATGACTGCGCGGCCAATCCGAGCGGAGGGGGGGGGCTTCGTTCCCTCGCATCGCTGGACCCTGGGACAGCTAAGTGTCCAAATATTATTACTTTTATTAATATTATTACTTTTATTTTATTTTTTTAAGGGGAACTCCTCTTTAATGTAGTGTCAGATCAGTTTGAGACCTAAAATTAAAAAGGCAAAACATTCTCCCTATATATGTTTTTGTAATTCAGGCTGAAGTTTTCCTAAATAAAAATGGCAGCAAAGAATGGCTGATTTTGAAGTGCCTAAAAATGATTTATTGATTTTTTTATCAATAACAAAACATCCATCCCCTATCCTATACCAACACCAACACAAAATAAATGAACAAACAAAAATTATGAAGTAGATTGCAGTGTAAGGAGGTGTTCACATGATCAAACATTATTTAAATCAGAACAATTTTCCATCACACAGAAATACAAATTTGCAAAGCAATTGAAATAGCAAGTGTTGACAGTGAATGAACAAAAGCAAATGTGCAAAAATGAGCAAAATTATTTGGCTTTTAACCACTTCAGCCCCGGACCATTTTCAGCCAAAGGACCAGGACCCTTTTTGCGATTCGGCACTGCGTCGCTTTAACTGACAATTGCGCGGTCGTGCGACGTGGCTCCCAAACAAAATTGGCGTCCTTTTTTTCCCACAAATAGAGCTTTCTTTTGGTGGTATTTGATCGCCCCTGCGGTTTTTATTTTTTGCGCTATAAACAATAATAAAGCGACAATTTTGAAAAAAACGCATTCTTTTTTTACTTTTTGCTATAATAAATATCCCCCAAAAATATATAAAAAAACATTTTTTTCCTCAGTTTAGGCCGATACGTATTCTTCTACATATTTTTGGTAAAAAAAAGCGATTATTGATTGGTTTGCGCAAAAGTTATAGCGTTTACAAAATAGGGGATAGTTTCATAGCATTTTTTTTTTTTTTTTTTACTAGTAATGTCGACGATCAGCGATTTTTATTGTGACTGCGACATTATGGCGGACACATCGGACATTTTTGACACATTTTTGGGACCATTGTCATTTATACAGCAATCAATGCTATTTAAATGAATTGATTTCTGTATAAATGACACTGGCAGTGAAAGAGTTAACCACTAGGGGGCGGAGAGGGGTTATGGTCTGTGACGTGTGTGTTTTTTTTTACATTAGGGGGCGGGGCTGACGTCTGACATCATTGATCAGCTTTCCCGATGACAGGGAACAGCCGATCAATGACAGGCAGAGTAGGAAGCGCGGGGAGAGGTTTGTTTACACAGACCTCTCCCCGTTCTTCAGCTCTGTGACCCGATCGTGGGACACCAGCGGCGATCGGGTCCGCTGGTCCCGCAGCCGTGGTCACGTAGCCCCCTAACCGGGCACGACCCAGGGCTGGGCTCTTAAAGGACCACGTACCGGTACGTGGCTTTGCCCAGCCGTGCCATTCTGCCAATGTATATCGGCGTGAGGCGGTCGGGCGTCGGCGGAAAAATCAGCGCTATATTTAGCGCTGCTTTACCATAGTTTTAGCCGCGGTATTCGACCGCTAGCGGGCGATTTTAACCCCCGCTAGCGGCCGGAAAAGGGTTACAACCCCCCGCAAAGCGGCTCTTTGCCGGCAGTATCCCCGCAGTATCCCCATGGTATCCCATAGATTTCAATAGGTAGGAGCGGTATAGGAGCGGTGAATACACGGCTCCTTCACCGCTCCAAAGATGCTGCTAGCAGGACTTTTTTTACCGTCCTGCTAGAACACCGCTCCAGTGTGAAAGCCCTTCGGCTTTCACACTGGATTTAAAGGACCCCCTATTTTCAGGCGCTATACAGGCGCTATTTTTAGGGCTGTAGCTACTGAAAAAAACTTAGGTGTGAAAGGGGCCTAAAGCATGGACAAAAAATCAAATTGGCCCTTATAAAACACAGGACCCATTGGATGGAAGGAAAAACTATGCATGCATATAGGAGCAAAAGTAGCACTTTGCTCTCAATGAAGTATGTTATTTTTCTTCTTTTTCTTCTCTGGGACACCTCTTCAACGTCCCTGAAACAGAGAGCATATATAAATGGAAATGTAAAAGAATAAAAGATTCAAACATTTTATTTTTGATCTACATATGTAAAAAAAAAGATGTTCATATTCATTTTTTATTTTTTTTTTGCAAATCATTTCAGGTGATTTATTATTATTATTATTATTATTATTATGGTTGCTGCTGCTCCTAATGCCGGGTGCAACTGCAGACCTGCTTTGTAATTTGTAATAATTAGACGTGTGCATTTGTTTTCATCCAACTGCATTTTCGTCCGAATTTCGGGTATTTTCGTTATCGTTTTAACAAACGATAACGAACGTGCAGAATCCGAAAACCGAAATATCCGACATAAACAAATGCTTTATTTTCATTTTCCTTGTGACAACAGTTCTATATAGATAGGAGATTCGTCATGACGCTGACAATAGTGATCTGTGTCCATCGAGCCTGTGGTCGAATTTGCCTAACCTAACTCTATTAGTCCAAGATTATTCTACATAGAGAGAAAAGATTCGAAATAGAGAGAAAAGATTCAACATAGAGAGAAAAGATTCAACATAGAGAGAAAAGATTTGACATAGAGAGAAAAGATTCTACATAGAGAGAAAAGATTCGACATAGAGAGAAAAGATTCGACATAGAGAGAAAAGATTCGACATAGAGAGAAAAGATTTGACATAGAGAGAAAAGATTCAACATAGAGAGAAAAGATTCAACATAGAGAGAAAAGATTCAACATAGAGAGAAAAGATTCGACATAGAGAGAAAAGATTTGACATAGAGAGAAAAGATTCAACATTATAGAGACAATAGCAAAAAAGGGCCGAATGTGCCTAACCTAACTCTATTAGTCCAAGATCATTCTACATAGAGAGAAAAGATTTGACATAGAGAGAAAAGATTTGACATGAAGATTCGACGAAGCAGTCGCCGTGAGTGGACATTTATGGTCAAATGCTCCGCCCATAGGCTATAGAAGAATTCTAATGTTGGTTTACTAGTAATAATAATTAATAAATATAATTATTACTAGTGTCATACAACATTAGAATTCTACTATAGCTTGTAGGCGGAAAATTTTGACCGGAAATGTACGATTGCGGCGTCATACAGTTTAGCTGCTCCGGCGAATCTTCTTAGAACATTTGACAGACACCATAAGCCTTCAATGACAGATTCCACCTTAATTATTTCGGATTTTCGGACGAATGCATTTTTCAACGAAACAAATTAAATAAAAACTAATTTCGGGAGTAACTAAATAAATGTATTTTTCGGAAAAAAACGAAATTCCGAAACAAAATATTTCAGTGTGCACATGTCTAGTAATAATTGCTTACACACTTCTGCAAAAAGCTTTGATAAATTCCAGCAGGCCCAAGTGCAGAGCCTCCGTAGTTGTGGTGTATATGCACATAGGCTGTAGTAAATTGACCCCACTATGATGTTTATAAGGGTCCTTTCACACGAGCTGTCTGATCAGGTCCACCTGTCAGTTTTCAGGCGGACCTGATTGGACCTTGCAGTCTCCTCTATGGAGCGGTGGATGTCAGTGGATACCCGCCCCCATCTGGTCCGATCCTGTCCGCAAAATTCAGATGGATGGTGGTCCTATTTTCCATCCATCTGGTGGATCAAATCGGATAGGGTTGGATGGAAACAGACATGCGGTCCATTTCCATCCGATTTCCCCATGGAGGAGAAGCGCGGACTGTGTCCATGTTTGCTCTGCACAGTGAGCGGACAAGGACATGTCATCCACCTGCTCAGAGAGGATCAGCGGAGCGATCCCCTGCTGAGCAAGTGGAATCTGCAACACAGAGATGCCCATGAAAAGGGTTTGGAGGGTATATTACCATGTTTTACCATGCAGGAGCCACTTGGTAAATTGGGTTCTCTGTTTTTTGGCCTTGACTCTGGGAACAACCTTGTCCCCTCCGACATAGCTCTTTAACCACATGCCAACCGCGCTATAGTCAAAAGACGGCTACAGCGCGGTCGGCTTATCCTGGGAGGATGTCCGTAGGACGTCCTCCCAGAAACTTTCTCCTGCGCGCCCCCTAGGGCGCGCCCCCGGGAACATCCGTGACCGCCGGGTCCCGAGGACCTGGCGCATCACGGATCACGGTAAACGGCCGCTGATAGCGGCCGTTTACCACGTGATCGCTCCGTCAAATGACGGAGCGATCACATGTACACAAACCTGCGTCACGTCATGATGCCGGTTCCTCTCTGTACCGATCGGTACAGAGAGGAGAGAAGCGGAGAAGGGGAGAGACGGGACCAGCGCTGTGGGCTGGATGTGTAGTGCCCACAGCGCTGGTCAATACACTGCCACCACTGTGCAATGCTCTGCCACCACTGTGCAATGCTCTGCCACCACTGTGCAATGCTCTTCCACCAACCACTGTGCAATACTCTGCCACCACTGTGCAATGCTCTGCAACCACTGTGCAATACTCTGCCCCCACTGTGCAACGCTCTGCAACCAACCACTGTGCAACGCTCTGCAACCACTGTGCAACGCTCTGCCCCCACTGTGCAACGCTCTGCCCCCACTGTGCAACGCTCTGCAACCACTGTGCAACGCTCTGCAACCACCGTGCAACGCTCTGCAACCACCGTGCAACGCTCTGCAACCACTGTGCAATGCTCTGCCACCACTGTGCAATACTCTGCAACACTGCAATACTCTGCCAATACTCTGCCAATACTCGCCAATACTCTGCCAATACTCTGCAATAAATTTTAATAGAAACAAAGAATTTTTATTTATTTTTTTTACCGAATTTTCAGTATATTTTGATTTATAGCGCAAAAATTTAAAAACCCAGCGGTGATTAAATACCACCAAAAGAAAGCTCTATTTGTGTGAAAAAAAGGACACAAAATTCATTTGGGTACAGTGTTGCATGACGGAGTAATTGTCATTCAAAGTGTGAGAGCACCGAAAGCTGAAAATTAGTCTGGTTAGGAAGGGGGTTTAAGTGCCCAGTGGGTAAGTGGTTAAAGGATAAGTTAACCTTTGGGAACATGTTACATGTTCCACCTGTTTTTATGGTGCAACATGTAACATTTCCCCACTGCTGCAGTTCCGATACTAGCTGTCTCTTTTTGAGAACAGCGTGTGGTGCTCCGCCCAAATGGCCATGCCATTTATATATAGAGCTCTCCTATACTTTGCAGCTGTCGGCTCGTAGTTTTCAATGAACTTCCATGGCGCTGTGAGTGCTTTGGAAATCCATTGATTCTTCCTGTCAGAATGTATCGGCTTCTTTGTACAAGGTACGAGCAAACCTATACATTGACAGGTCTGCAGGAGACCTGCATGGCACCAGTGATCTGCTGATCCCGGCTCCTGCAACAAAAAATAAGAAATTATTTACCTTTAATGCCCCGTACACACGGTCGGAAATTCCGACCACAAAATCCGTCAGATTTTTTCCGACGGATTTTGTCCGACACTGGTGTTGCATACACGCGGTCGGACAAAGTTGTTTGGAAAATCCAATCATTCTGAACGTGGTGACGTTCGTTGCGTACGATGGGACTACGTAGAGGCTAGTAGCCAATAGCTTTGGTCTTGTAATGTGATCTGAGCATGCGTGGCACTTTGTCCGTCGGAAATCTCTACACACGATTGGAAAAAGTCTGATAGGACTTTGTTGTCGGAAAAATTTGAAAGCAGGATCTCAAACTTTTTCCGTCGGAAATTCCGACGGAAAAAAAGTCCGATGGAGCCCACACACAGTCGGAATTTCCGACAACATGGTCCGATAGGACATTTTCCGTCAGAAAATCCGACCGTGTGTACGGGGCATTACTGTGACCTGTGAACTTATCCTTTAACCTGGAAGACACCCTAGAGAATAAAATAGTGTCAGTTCCAATTCTTTATCGCACACGTTATTACCGCAAAGGTCTAGGGAATGCAAAATTTCTGTAAAAAACATTCTAGGGCAAACAAACGCAATAAACGACCAACATTTTTGGTAAAATATAAAAGCTGAGGTTGCACTAAGTAAATAGATACTTAACATGTCCAAACGCTAAATTTGTGTGCGCCCGTGAAATGGCAACAAACTTCAGTACCCTCTATTTTCTATAGGCAATGTTTCAATAGCTCCCTATAGGTATCAGTTTAATGTTACGGAGGAGGTCTTGAGTTATGCGGCGTACACACGGTCGGAATTTCCGATGGAAACAGTCCGATGGGAGCTTTTCATCAGATTTTCCGACCGTGTGTATGCCCAACGGTCTTTTTCTGTCGGAATTTCCGACGGACTTTGGATTGAGAACCTGTTCTAAATTTTTCAGACGGAAAACCTTTCTATCGGATTTTGCGATCGTGTGTATGCAATTCCGACACGCAAAATTCCGACACATGCTCGGAAACAATTCGACGCATGCTCGGAAGCATTAAACTTCCCTTTTATAGTGCCGTCGAACGTGTTTTATGTTGTGGTGTTATTGACCGTCGGAATTTGGTGTGACCGTGTGTAGGCAAGACCGTTTGAGTGAAATTCCGTCGGAGTTCCAACGGAAAACCATCAGAGCTTTTTCCGATGAGAATTCCGACCGTGTGTACGCGGCTTTACAGTAGGTGCCGCCGATATTGTGTGTTATATTGCTATTAGCGGCGAGATTGACACCTGCGAGCCTCTTCGTGGGAGCCAGCGCCGAGCTCTGTCGCTCCACCCACTCGCCGTCCCCAATGGATTCCTATGGATGTGCGGCATCTCATGGGTGGGGGGGCGGCGAGCGCGAGAAGCACAGCCTTGCAGCGGGGATTTCCAGCGTGATCCCATCGCGCTGGAAACACATTATCGGGAACTACCTAGTTGGTTCGGGAACTACCTAGAATGCCAGATTAAAGTGGATGTAAAACCCCCAAAAAAAAATTGATGTCATAATGTAGAGAATACGATTTCCTTTCATTTGAGCCCAGTCTTGTCACACAGATTTACTCGAGGCCTGAGCAATCCTCTTTTATTGTTCAGTTAGAGAAATCTTGACAAAGTCTTGAAAACTTTGTCAAAAACGCCCCCTTGCTGTGAGTGACGGGTGATTTATATACCTCATGCACTAGCCTGAGACAGGTTATCATCAGATCACTGGATGTTCTACTCTGCCCAGCTCTGACTACATACATGTCCCCTAAATCACTTTAATGATAATTCCGACCGTGTGTACGCGGCATTAGAATTATTTCTCTCCCTCAATATACCTTTAGGATTGTAGACTCCATGGTTCCCTGGATAAATAGGGAGAATGTGACTACGGGATGCCAAATGAATGCCACTGACCACCACAAGAGCAAATGGCCCCAAAGGATTCACCTAGCAAATGTCCTAGTCATGACTAAACACCAAGAGTCCCTTTGAATGGAAAACTTCATGATTCTGCAACCTACCTTCTACACTTCCCGGTTGCATCCCATCAGTCGTATTTGATGAATCTCTACAGTAACAGCCACGAACACCGTCCACGATTCCACATTCCTCATCGGGAGCGCAGTCCAATCCTGAGCAGCTATGATTCGATTCTGGAAGAGAAGGAACACATCGAAGGTTTATCCGTTTATGAATCTATAATATTTTATGAAGACAACCTTCTGAATGACTTTTTTGTGTGTCAGTACTTACCTGTACAATAGGCAGAGTAGCAGATTGGTGTTCTCTGTAGCTTATACACATAAAATCCTTCTGGGCACATTTTTACAGAAATATTATAAGGTCGTGCACAGCATCCGGCATACATGTTGGAACAAGCTGTCCGATTAACAATGCCGTCACTGACTGTAGGGTGGGAGCCGTTCATCCAAATGGGGAAATCCGCCCCGCAGCTGTTTTCTGCTACACAGTGCTCGGGGATTTGCTGGTCATATTCTCCTTTAAACCGATACCAGCCGGATAGTTTATTGTCACAATGATACCCGTCATACCAATAATCACTAGAATTATATGTATTAGAAGTGCTGCGCCAGGGGTCATTAACTACGGTGTGGTTGGAACAAGGGTCATAACAGGAATAAGATCCAATGTACTTCATGCAGTCCTCATTAGAGGCACACGGTGTTCCTTGTTGGCATTCATTGACCTCACAGTGTCTTCCATCTCCGTAATATCCACAGGGACAAGTACAGGTGTAAGTTCCATAATAATGATTTTTACATATAGCTAATGGGTCACAGTCATTAAGAGAGCTGTCCACACATTCATCAATGTCAACACAGCCAAATTCTGATACATGTTTATATCCTCCAGAACAATTACAGGTGTAAGATCCGATGGTGTTCACACAGGATCCACCACTATAATAATCACAATTGTTGGTGTAATCGTCCTGACATTCATCGATATCATTACAAGTTGTCCCATCTCCAGCAAACCCCTCTTTACATGTGCACTCCCCGTATCCTCCAAACTCCCAACACGTGGCATTCGGGTGGCAGTCAGAATCCGAACAATTCCCTAAAAAAAGAAAAGAAAGAAAACATTTTCTCTTGAGGGGTTGGTGGATTTTCTACATAACAGAAACATAAGTTGGAGTTATGTCTGGAAAACCATATTCTTATAGGTTGGATGCCGTAAAGCAGTGGCGGCTGGTGCTCAAAATTTTTGGGGGGGCGCAAACAAACAGCCTCACTGCCACTGTGCCCATTAAACGCTGCCACTGTGCCCATTAATGCTGCCACTGTGCCCCAAGGGCTGCCATTGTGCCCCAAGGGCTGCCATTGTGCCTCAAATGCTGCCACTGTGCCCCAAACACTGCTACTGTGCCCCAAGTGCTGCCACTGTGCCCATCTAACGCTGCCACTGTGCCCCAAGTGCTGCCATTGTGCCTCAAATGCTGCCACTGTGCCCCAAACACTGCTATTGTGCCCCAAGTGCTGCCACTGTGCCCATCTAATGCTGCCACTGTGCCCCAAGTGCTGCCATTGTGCCTCAAATGCTGCCACTGTGCCCCAAACACTGCCACCGTGCCCCAAGTGCTGTCACCGTGCCCATTAAATGCTGCCACTGTGCCCATCTAACGCTGCCACTGTGCCCCAAGGGCTGCCATTGTGCCCCAAGGGCTGCCATTGTGCCTCAAATGCTGCCACTGTGCCCCAAACACTGCTACTGTGCCCCAAGTGCTGCCACTGTGCCCATCTAACGCTGCCACTGTGCCCCAAGTGCTGCCATTGTGCCTCAAATGCTGCCACTGTGCCCCAAACACTGCTACTGTGCCCCAAGTGCTGCCACTGTGCCCATCTAATGCTGCCACTGTGCCCCAAGTGCTGCCATTGTGCCTCAAATGCTGCCACTGTGCCCCAAACACTGCCACCGTGCCCCAAGTGCTGTCACCGTGCCCATTAAATGCTGCCAATGTGCCCTCTGACTGCCTGCTCTCCTCACTTACCTTGTCTCGGTGTGCAGCTGATGACGGCGTCAGGCGGCGAGCGGTGTCTCCTCATCGTCCGATATCTTCTCCCGCACTTCTCCTGTCTTCTGCAATGATTGGACGCCTAGGCGTCCAATCACAGCGCCTGTGACTTCAGCCAATCAGGTGACAGGTAACAGACCCGGCAACCTGATTGGCTGAGAGGCGGGTCTGTGTTAGGGAAGCGATGTATTCGCTTCTCTAACACAATACTGTGTAAACAGCGAATGCACAGCAGTGCTTCCGCTGTTTACACTTATGGAAGCCTATTAGAGCCCACCGCTCTAATCAGGTCCCCTATTAGAGCTTACAGCTCTAATAGGGCGCTCCAAAACCCCCCCCCCCCCACTGTAATTCAGATGCCCGGTGCCCGACAAGGGGCCGGTCACCTGAATAGGGGGCGGCAGCGGTGACAATAGATAGATTCATGCAATGCACGAATCTATCTATTGGTGATAGAGCGGTGCAGGAGAGGGGGGGGCGGCGCTCCTGCGCCCTCTATGCACGCACCGCCACTGCCGTAAAGCAGTGGTCACCAACCCAGTCCTCAGGGCCCACTAACAGGCCAGGTTTGCAAAATAACTGAAATACATCACAGGTGATATAATTTGCTGCTCAGTGATTGCAGTATTCTAGTCTGCATCTCCCCCCAAGGTAATACATAAAACCTGGCCTGTTAGTGGGTCCTGAGGACAGGGTTGAGGACCACTGCCGTAAAGGACTTATTTTTTTTGACAGATATAATAGGAGATGTTATCCATTCTGTGCGCTCCTTATCCACTCTTCACCCAACCGCCCCTCTGGCCCACCTGCCTTAACACTAGGAAATTATCTTTCCCGTAGCTGTTGCAAAAGGTGTCTGAGCACAGGTCTACAGGTCTGGAGTGTTGAATCTCTCTTGGGTTTAACTTGAAATGCCGTAGCTAAACGAATAGAACGTAACGAGTACTGCTTGGACCATGAAGAAGGGGACATACCCCTGAAAGCATACCCAGAAAAATTGTAGTGCAAATAAAAAAAGTATTGCAGACAGTACTCAATTTTCTTTTGGGTTTAAAATATTCATAGCTGAAGATGTGGTATCACAGTAGACATGTGCAATTTGTTTCATTCCGAACTCGTTTTTTAACCACTTGCTTACCGGACACTTAACCCCCCCCCCCCCCCCCCCCTCCTGTCCAGACCAATTTTCATCTTTCAGCGCTGTCACACTTTGAATGACAATTGCACGGTCTTACAGCACTGTACCCAAATGATTTTTTTCCCACAAATAGAGCTTTCTTTTAGTGGTATTTGATCACCCCTGCGGTTTTTATTTCTTGCGCTATAAACAAAAGAAGTTTGAAAAAAAACACAATATTTATTTATTTATTTTTGCTATAATAAATATCCATTTTTTTTTTTTTAATGGTAGTATTTGATCACCTCTGCAGTTTTTATTTTTTGTTATTTTTTTTTTAAAAAGACTGAATTTAAAAAATATATATATTTTTTTTAATATATTTTGTTATCCATTCATCCATTATTTGTTCTTTCCAGCAGAACAACGACCCGAAACATACAGCCAGAGCTACAATGGAATGGTTTAGATCAAAGCATATTCATGTGTTAGAATGGCCAAGTCACAGTCCAGACCTAAATCCAATTGAGAATCTGTGGCAAGACTTGAAAATTGCTCTTCACAGACGCTCTCCATCCAATCGGACAGAGCTTATTTTGCAAAGAAAAATGGGCAAAAATGTCCTCTCTAGATGTGCAAAGCTGGTAGAGACATCCCCAAAAAGCCTTGCAGCTGTAATTGCAGAGAATGGAGGTTCTACAAAGTATTAACTCCGGGGGGCGCCATACAAATGCACCTCCCACACTTTTCACATATTTAGTTGTAAAAAAAATTTAAAAAACCATTTATGATTTTCCTTCCACTTCACAATTATGTGCCAATTTGTGTTGGTCTAGCGTATAAAATCCCAATAAAATACATTTATATTTTTGGTTGTAACATGACAAAATGTGAAAATTTTCAAGGGGTATGAATACTTTTTCAAGGCACTGTGAGGAAATCAAAATACCATCATGTGTCAGGCTTACCTGATGTGTCCAACCCTGCAAAAAAATGTAAAATAAGAACATTAGATTTCATTCCTCAGCATGTACAGTAACTCTTGTAATTAGCAAATCGTAATTCCATATGAGGAGGAAACGGTTGGTGGCCATTATTATACAATTCTAATTTACACTCTGCAGACAAAACATTGCTGACACTGTACATGGTGCTGTACTGCGTGGAGTTAGCATTGCATCCATTCATCCATTTGGATTGAGAACCTGTTCTCAATTTTTCTGACGGAAAACCTTTCTATCGGATTTTCCGATCGTGTGTATGCGACACGCAAAATTCTGACGCATGCTCGGAAACAATTCGACGCATGCTCGGAAACAATTCGACGCATGCTCGGAAGCATTAAACTTCCCTTTTATAGTGCTGTCAAACGTGTTTTATGCCGCTGTGTTACAGACCGTCGGAATTTGGTGTGACCGTGTGTGGGCAAGACAGTTTAAGCGAAATTCCATCGGAATTCCAACAGGAAAACCATCAGAGGTTTTTCCGACGAGAATTCTGACCGTGTGTACGTGGCATTACAGTATATAGAAAATTGGTATATTCAAATCAAATTTGAGGAACAGAATAGAATATTGGTCCATTGGTGTGGAAGTTGGTGACTCTGATTAGAATATTAACAGTGGTGACATCACTGTAGCCTCGGCTGGTGATTGGGGGGTACAGGCAGTCATCCCATACTGGGCCTCTTTGGATCAGCAGCAGAGGGCTGTCTGTGGCCCCCCCCCTCTCTTCAGAATTAGGTTGTACCCTGGGGGCTTAAAATACCTCTATGGGCATCTGGAGTAGATGTAACCGGGGTCGGGGTGTGGCAGCTTCCCCCACTCTTCCCACAGGTGGCTGCTTTAGGATTCCACAGCTGAAGTAGAGATAGCAGTCCTGAAAGTCTTCCATCTCCAGCCATGTGGTAAGTGACTGACCACCCTGTTACTACATACTGCTAAATGACCACCCTGCTACTTCGTACTGCTCAATGACCACCCTGCCACTTCGTACTGCTCAATGACCACCCTGCCACTTCGTACTGCTCAATGACCACCCTGCTACTACATACTGCTCAATGACCACCCTGTTACTACATACTGCTCAATGACCACCCTGCCACTGCATACTGCTCACTGACCGCCCATCTATTTGGTACTGTTCACTGACCACACTGCCACTACATACTGCTCAATGACCACCCTGCTACTACATACTGTTTAGTGATTGCTCTGCCACCTTGCACTGTTCACTGACAAGTCTACCACTACTTACTGCTCACTGACCACCCAGCCACTTTGTACTGCTCTCCCTGCAACTTTGTACTGCTCACTGACAACCCTGCCACTTCTTACTGCACACTGATTGCCCAGCAACTATGTACTGTTCATTGAAGGCCCTGCCACTACATACATCTCACTGACCGCCCATCCATTTGGTACTGTTCACTGACCACACTGCCACTACCACACTGTTCACCGACCACACTGCCACTACATACTGCTTAATGACTGCCCTGCCACTTCACCCTGTTCAGTGACTACCCTGCCAATTTGTACTGCTCACTGACAACCTTGTCACTTCGTACTGCTCATTGATCGCCCAGCAACTTTGTACTGCTCAATGACCACCCTACCACTTTGTACAGTTCACTGACCACCTTGCCACTATATACTGCTCACTGACTGCTCTGTCACTTCGTACTGCTTACTGACCACCTTATAACTTTGTACTGCTCAATGAACGCCCTACTGCTCATTGAAAGCCCTGTCACTACATACTGCTCACTGACCACTTTCTACTGTTCACTGACCACCCTGCTACTACATACTGCTCAATGACCGCCCTGCTACTACATACTGCTCAATGACCACCCTACCACTACATACTGTTCACTGACCACCCTGCTACTACATACTGCTCAATGACCGCCCTGCTACTACATACTGCTCAATGACCGCCCTGCTACTACATACTGCTCAATGACCACCCTACCACTACATACTGCTCAATGACCACCCTGCCACTACATACTGCTCAATGACCACCCTGCCACTACATACTGCTCAATGACCACCCTGCCACTACATACTGCTCAATGACCACCCTGCCACTACATACTGCTCAATGACCGCCCTGCTACTACATACTGCTCAATGAACACCCTGCCACTACATACTGCTCAATGACCACCCTGCCACTACATACTGCTCAATGACCACCCTGCCACTACATACTGCTCAATGACCACCCTGCCACTACATACTGCTCAATGACCACCCTGCCACTACATACTGCTCAATGACCACCCTGCCACTACATACTGCTCAATGACCACCCTGCCACTACATACTGCTCAATGACCACCCTGCCACTACATACTGCTCAATGACCACCCTGCCACTACATACTGCTCAATGACCACCCTGCCACTACATACTGCTCAATGACTGCCCTGCTACTACATACTGCTCAATGACCACCCTGCCACTACATACTGCTCAATGACCACCCTGCTACTACATACTGCCCAATAACCACCCTGCTACTACATACTGCTCAGTGATTGCCCTGCCACTTTGCACTGTTCACTGACCACCCTGCCACTACATACTTCTCACTGACCACCCTGCCACTACATACTTTTCACTGACCACCCAGCCACTTTGCACTGTTCATTGCACTTTTTGATGTACTTCTCTGCACTGACACTACATTCACACCAAGTGGGGGGAAAGGTGAGGTAGGCTGTATGCGACTCTCAGATTTCTAAAAGGCAGCCCTGACTATAGCCATGGCAGCCTGAATTTCTGGGGCCTTGGGGCAGGAGAGGGACCTATTTGAGAGACTGTTAAGGCAAATTAAGTTATAAAGTCTTTAGTCTAGAAATATTTGACATTAGACCCATGGGAGAAATCAACATGATTACTAGTCACATAACCCCATTTTTATTTTGTTTGTTCCAGCTCTCTTAGCAAGGTAAATGTATAACCCTCAAAATGTCTACTACAGCCCATCCATATGAAGTTTAACCCTTTATTCCTAATGCACTACTAAAATTCTAATGAAAATTTGGGCCTGGCAAGTGGCAGAATCACTGCCATTTCTAAGGGTTCTCTCACATGGGTGGTAATGCTTACCATCTGGAAAGCAATATATAGTGGATGGACTTTCAGAAGGCGATATACCAGTGGTTGTCAAGCATTCAGGAGGCAATCCTGCCTCCTCCTGATTGTCTGCTTTTTTTTTTCAAGGAGCATTTTGTAGTAAAAAAAAATCTCACTGCATTGCATAAAATAAAATCAACAGTCACAACGAACAGGGGAGGGGAGCCTTTCAGATAGTCTGTATGGGACCCCATGATCTATAAAGATGACTCTACATAGGTACATAGAGTCATGCTGCGTACACACGACCGGAATTTTCGACAGCAAAGGTCCGACGGAACGAATCCGTCGGACAATTCGATCGCGTGTGGGCTCCATCGGACCTTTGCTGTCCAAAAATCTGACAGACATTAGAAACTCCGCCGGACCCAGTTCCTATGAAGAAATCCGTTTGTGTGTATGCTAGTCCGACGGACAAAAACGAGGGCAGCTATTAACTACTGGCTATGAACTTCCTTATTGTAGTCCGGTCGTACGTCATCACGTTCAAATCCATCGGACTTTGATATGATTGTGTGTGGCCAAGTCCGTTCATTCGGAAAGTCCATCGGAACTCCACCGAAAGTCCGTCGGAACTCCACGAAAGTCCGTCGGAACTCCACCGAAAGTCCATCGGAACTCCACCGAAAGTCCGTCGGAACTCCACCGAAAGTCTGTCGGAACTCCACCGAAAGTCCGTCGGAACTCCACCGAAAGTCCGTCAGAAAGACTGTCGGACCTAGTCCATTGAAATGTCCGGTCGTGTGTACGCGGCATAAAAGGAGTTCCTCAAGAAATGGGACTTTAAACGGACCATAAACAGTGGTTTAAACCACCCCTCGTGATTGGCTGGGGCCCTCCTCAATACTCCAGGCAGCTCCTCCTAACCTCCATCCCATTATTCTGGTATCTTCTCCAAGGTCCCAGCAAGTGGGGGGGGGGGGGTAACAGAGGTGCTGTGTGATGAGTCATCCAGCTTCCTTGAGTCACTCGCCCTCACCCAGATTCAACCCAGCCTGACTCTCAGCCAGGCTAAATGTACCTACATTATCTAACACTAGCCCACTTAACTAGAGGGTGCTACATGAAAAAAAAACCTTCACATATGCAAAAATTTCATCTGAATAGGACATCCTCAGGGGCTCTTTTCCCTCCAACATCCCTACTATCAGCAACAATCCTCTCTTTACCACTTTCTCCTTCGACCACAATGAAGAGAAATGAATGCTGGGAGGAGGCTCCTTTTCATACCAGAGGCAAGTACACATTTTTCACCATCACTGATTGGACCTATGGTGGTCACTTGGATCCCAGAAGGGAGAATCCATATTCAGATTTGGCCATCTAAATCCATGAAATGTGGTCTGAATTTAACCATAGCACTACCTGCATGGAGTTTACATGTTCTCCCTGTGCCTACGTGGGTTTTCTCCAATTTCCTCCCACACTCCAACGACATGCTGGTGGGTTTATTGGCTCCTATCTAAATTGTCCCTAGTATGTATGGGACCTTAGATTGTAAGCTCCTTGGGGGCATGGACTGATGTGAATGTATACTATATGTAAATCTCTGCGGAAATTGACAGTGCTATATAAGTACCTGAAATAAATAAATAAATAAAATAAACATTATCCAAATTTGGAGCAGTGGAGCATACAGTACATACAGCTGGCAGATCATTCCGATACAATATGTGAGTGATATTCTACATGCACTAACTAAGGAGCTGCTGGTTTTATTTGGGCTTAACTCACTTACTTGCTTCTCCGTCTTGGGGATCCCGTGGAAAGTGGCCCAAAGAAATGTTGAGACTGACACTGAATCCTCTTTTGGGTTATTTATTTGGAAAAAAGTCTCTCAATAAAGGGTAGAGGGTTAGAGGTGAGTTCAGGTACTTAAATTTCAGAGTGAAGATTTTAGAAGAATCCAGAGGATATTACTGTTCCACAAACTGGATTCCTGCAACCCCCGGATAGGTCTCTCTCACTAGGCCTAGCAGCCGGTAGGATGCTCGGTAAAGTCTCTGCCACATACTTGTAAGTTACACTTTAGCATCACTGAGGAATTGGATGAACTTTAAAGGACTAACATACGGTACCAGTTTCTCTCAGCCGATCCGGCGATACCGTATGAGTGTTGATCCAGGTTGCGTCCTTCAACAAAGTCTCCAGGCTCCTTCAGAGAAGCCAGCCTTGCGCATGGCCTTCTCCTGAAAGGGTACTCCCCTGGGGTTCTTCAGTTGGTGGGCCTCTCCCTTCAGATGAGACAGCACCAGACCTTCCTTGGATCAGTAGGCTCCGAAAGTTACTCGGGCCTATCCCTGCAGTTGTGTTGCCTCGGGCCAGCCAGCCCCGAGACACGGGATGCATGGTTCCGCACCCCAGGCCAGGAGGGCCATGAGGCTGGGTCAGGAGGACCACCAGAACCAAACAGACAGAAAATACTCCCCCTCCAACATGGCGTCGGTACCTTAAATACTACCCCCCAGAATGCACAGCAGGAGAACACTCCCACTGGGCTGGTTCCGAGAAATAAGTGACACTCAATGCATCCAGCTAGACTGCGTTTCTACTCTTGCCGGCGGTGACAGCGACACCTGCAGTCAAGGAGACTCCAGTGCAACCCAGCTAGACTGGTACTGAAACCAGAAATTGGGAGAAATTAGCCTGAAGCCCAACTGTGGCTTCAGGCAACTTAATTTGAGAAAGATAATAGCGCCTGCTCGTTAGGAGCCAGCGCTACATATACTTTTTTTTTTAAGCAATTTTAATAAACAGTATAACGCTATGTTTATCGTGATATTACTGTTCCATGAACTGGACCACATGAGAGGGATTCCATACCATGAGTGGACACATACCCATACAAGCCTTGTTGACCTACCTTCGCATAAGCCCAGGACGTCCATATCTGTGGGTGAGTGCGCACCCTGGTGGGAGCACGTGTAATTTTGCAGTGGCAAAAGAAGAATTATTCATATACACTGAGATGATGTAACTTACCAGTTAATCCCAATATTTGAACAGAAAGTGATGAATTCCCCTGAGCATTTAGAATCCAGGATCCCGGAGCTGGATTTTTTATCAATTTGGAACTTTGAACATAATAATTATAGTAGTTCAAATAATAGGTATTTTCAACTGCAAACGTGTTTCCTAATTTAAAAAAAAGGAAAATAAATACATGTGTAACTAAATAAATATGTTGAAAAAAGGCAAATGAAATAAATGTAATATTCCAATAACATAACACATTCCAGAGGGAAGGGCAGCAGACATTGTTCTGGTTGAAGAATTTCAGATACAATGTTCTAGATTTGAGATAATAATTGTCAGAAATGTAAAAGTCTGAGCCCAATAATTCTCCAATTTCTGCAATTTTTACACTATTCTATTACCTCCATAATAACACCAAGCTGGTTAGATGCCTTGTCAATCACATAAATACTAATTATAAGACTAAAGCCTCATACACACGATCGGACCGTGGACCAACTTTCCTGTGGATTTTTGTCCAAAGGGCGTTGGCCCCAAGTTGGTATTGCATACACACGGCAGGACTTTTTCAGCCAGCTTTCACCAAATCACTTGGTTTTTCTGCTCTTTACCGCCACCTTTGGTCAACTTCTGTATTGTTGTCTGATCTTTTGCATTGGTTCTGCATTGGTTTGTACAAAAGTCTGATGGTTTTGTGTACACACGGTCGGACTTTGGTCCATTGGACTTTTGTTGACAGAAAGTTGGTCCGTTCGCACAGCCAACAAAAGTCAGATGAAACCTGGAAAAAGTTGGTCCGATGGAGCGTACACACGGTCGGATGTTGGTCCAAAACAGCTCATTTGCATGTTGGCGGTCAAAAAGTCCGATCGTGTGTACGGGCCTTAAGTAGCAATGATTTATGTGACAGACTTTTTTTTTTTTTTCGAAAGCCTATGGCGTGTGAAACACACTCAAAAACTTCACCCCAAAGCGTGAAACACAAAAAAGTGCAACGGGTACACAAGCCCTCTAAAATCAGAGGGCCTTGCCCTGAATACCCGGGGAGTTAGGCTTCTGAAGGGGACAAGGGTACTTACACTCGGTCCATCGGCCGAAACCAGACAGACCCCTTTTTCTGGAGGTTCTGCCGAAACAGACCCACCCAAGTAATAGGTGGGGCTCCCCCAAAGGGAGACCCCATGAGAGAGGGGGAGCTAAGCCAAAAGGTCATGTCCACCCCCTCCCAAGACTTTCAGGGCAGGCCAGAGGAGCCGAAACCCTACTCACCACACAGTGCAAAATGTGTACAACACAAAAATACAAAAAGTGACAAACAAGGGATTAAATAAAAAGAAAGTGGGGGAGAAGGAAGTAGAGGGGAGTGAAAAAGTGGCCATTGTGCAACACAATGGCCAGGCCCTCCGGCCAGGAATAAAAAATTCCTCCGGTCCCAGACAATAAACCAACCCAGGCAATACAACACCCTATAGGCCCCAACATGGGGTGTTCCTGGGGAAGGATGTCCCCTCTGCTAAATGATCCACGGCAACTCAGGAGTGAACCAAATCAGGGAATGCGTGTGCTGCTGCAGCAGTCAACTGATCTCTCTACAACGGTGCCTTGGGAAAATAAACAAAGGGAAACCCCCGAGAATAACCTGGGACCAGATACAGCAGAACACACACCCCCGAGCAAACTCTCATTACAGTATTCTGTAAAGCCCCATACACACGGTCGTTTTTTCCGATGGATTCTGTCCTATCAGACAATGAAATTCCGACCGTGTGTAGGCACCATCGAACAGTTTCCATCGGATTGTCCGACGGACAAAGTCCTATCTCGTGCTGGATAGATTTTTTGACAACAAAGTCCGATCACACCAAATCCGATCGTGTGTAGCGAATTCCGACGGACAAAGTGCTACGCATGCTCACATCACATTACAAGACCAAAGCTATTGGCTACTAGCCTCTACGTAGTCCCGTCGTAGGCAACAAATGTCACCACGTTCAGAATGATTGGATTTTCCGACAACTTTGTCCGACCGTGTGTACGCAAAACCAACATCGGACAAAGTACGATGGACATGATCCGACAGACCTGGTCCTCGGATAATCCGAGCGTGTGTATGGGGCTTAAGGCATACAACAAAAAATAAAAAAAAATAAATAAACCTTTTAAATATTTAAACATATAGGAGAAAGGGGCACCCTGCGGAGTCGGCGCCAAAAGGGCACCTGAAGCACCTCATAGC
The DNA here is from genome assembly GCA_028564925.1 of Lithobates sylvaticus. Classification (NCBI taxonomy): domain Eukaryota; kingdom Metazoa; phylum Chordata; class Amphibia; order Anura; family Ranidae; genus Lithobates; species Lithobates sylvaticus. Next base: position 299,041,672 of record CM053031.1, on the reverse strand, counting down.
GGCCTAAATATAATAGCTAAGGTATGTGCTCCTGACAACTCCCCAGGAGCCCCCTCAACCCCACAAGCTAGTCGTGAATTCTAGACATGTGCAATTCGTTTCGTTTTTTTTTTTTCCGTTTTCCGTTAAAATTCGTTATATTCGTCATCGTACGAATGAACGAATGGTTTGCTAAAAATTTTAACGAATAACGAATTATCGAATCGAACGAATATGAAAAACAACGAAAATCCAAAATAACCAAATTAGAAACAACGAAACTACGAAAGAAGAAAATCCGAAAAACAAAAACAGGAACAACGAAAATCAAAATGAACGAAAAAATTCGTACATTCGTAACTTTTTTTTTTTTGTTGAATTCGTAATTTTCCGTGTCCCTTACAATGGCGCTGCTTAACGTGCTTCGAATGGATTGAATGAAAAAATTTGTTCATTCGTAACTTTTTTTTTTTTTTTTGTTTCGTAATTTTCCGTGTCTCTTACAATGGCGCTGCTTAACGTGCTTCGAATGGATTAAACGAAAAAATTTCGTACATTCGTAACTTTTTTTTTTTTTTTTGCGATTCGTAATTTTCCGTGTCTCTTACAATGGCGCTGCTTAACGTGCTTTGAATGGATTGAACTAAACTTTTTTTTTTCGATTCGTAATTTTCCGTGTCTCTTACAATGTAATAATAGCATACACATTACATAACATTATGAATTATGCTCCGATTACGAATCTACGAAAACAATGTTACGAAAGTACGAATAAATCAATCTAACGAAAGTACGAATGTAACTAAATCTACGAAAATACAATGCGTCCGAATTTCGAATAAACGAAAGTTAAACGGAAAAACTAATCAACGAAAAAATAACTCTTACAAATTTACGAATCATTACGAATACGAACACCGACGACTTACGAAATTACGAATCGTTACGAATCAACAGAAACGAAACGAAAATAAACAAATTTTCTGTTGTGCACATGTCTAATGAATTCTAGTGAGGGAGAGCTCAGTAACCTGATTGCTCTATTAATCATCCTCTAGCAGGTCAAGTCTGTAAGTCATGTGGGGAACAAATGGGTAGGGGGGCCCCCCAGAGAACACCCCAGGTGGTGCTCCATTCCCTGTCTGTTCCGAAAGGCCCAGCCGGGCTCGTCCTTTCTTGAAGTCAACCTCAATGCAGAACAGACAGGTAAGTCAATATTGTACCCTCACCCACCAGGTAAAGCAACCCTGTATCCAAGACACTGTAAAGTCCCCCCCCGCAGGGAGCAAAGATGTTTTTTTATAGAAATGGAAGACATTGGATTTATGTTTTTATGATTGATGGAAATAAGGCAGTATAAACTAGACATGTGCACAACAAAAAAATTCATTTATTTTCGTTTTGTTTTTTTCGTTTCCGAAAAAAATTTGTTTATTTTCGTTTCGTTTTTTTCGTTTCCGAAAAAAATTTGTTTATTTTCGTTTCGTTTTTTTCGTTTCCGTTGATTCGTAACGATTCGTAAATTCGTAAGAGTTATTTTTTCGTTGATTCGTTTTTTCGTTAGTTTAATTTTTTTTTATTCGTTTATTCGAAATTCGGACGCATTCGTATTTATTCGTACATTCGTAGATTCGTAGATTGGTAATCGGAGCATAATTCATAATTTTATGTAATGTGTATGCTATTATTACATTTTAATAATTTACGAATCGAAAAAAAAAGTTACGAATCGAAAAAAAAAAGTTACGAATGTACAATTTTTTCGTTCAATCCATTCGAAGCGCGTTAAGCAACGCCATTGTAAGAGACACAGAAAATTACGATTCGAAAAAAAAAAAAAAATAAAATTACGAATGTACAAATTTTTTTCGTTCAATATATTCGAAGCACGTTAAGCAGCACCATTGTAAGGGACACGGAAAATTACCAATTCAACAACAAAAAAAAAAAAGTTACGAATGTACGAATTTTTTCGTTCATTTTCGTTGTTCCCGTTTTCGTTTTTCGGATTTTCTTCATTACATTCGTTGTTTCTAATTAGTTTTTTCGGATTTTCGTTGTTGTCTTCGGATTTGTTCGATTCGAATGATTCGTTAATCGGATTCGTACGATTCAAACGATTCGTTATTCGGATTCGTTCGATTCGAACGATTCGTTAATTCATACGAAAACGAACAAACGAAAATAACGAAAAACGAAAAAAAAAAACGAAACGAGTTGCACATGTCTAGTATAAACATTAAGAAATTCTTACTGTAATTCTACAACCATGAACTTACCATTTGGATCAGTAAATTTTAAAATGACTCGTTCATCTCTTGTGATCAGTAAATAGGATAAGGAAATCGGGACACTAAATACTTCGGTATATTCTTCGGCGACATTTAAGCGGATGTTTAGGAGGCGCAGAGTCGAATATAGAGGCTTAGACAAAAGTAATTCAAATGATCGCCACAGCTGCCCAATAAAAATGTAAAAAGAAGATATATTATTTGAATCAAACACATACAATTCTAAAAGGATGAATGTGCTAATGAGCACAAACACCCTGTTATAAGTCATTGAAAAAATACCTATATATTTGGGATCTCCAAACTTCTCAGTACAGGGGCCACATTGTATATTTTACAAATATTCTCGGTCATAAAAAAAATCATTTTTACTTGGAGTTTTTTTTTTGCAATCAGCAATGATATGATTAAGAAAAACAGGGAAATAAATAATAATAAAACAAAGCAAAGAAATTTTAAATAAACTTGAAATAAAGGTGGAACTAAAATAAATTCAGTCTGCACCTTTCTTATCAGAATTTCTCTTAAATCAGGGTCACCATCAGAATGCCTCTTACATCAGAATCACCATTCGCGTCCACTTTAACCACATAAGCCCCGGATCATTTGGCTGGAAAAAGAACAGAGCACTTTTTGCGATTCGGCCCTGCGTCGCTTTAACTGACAATTGCGCGTCGTGCGACGTGGCTCCCAAACAAAATTTACGTCCTTTTTTCCACACCAATAGAGCTTACTTTTGGTGGTATTTGATCACCCCTGCGGTTTTTATTTTTTGTGCTATAAACAAAAATAAAGCGACAATTTTGAAAAAAAAGCAATATTTTTTAACTTTTTGCTATAATAAATACCCCTAAAAAATATATAATTTTTTTTTTTTTTCCTCAGTTTAGGCCGATACATATTCTTCTATGTATTTTTGGTTAAAAAAATGGCAATACGCGTTTATTGAGTTATAATGTCTACAACATAGGGGATAGTTTTATGGTATTTTTATTAATATTTTTTATTTTTTTACTAGTAATGGTGGTGATCTGTGATTTTTATCATGACTGCGACATTATGGCGGACAGATCGGACAATTTTGACACATTTTTGGCACCATTGTCATTTTTTTCATAGTGATCAGTGCGATTAAATTGCACTGATTATTGTAAAAATGACACTGGCAGTGAATGGGGTTAACCACTAGGGGGCTAGAGAGGGGTTAAGTGTGTTCTGGGGAGTGATTCTAACTGTCAGGGGGAGGGGCTGTGTGTGACACATCACTGATCATAGCTCTATTAGCATCTCCCCGTTCTTCCTCTCCGTGAGACGATCGTGGGTATCCCTGCGGCGAACGAGTCTGCGGGACCCACGACCCGACTCACAGAGCTCGCAACAGGATGGCACGGCGGCAAATTCAAAGGGAGGTACAGGTACGCCCATTTGCCTGTCCGTGCCATTACAGTGTACAGTTCCTCCCTACATTAGAGTCCGCAAAAGAAACCCCCTTTACAAGTCCCCATCGGATTCTCCCTTCATATCAAAGTCCTTCCTATGTCTGAAACTACAGCAGAGTCCCCACTTACATAAGGGTCCTCCTTTGATCAGAATCCACATCAGACTCCCCACCTTACATCCCGGTCCCCATCAGAGTGGAGACTGTGCACCCTCAGCTGTGGACAGCATAAACTCTTGCAGCGGGACTGTACTTCTCATTTATTAATGTCACTGCTTAACTTCCCCATCTTCCAGCAGGAAACTTAAAGAGGAACGCCATCTAAGCCCCCATACAAATTCCGACGGAAAATGTCCGATCGGACCATGTTGTCGGAAAATCCATCTGTGTGTGTGCTCCATCAGACTTTTTCCGTTGGAAATTCAGACGGAAAAAATTTGAGAGCAGGATCTCAAATTTTCCGACAACAAAATCCGATCAGACTTTTTCCAATCGTGTGTAGAGAATTCCGACGGACAAAGTGCCACGCATGCTCAGATCAAATTACGAGACCAAAGCTATTGGCTACTAGCCTCTACGTAGTGCCGTAGTACGCAACGAACGTCACCACGTTCGGAACGATCGGATTTTCCGACAACTTTGTCCGACCGTGTGTATGCAACACCAGTGTCGGACAAAATCCGACGGAAAAAACCCCAAAGCACCCTCCCCAAGTTGAGGGCATGTGGCCTGGCAGGTTGCGATCTCGCAGTGCATTGATGGTCTCGCCATTCATTATGGGGCGTTCCGCAGGCGCTCAAATCTCCTGTGAACACCCCATAATGTTCTAAATTTGACAAACGAGCGAACACCTGATGTTTGAGTCAAACATCGGGCTCATCCCTATACTGTAGTAGACACTGCTACTACACCACTACTACAGTTATCTCCACTAGCTTCTAGGTCCAGTTCTGAGAAGCTACCCTACTGCTTACTGAACACTGGAGGTCGACTTCTCAGCACAGGTACCTTTTCAGAGAATGATTTTCATGCATAACATCACTGCCCTGACTCTCCCCCTCATCCAATCAGAGAACATTTTGCATTCATTCAGAAAATACTAAGCATTCTCTGAATGGCACCAATGCTGAGCTGCTGCCCTTCTGTGTTCACAATGGCACTCGGCATGGGACCCAAAAGCGAGTTGAGATCACTGGAGTAACGATGTAGTAGCGTTGTCTATTACAGTGATTTCCAGCTTTTAGAGGGATCCCACAGGAATGGTCAATACCTAATTTATTTGTTTAAGCTGGAAACAATGTAACTAGGTATAAAATATCCAAATCTGGAATTCTTCTTTCATTTCTTGAGTTATTACCTCTAAAGCAGTCTACAGTATACATTATAACTGAAATTCAGCAAAGTACAAAAAGTGTTCACCATCAAAATTGTTTTACATTCACTAATTCTATATGTGCTTTTTTTATTCTTACCTCATAATTATCAATCATTCTCATATCAATAAAACCTCCATAACTAAGAGATGCAATTTCATTAAACACAACTTTCTGGGAAGCTTTCATTGCACAATACCGGGAGTACCACAGAAAATAAACCTGTAGAGAAAAAAACAATGTTTACCTAGGGAGCAGAGATACATAGACGATGTATGACTTTACATGGAAGGTTCTTACGTGGGACTTCTTTTCCTCCAGCAATGTGTAAACTTCAGACAGGAGCTGAGTGTCATTGTAATCTGCCATGCAGCCAAATGTATAAACCAAAATGAGGGACTCAGACGGGGAAATCTCCAGAGATCTCCTCAGCCCATAGAGGAGGGACTGATTGCAGATCAACATATGCTTATAGTAATAATAATAGGCATCATACCAAGACGTTCTTGTTATACTTTGTAAGAAATCACTCTTGTCATTGGTGATAGTTTCATTTGTTTCTGAAAAAAATATATTTCATTGAAAAGTAGAAACTTAAAGCGGTTCTGCACACATATTTTCAAGTTAGCGCCATTGTTTTTAATAATCTCTAAATACTGCTCAATGCTCCTTTTTTTTTTTCCTCCTACCTTTCGTTTTCTGCCGGTGTTTGTGTTCCTCCTAATGTTTCCCTGCGACTATGGGCGGGGTTTCTGCGGGGATCAGCATCACTTCCGCTGATCTCCGCACTGTCTCCTGGGATATCGTATAATTCATCCCAGGAGTCAGTGCGCCTAGCCGAAGCGAAATCTCGCGTGATTTTGACAAAATCTCGCGTGATTTTGACAAAATCTCGCATGATTTCGACGACGTGACTAAGACGCCACATTTTGGATTACGCCGCTCGTAGCTGTAGCCACCGAGCATGCGCGGGAACCAGCAAGGAATGCTGGTTCCTCCGAATGAGGGAAGGAGGAAGTAATTGCTTGTGGGCTTCAAATGCCCACAAGAAAGATGAGATCGGCCGGATTTGTTTTTATAAATACTCGATTAGGAAGAAAAAAGAACAGTAATAACGGGCGAAGAAACACCAAGTAAGTATTTAATTAACATAACATACTTTTTAAAGATTTAAAAAAATAAATTATTTTCTCAGTGCAGAACCGCTTTAATGATAGAAGTGGTAGTAAAGACTAACATTAGCTACACTTAAAAGTGTTTACCCAGACCTACCCTGTATCGCCTGTATAAAAAGATACGTGTACTTATTTATTTTTAGTTTGCTCCAGTGCGGTCACATGATCCTGCAGCTTTGGCTTCCCTGTGTAAAGGAGCGCTTGACAATGGCTGTGAATTTTCCCAGCCCTGATGTCACCCGTAGACCCCCAATTGCCCAGCCATTGTCAGAACTCCCTCCTCTCCCCTGTAGCAGCCATATACTGACATGCCCTGTGTGCATGAAGCCTAAAGCAAACTGCTAACAGCAGCATAAAAAAAAACCTTAAGAGATAAAAAAAACACCTTTAAAAGTCTTGATGTCCTCAGCTTAGCAATGTAGTAAAAATACTGCACATAAAGAACCCCATCCTGTCTGGTTGCAGTCTAAATCCTCTCTCCATGACTGCCAAATTTCACTCAGTCAGGAAATTCTTGGATGTGAATGGAGGAGCACCTGGTACAAAAGTTCATCTCACTTAAAGGACTTTTTTGAACATTTAAAGGTTAAGAGCCTCACATACATCCAATTAATTCTAGTTGGAAAAAGCTTTCCCCTACTTCAGGGCTTGAGCAGTTGATGTCAGTAAAACCATGACAGAATGCACTATTGATCCTTTGTTAAGGCTTGATGAAGACTAATGTCTAAGTGCCTGCTTGCTCCATTCACAGGTCGTGCTCCATTTATAGAATCTGTAGTACAGCTTATATGAATAGAAGAGCTGGAAGTGTGGGCATAGTTGGGTTCTCTTGATGAGCATCTGTGATAGTCTCTTCATCCCAATAGTACTCATAGCAAAATGACACTGCCCTGGGATGTCGTCAGCGATATATTAGAGAGGGGACAAGGATAGTGGTGACTTCAGTGACCAAATTTGGCCATAGCCAGATTTGGTCAATGTCATTGCCCAAAAAATATTTCCAGTGTCCATATTGGAGCAGTGGTGTCACTGCAATCCTTGTCCCTTTGCTTACAAGGGATGGCGATTTTTTGTAATGTAAGAGTCCCCCAGAAAAACCATACCAGTTCCTTTGGGGGTCAATGTAACAAACAATGTAACTAAGTATAAAATATCCAAGTCTGGAATTCTTCTTTAATTTCTTGGGTTATTACCTCTAAAGCAGTCTACAGTATACATTATAACTGAAAATTTTTAAAAATACTGCACATAACGTGCTCCACCCTTTAGGCCTGGTATGGATTTTAAAGGGGGAATCCATGCAAAAAAAGTGTGAAGTCCCCCTAAAGATCTATACCACACCCTTAATCTGAGTATGTAACCTGGATGTCCAGGTAAGGGGATGCAACTCCCTGCATCATACCATCATACCAGGCCATGTGCCCTCAACATGGGGAGGTGCCTTGTCCTCATGTTGGACAGTAGTTGTGGAGATCTGTGGTCAGGGGCTTATCAGAATATGGAATCCCCTTTAATACTAAGGGGGCCCCCAGATACATCCCCCCATGAGTATAGGGTACACAGTATCCCTATTCATTTACCCCCCAAAAAATGGTAACGTAGAAATAAAGAAACCCAAATGTTTGATAAATTCTTTATAAAAATACCCCCCCCCCCCAATATTTGAAAATCCATCATCAATCACAATGCCCACCACTCACTGACTCACAAAAGAAAATGTACACGACTGATCCCCATGGTGTTCATAGCCAAATGACAGTGCCACGTCATCAGCTATACTAGAGGAGGGGTGGGGATAGTAGTGACATATGACCAGTGGCCATATTGGAGAAGTGATGTAACTGCTATCCTTGGCCCTTTGCTTAAAAGGGGTGGGGATTCCCTGTAACATCAATGGTTTCCAGGGATGCCATGGGTGCAAGCATCAATGGCTTCATTAGGAATAATATTTGGGCAGTGATTTCACTGATATACTTGCCCCTTTGCTTCCCTGTGTCATCAATGATTCTTTGCACCAGCGACTTTCTTAGGAACCAGTGACTGCGGGAAGCACAGCTCCTGCTGAAAAGGGGTTGAAACTAAGAGGGTCTGAATGGGCTAAAGTTTGGGCGTCCTCCTGAATGCCCGAACAGGCCAAAGTTCCGTCCAAATTTAGGTTCAGACCAAACCATCAGCTCACCCCTAATGTGGGACTGAAACTAAGGGGGGGGGGGCTGAATGGGCCAAATGCCTGAACAGCCAAAGTTCGGTCCGAACCTGAGTTCAGACCAAACCATCTTCTCTCCCCTAATAGGGGGATGGAGGAGCTCAGCTATGAGGGTCCATTCTATATTTTACACTTTTTTTATATACATTCTTCATTCTGGAGAAGAGGCACATAAGAGGGGTTATGATTACAATGTACAAAATCATCATAGGTGATTTCAGTAATTGAAGTAAACTGTTTACTCTAAGGTCCCTGAAGAGGACAAACTGTCACAATTAATCTTTAGAAAAAAAGGAGGTTTAACCTTAAATTGAGCAGTAACATGTGGCGTTCAACAACATAAAACAAACTTTTAAGTGTCTTCCTCAGGAAGCAGGCATCATCCCGGTACCATTTTTTAGAGCCAGCGATCGGCTTTCCTGGTATAACAACCGATGCGGCTAAAAGCGGCTCGGCTGTCACACCGGAGGAGCGGGAGGGGACACCCCCCCTCCCGCCGCCCTTACCGGGCCACTTACGGTGCTTAGAGACAGACTGGAACGAAGCCGGAAACGGCTTTGTTCCAGGCTCCTGAATGTAAACACAGAAGTGACGTCACAGCGATACTTCAGGTTTACTCGGCTGCCAATGGCGCTGGTTTAAAAAATAAAATAAAAAATACAGTATTCTGATTCGCTTTTAGACACCCAATCCCTCCATAAAGAGTACCTGTCACCACCTCTTACTGTCACAAGAGATATTTATTATTTTTTTTTTAAAACCACAATTTAATTATATAAAATTAAATAAAATAAATAAGAAAAAAAGTAAAAAAAATTTCAAGCGCCCCTGTCCCCGTGAGCTCGCGCAGCAAAGAAAATGCATACGGAAGTGGCGCCCGCATATGTAAACGGTGTTCAAATTACACATGTGAGGTATTACCGCGATCGTCAGAGCGAGAGCAATAATTCTAGCACTAGACCTCCTCTGTAACTCTAACCTGGCAAGCGTAAAACATTTTTAAAGAGTTGCTTATGGAGATTTTTAGGTACCGTAGTTTGTCGCCATTCCACGAGTGCGAGCAATTATAAAGTGTGACATGTTTGGTCTCTATTTACTCAGCGTAACATCATCTTTCACATTATGCAAAAAAATTGGGCTAACTTTACTGTTTCATTTTTTTAAAATTCATGAAAGTATCTTTTTCCCAAAAAGTTACGTTTAAAACACCGCTGTACAAATACCGTGTGACATAAAATATTGCAACAATCGCCATTTTATTCTCTAGATTCTCTGCTAAAATAAATATATATATATATATATATATATATATATATATATATAATATAATGTTTGGGGGTTCTAAGTAATTTTCTAGCAAAAAATATGGATTTTTAACTTGTAAATACCAAATGTCAGAAATAGGCGTAGTCATGAAAAGGTTCTACAAAGCTAGGGGAATTGTTAGAGATATTTTGTTCAGCCGTATGACTATGTATCTATAAATTACAATGTTAAAATTAGAGAACAGTTATAGTGTGCCGATTTTGTATTTACCTGCGCGGTCCAGAGTTATTGTGGTATATTGTCGTGTAACGCAGGGAAATCTGGCTGATACAGAATTCAGAACTTTCCCCAAACCGTATGAAAGACTATAATAGGCCATAGTTGCATCCATCAATACAGCAAGGGAGGTCCCCTCTATAACACAAATTGTTCAGATAAAATAATGTTCTATTGATACTTTATAAAACACACTCAAGATCACTGATAATATTGTAAGAAAATCTCTTGATTTATTTTTGGTGCTGAATTTGGAAAATGTTAGCAAGATTAAAGCAGTTCTTTACCTTAGAAACAAAAAAAATAAAAGTCAGCAGCTACAAAGACTGTAGCTGCTGACTTTTAAGAAAAGGACACTTACCTGTCCAGGGATCCAGGGCCTTCCTCACCCGAGCCAGCTCTTCAGGTCCCCAGCGCTGGCATCTTTAGTGTGCGCATGCGTGAGCCATGCTTTGCTTTGTGAATGGTCCTGCAGCTTTCCGGGACCTGTGAATTGTCCCAGAAGGCTATGTGGGAAGGGGGCCAAAATTCCCCTTACATTGCCATGGTGATCTAACCAGAAGTGGAAGCAGGTACCTGTCAAAACCAGGTAACTGCCCCCCCCTTCCAAAGTCCCAAAACTTAAAGGGGGTTGTCACATACCTGACGGTAGAGCCTGGTATACAGCGGATGGCCTCTCTTACACCTCTGACTCGAGGCCCCCCGGTAGAGCAGACAGGGATCGCAGGAGTGCAGAGTCGCACGAGTGCCTGATTGGTTGCAGACTGTGGAATCCGAAGCAGCTGTAGGGGGAGCGGTAGCTCAGCAGGATTCTCCAGGCAGAAGAGAGGGATGGTAGAGGCAGGTCGGATCATACACTGGCGGACACGTCAGGAGCAGATGCGGAGGCAGAAGAATAGTCAGGACACAGGCCGGGTCGGTGATGGGCTGGCAGCGAGGTAGCAGAAGGAGCAGGCAGGTGGTCAGACAAGCCGGGTCGGGTGCAGGCGGATAGCAGGAATCGTCAGAGGCTGGGTCGGGTAACAGGAACAGATAACAAGATGCAGTTAGCAGGAACACACGGGAACACTGTCGGGCAGACAGCACAGAGTCTGTGCACTGGCAGTGTTTAAATAGGCTGTTGAGCACCAAAAGCTATTACCGGGTGCGCACGCATTCGCGCACATGTGTGCGCTAATGCGCGCATGCGCACGGGCAGCAATCTGAAAGGTTGTGTTGGATTCTCATCCTCAATACTGGCATGCCCTTCCTGACAATGTAGCAGTAGAGAAGTTGATACGATCTGTATAAAATGGTTTTCCCATTGGCTCCCATTGTACTCTCAAGAGTTAAGGACAATTGCGTCAATTTTCTAACAGAAGAGACAAAGAGAGACTATTCAGTTACAACAGTTGAAAGTTTAGTTGGCAAAAACTTCAGCTACATAGTTTAGAAAATAAGGCAAAGCTGTGTCCACTTTGAATGCCCATTTATGCGTAAAGGCCAACTTAAAGCTGAACTCCAGACAAAAAGCTAAATAGAAAAATGAAATACATATGTAGCCAGATCCAGCTGGACAGTAGCGTGGTGCGACGTGGAGTTGAGCACTGTCCCTTGAGCCAGATTCTGTAGAGGCCTGCCGCGGAGCCCTCACGTCACACAGAAGGTGGCTGGGATTGGTGAGCGGACATCTACCCATTCCTATTACACCAAAGGACACGGCATGCAGTCATCATTGCCTTATTCACTTCACCAAGTATGCAGTAGCCTCCAGTCTATAGTTCTATTGGATTTATGGAGGCCAATCAAATCAATATGTAGACTTCTTTGTCAGACAGAGAACTTATAGCAGAGATTGCTCACGTGGTGACTTACCTTTCTGCTTACAATGGTAGCCTTCAGTACCTGAAAAGAAAAGCAAACTAATTACATTATCATCTTAACATTCTTAAATGTCAAAGGAGCAACAATCTAAACTTTTCTGTCTGCTTAAAGGTAACCCCCTCCCTAGAAAAGCCCAGGACATCATACTGAGTACATACACTCTACAGTATATTGGTAAAAGTACCAATCATAGATTTTTAAGGCACCGCCCATAGAAATTGCACATATGTTTTCTATAAAATATTTTCATAACAATATCATTAAAAATACAGCAAGTGTAAATATATGTGTTCCACATTATTTATTTTACAACCCAACACTATCCACATTCATGTTAAGGGATAGTAATTTTGGTAGTGGACAATGTATATAGTCCCCCATTAGCAACCTGCAGATGTTCAGAGGTGGCAATCTCTTGACGCGTTTCGCAGATGATAACGCTGCCTCCTCAGGAGCTTAGCATGGCGGAATCTACAATAAGCATAGCCTTTGGTTAAGAAAATAGATGAATATATTAAAAATAAATGCAGTAAACAATTATTTACAGCCAGTAGTATAGTGTTATGGTAACAAAAAGCAATGTCACTAAACTCTTACAGTAGGTGCCGCCGATATTGTGTCAATCTCGCCACTGTTAGCGGCGAGATTGACACCTGCGAGCCCCGTCGTGGGAGCCAGCGCCAAGCTTTGTCGCTCCTCCCGCTCGCTGCCCCCAATGGATTCCTATGGATGTGTGGCATCTCGTGGGGGGCGGCGAGCACGAGAAGCACAGCCTCGGCAGGTCCTGTACCACAACTGGTATTGGTTTGGGAGCTGCCTAGAATGCCAGATTAAGTTACTGGATGTATATAACTTTTCAGTGGGTTCAGTGAAAGTCATTGCAAGTCAAAATTATAACATGATATTAAAAAAACACATACATTTGTTTATATGTTTTATACGTTTTGTTTTTATTACAACTTCTATTATAAAATAAACATTTCATGTTTTTATAAAGGAAAAACTTTTTTTTAGTGGTGAGGAAATAGCTACCCCATCAGGTTTTTACTACTATGTATTAAAAAATGATTTTTTTTTTATTAATTATTTTATGTTCCTTAGTTTATATTTTCCTTTATTGTACATGCAAACCAATCTGTCCATCAGTAGTGAGAGGGGGTCGGGGTAAACTATAATGCTTACAGTAGAAGCAAGTATAACAGTCGCCGTTTTTTCCCATGGTTTACTATTTCTTTAAGGTTTCCTGCAGTCACTTTAGCAGTGTTAGAATTTGATTTTCCCTTTTCACTGTTACCACACACGTCATTTAATTTATAATTAAAGATATGTTATCTAATTCTATCCTTATGTGGATTAGCCTCATATAGTTTATAAAGTACAAACATTTTGTAATATTTGCCATCTCTCTCAATTTACTTTTAGTGTTTTCATTATCGAGAAAAAATTCTTTGATTCAACTAGATGGACTCTAATTTTTCAATCTAATAAATAAGTTGCCTCTGTGTCTCTCCAAAACCATGTATATATACAGAGAGAGCGAGATATTATATATATATATATATATATTATTCTATCTGTCCGTCCGTCTGTATATATATATATACATGGTTTTGGAGAGACACAGAGGCAACTTATTAGCTTGAAAAATTACAGAGTCCATCTAGTTGAACCAAAAATGTTTTTACTCGATAATGAAAACACTAAAAGTATAGAGAGATAGAGAGATAGAGAGATAGAGAGAGATAGAGAGATAGAGAGATAGAGAGAGATAGAGAGATAGAGAGATAGAGAGAGATAGAGAGATAGAGAGAGATAGAGAGATAGAGAGAGATAGAGAGATAGAGAGAGATAGAGAGAGAGAGAGAGATAGAGAGAGATAGAGAGATAGAGAGAGATAGAGAGAGATAGAGAGATAGAGAGATAGAGAGAGATAGAGAGATAGAGAGATAGAGAGATAGAGAGAGATAGAGAGATAGAGAGAGATAGAGAGATAGAGAGAGATAGAGAGATAGAGAGAGATAGAGAGATAGAGAGAGATAGAGAGAGATAGAGAGAGATAGAGAGAGATAGAGAGAGAGAGAGAGAGAGAGAGAGAGAGAGATAGAGAGAGATAGAGAGATAGAGAGATAGAGAGAGATAGAGAGATAGAGAGATAGAGAGATAGAGAGAGATAGAGAGATAGAGAGAGATAGAGTGATAGAGAGAGATAGAGAGAGAGAGAGAGAGGAGAGAGAGAGAGAGAGAGAGAGAGAGAGAGAGAGAGAGAGAGAGAGATAGAGAGAGATATAGAGAGAGAGAGAGATAGAGAGAGATAGAGAGAGATAGAGAGAGATAGAGAGAGATAGAGAGAGAGAGAGAGAGAGAGAGAGAGAGAGAGAGAGAGAGAGAGAGATAGAGAGAGATAGAGAGATAGAGAGATAGAGAGAGATAGAGAGATAGAGAGATAGAGAGATAGAGAGAGATAGAGAGATAGAGAGATAGAGAGAGATAGAGTGATAGAGAGAGATAGAGAGAGAGAGAGAGAGAGAGAGAGAGAGAGAGAGAGAGAGAGAGAGAGAGAGAGAGAGAGAGAGAGAGAGAGATAGAGAGAGATATAGAGAGAGAGAGAGAGAGATAGAGAGAGATAGAGAGAGATAGAGAGAGATAGAGAGAGATAGAGAGATAGAGAGAGATAGAGAGATAGAGAGAGATAGAGAGAGAGAGAGAGAGAGAGAGAGAGAGAGAGAGAGAGAGAGAGAGAGAGAGAGAGAGAGAGAGAGAGAGATAGAGAGATAGAGAGAGATATAGAGAGAGAGAGAGATAGAGAGAGATAGAGAGAGAGAGAGAGAGATAGAGAGATAAAGAGATAGAGAGAGATAGAGAGATAGAGAGAGATAGAGAGATAGAGAGAGATAGAGAGAGATAGAGAGATAGAGAGAGATAGAGAGAGATAGAGAGATAGAGAGAGATAGAGAGATAGAGAGATAGAGAGAGATAGAGAGATAGAGAGATAGAGAGATAGAGAGAGATAGAGAGATAGAGAGAGATAGAGAGATAGAGAGATAGAGAGAGATAGAGAGATAGAGAGAGATAGAGAGAGAGAGAGAGAGAGAGAGAGAGAGAGAGAGAGAGAGAGAGAGAGAGATAGAGAGAGATAGAGAGATAGAGAGAGATAGAGAGATAGAGAGATAGAGAGATAGAGAGAGATAGAGAGATAGAGAGATAGAGAGAGAGAGAGATAGAGAGATAGAGAGATAGAGAGATAGAGAGAGATAGAGAGAGATAGAGAGAGATAGAGAGAGATAGAGAGAGAGAGAGAGAGAGAGAGAGAGAGAGAGAGAGAGAGAGAGAGAGAGAGAGATAGAGAGAGAGAGAGAGAGATAGAGAGATAGAGAGATAGAGAGAGATATAGAGAGAGAGAGAGATAGAGAGAGAGAGAGAGAGAGAGAGAGAGAGAGAGAGATATAGAGATAGAGAGAGATAGAGAGATAGAGAGAGATAGAGAGAGAGAGAGAGAGAGAGAGATAGAGAGAGATAGAGAGATAGATATAGATAAATAGATATAGATATATAGATAGATGGATATCTATCTATTGATATATACACATATATAAAAATATAGATCTTAGCTAGATAGGCTTAAGGTAAGGAGTGCTACCATGATGACAGATACGCACATGTATAGACAATGTTTGTTAAACCTGCAAAATTATCTAAAGTCTAAAATTAAAGCATTATATATATATATATATATATATATATATATATATATATATATATATATATATATATATATATATATATATATATATATATATATATATATATGACATTAAGGTTGCAAATTGATTGTTGATATAACCATAATCATTATATGTGTGTATGTGTTTTTTTCAAGAAGGCTTTTACCGCTATTTGAAGCCCGATATATGGGTGAAACATGTTGGGAAATCTATCTGTTTATGCTGTATTCACAAATATTTATTGATCTGTACTTGCCAATTGTATTTTTAACAAAACTTTTATTATTTTTGTCAAAAATAATAATAATAAAAATGTCTTATATAATATAATTGTTACCATTTTTAAAACCAAATTGCACCCTGACAATCCCATTCTCTTTTTCCATATACAAATATATATATATATATATATATATACACACAAGTGCCTCTCATAAAATTGTAATATAATCAAAAAGTTAATTTATTTCAGTAATTCAATTAAAAAAGTGAAACACCAGACCCAACAATGCAGACGATCTGAAGGTCGCCATCAAAGCAACCTCGACTTCCATAACACCTCAGCAGTGCCGCAGGCTGATCACCTCCATGCCACGCCGCATTGATGCCGTAATTCATGCAAAAGGAGCCCCGACCAAATATTGACTGCACACTATACTTTACATAGACAGACTTTTCAGTAAGCCAACATTTCTGTATTAAAAATATTATTTTTTTTATTGGTTTATGTAATATTGTAGTTTTCTGAGATACTGAATTTTGGGTTGTAACTAGCTGTAAGCCATAATCATCAAAATGAAAAGGAATAAATGTTTGAAATAATTCACTCTGTGTGTAACACATCTATATAAAATATGAGTTTCACTTTTTGAATTAAATTACTGAAATAAATTACCTTTTTAATGATATTCTAATTTTATGAGACGCACCTTTATATACACAGTATATGTATATATAACATTTGAAAACATTATTACTACCGTATATACTCGAGTATAAGCCGAGCTTTTCAGCACATTTTTGTTGTGCTGAAAATGCCCCACTCGGCTTATACTCGATTCAAGCACTTTTCTGCAGATGAGACATTTTCCAAACCGACTTTGGGGCCCCTTATATCGGGGTCACTTGGTGCTAGGAACCCCAAATTTGGTGTGCACGGGGCCCCAAAGTCGGTTCGGAAAATGTCATTCTCTGCTGCAGAAAAGTGCTTGACATTTTTTTACGAATTGAATTTGGGGCCCCGTATATTGGGGCCACTTGGTGCTAGGAGCCCCAATCTTTGGTTTTGTTGTAGTGCTAGTTCCACTGGGTTTGCAAACCAAATTTGGGGTTCCTAGCATCAAGTGGCCCCAAGATACGGGGCCCGAAAGTTGGTCTACTGTGTCCATGTGCAGCAATGTAATTACGGGACCCTTTGGGTCCAGAGACCCCAATTTTGGCTGCAGCTAGGGGGCATCTAGGGACCCTTAACTACCAAGTTTGAAGTTTGGGGGACCTATGGCTGCAAATGGGCACAGTGAGGCTGAAAATGGGCATTGTTGACCCTCTTTTCCACTTACAGTAGCTGCACATTTCTCTCCCTAGGCTTATACTCGAGTCAATAAGTTTTCCCATTTTATTGTGGTAAAATTAGGTGCTGGGCTTATATTCGGGTTGGCTTATACTCAAGAATATACAGTATATACAAACAAATCTTTTTTGCTGCTGATACCCTAGAAAAAATGCTTATCCTCTCACAATATTAAAAATACCTAAAAACAAACAATGACATTCAGTCATATTATCTAGAGTCAATCAGCACAATCTTTCAATATATAAAAAAAAAAATACCAAATTTGTATATATCAGGTACATATAACTAGAAAAGCTATACAAGACAATCATTCAAATGTCTTAGGTGGTACCAACAGCAAAACATGTCTTGATATTGAAGGTGATTGCCTACACAACTACCAATAAAAAAATGCATCCGGTAGGTATATACTGCAAAAAATATTGGGACATGAACTTTAATGGCATCCCAGTCTTAGGGTTCAATATTGAGTTGGCCCACCCTTTGCATCTATAACAGCTTCAACTCTTCTGGGAAGGCCGTCCACAAGGTTTAGGAGGATGTCTATGGGAATGTTTGAGCATTTTACCAGAAGCACATTTGTGAGATCAGGCACTGATGTTGGACGAGAAGACCTGGCTGTCAGTCTCCACTCTAATTCATCCCAAAGTTGTTCTATCGGGTTGAGGTCAGGCCAGTCAATTTCCTCCACCCCAAACCCATCCCTGTCTTTATGGGCCTTGCTTTGTGCACTGGTCCAAATCATTTTGTGGAGGGGGGATTATGGTGTGGAGTTTTTCTTTTCAGGGGTTGGGCTTGTCCCCTTAGTTCCAGTGAAGGGAACTCTTGAGGCCTCAGCATACCAAGACATGTTGGACAATTTCATGCTTCCAACTTTGTGGGAACAGTTTGGGGATGACCCCTTCCTGTTCCAACATGACTGACCCTAAGATTCTCAACCCGATAAAACTCCTTTAGAAGGAATTTGAGTGGAGACTGCGAGCCAGGCCTTCTCGTTCAACATCAGTGCCTGACCTCACAAATGCTCTTCTGGAAGAATGATCAAACATTCCCATAGACACCCTCCTAAACCTTGTGGACGGCCTTCCCAGAAGAGGTGAAGCTGTTATAGCTGCAAAGTGTGGGCCAACTCAATATTGAACCCTATGGACTAAGCCCCAGTACACAGGGCTGGAAATTCCAACCACAAAATCCGTCCGATTTTTTCCGATGGATTTTGTCCGAAACTGGGGTTGCATACACACAGTCGGGCAAAGTTGACAGAAAATTCTAAAAGGGGTGACGTTCGTTGCGTACGACGGGACTACGTAGAGGCTAGTAGCCAATAGCTTTGGTCTCGTAATTTGATTTGAGCATGCGTGGCACTTTGTCCATCGGAATTCTCTACACGCGATTGGAAAAAGTCAGATCAGATTTTGTTGTCGGAAAATTTGAGATCCTGCTCTCAAATTTTTTTCCGGAAAAAGCCCGCTAGAGCCCACACACGATCAGATCTTCCGACAACATGGTCCGATCGGACTTTTTCCATCGGAATATCCGACCGTGTGTACGGGGCATAAGACTGGGATGCCATTAAAGGTCATGTGCATGTAAAGCTAGGCGTCACAATACTTTTGGTAATATAGTGTATATATGAATATGTAGGACTATGTACAGAAATATACAACAGAAAGATGATTACATCCCGAGTTCACTTACCAGAGCTTGGAGAGTTGCTGGTTTCTAGAAAAAGAACAAAAAGTAAGACTTGGTTATGCAGTAATTGTAATAATAAAGCACCCAGTAAATGTATTCACTTGGTAATAAAATTTACTTAAAAAAAAATTCACTTGGTAAGTCAGCACTTCTTCCTGGAGTGTTAGCTCCTTGTCCCATCCATTGCTCATGGAGCAGATCGGTTAGCTCCGCAGAGCAAATCTTTAATCTGAGATGAACACCCACATGGAGCAGATCAGATTCTAAACTCAGATGGGGAAGATGATAAAAATGTTCTAACCAAAAGGTACTTATAACCTTTAAAAATGGGAGGGTTGGCCAAAAAAAAGGTTCCTATGTTATTTATCATATCACCAAATGCAAAGTCACTGCATAAAAAAAAAAAATCCTCCATCGTTCCTTCCCTGTATAGTAACAGGTACTGCTATAGAGCATTTATGAGTTTACTTTTCAAACTAAGAATGGTTGGTTGGTATAGCTTGTCCATGGAGTTTAAATAGTATTACATGGAAACTTTAAAAAGTAGGATAACGGACCCTCTCTATTTTATCCAAGCAATGCTAAAGGGAAGATTCTTCTGTGTAATGATTTAGATTGATCAGAAGTGCCTTCTTTTAGTTAGAAAATTATTTTAAAGGAACATCAAACCTAAAGAAAAGTCTAATGCCGCATTAACACGAAAAGGTCAGACGGTCTCCCCGATGATCTCCCCGACGGTGTCCCTGATGGTCTTCCCGACGGTCTCCCCGACGGTCTCCCCGACGGTCTTTCCGACGGTCTCCCCGACGGTGTCCCTGATGGTCTTCCCAACGGTCTCCCAGACGGTCTTCCCGACGTCTCCCCGACGGTGTCCCTGATGGTCTTCCCGACGGTCTTTCCAACAGTCTCCCCGATTAGTGTCCCTGATGGTCTCCCCAACGGTGTCCCTGATGGTCTTCCCGACGGTCTCCCTGACGGTGTCCCTGATGGTCTTCCCGACGGTCTCCCCGACGGTGTCCCTGATGGTCTTCCCGACGGTCTCCCCGATAGTCTTGCCCACACATGAACGGACCAAAGTCCGTTCATTTCGAACGTGATGATGTTAGACGGGACTAGAAAAGGAAGTTCAATAGCTGCCCTTGCGTCGTATTTGGGTCCGTCGGACCAGCATACAGACGAACGGTTTTCCCGATAGGAATTGATTCCGTCGGACAGATTTGAAACATGTTCTATTTCTAGGTCCGCCTGAATTTTTTAAGAAAAAAGTCAGATGAAGCCCACACACGATCGTAATATCTGATGGAATGATTCCGTCTGACCTTTTCTGACGGGAAGTCCGGTCATGTGTACGCGGCATAAGTCACCCGTCTAAAGCCCCATACACACGGTCGGACTTTTTCATCAATTTGGTCCGATCGGACAAGGTTGTTGAAAAATCAGACCGTGTGTATGCACCATCGGACAGTGTTCGTCGGTTTGTCCGTCGGACAAAGTCTTATCTCCTGCTGGAAAGATTTGCCGTCAACCCGGTCCGATCACACCAAATCCGAGCGTGTGTACGCTTGTCCGACGGACAAAGTGCTACGCATGCTCAGAAGAAATTCTGTGACGGAAGCGCTCGGTCAGGTAAAACTACCTTTCCTAATCGACACAGCACATTCGTCACGCTGCAATGTTAAAATGTCTTTAATGCAGCGCATTCTCTTTTTCTTTACAATGCAACAAGAATGACATCTTTTAGCTGCTCCTATTCACCCGCACTTCTCACAAACTTACTTCTTTATTACTTTGCAGCATTTATACACTACATGTTTATTTTTACTCTGAACGGAAAAGAATCTTTGTTATTTTTTTACCATGATTTGTCTTTTTTTTTTTTTTTTTGGGGGAATACATATTTGAATGTTTTTTTTTTTTTTTTTTGGAGGGGGGTTGTGTGTCTCAAATTACCAAAAACACATTATTTACATTTGTATTTCTTGCTTAAATTTACTAGGAGGTTGTTTGTTGTTGTTGCCCCTTGTTAATTCTACTTTAGGATTAGTGAAATGTACCTGCCTACTCCAAGAAAAACTGTCATTGTAGCAAAGTAAAACACAATAGTCAATGATTATTTCAAATCAAAAAAACCTTTATTTAGGTCACACCAACAAACCAAAGAGGAACGCAGCCATGGTGAAACTTGGGGAATTTGCAAAGTCTTGGCCCCCCACGGCAACCATCATTGTCCAAGCGTAGAAAATTGGGGGCCTGAGGAGTACGTATATTAAGGGGAGTGCAATCTGGTCGTGAAGTCCAAAGTATCCGGAACTGCAGCAGATGCCATCTAGGTCCCCAGGCTCTGGTACTACAAGAGGCTCCATCTTCTCTCACACCAGACTGATTGCAGGTCGTCACTCTCAGGTCTTCCTTCCACGCTTCCTTCCACGCTGTGGCTGTCGTGCAGGTGGGGTGGCAGAAGGAGGAGGAGGAGGAGGAGGAGGCGGAGCATGGTAACTATGGCAAACATGTGTGACTGGGGTCATCTCCCCAGCCCTACCCTTATTTAGGACATGGATGATGAGCCCCTCACACATGTTGCGTTGCCCCACCTCCATACCCATCATTTTTGTGACAACCACCGAGCCAAAGGTCTCCTCGTCGGCGGGTGTGGCATGTAGGGAGTCTGAAGCCTCTCTGATCATCCGGAGCGCTGACTGTGCCGCATAACCCCCCCTTCTCGCCCTTTTGTACGGAGGGCGGAGGGGAGGGGTTTGGGTGTCAGTCAGGCTCCGAGGCCTAGCCCCCTCTTGGCTGCCACTACCCAGCTGGTGGCTGCCACTAACCCCTGCCTCCTCCTGACTGCCACCTTCCACAGCCACCTCCTGGCTGAGGTCTTCCTGTGTAGGAAAAAGGGACATAGTTTCAGTTATTTGTTCATCAAACACACACAATTCTCATCTAGTGACTGGTGCAAAATGTTTACAAATAGAAAACCATACAATTCTCAGCCCTGCAGTTTAGATTCTGGCCCCAAATGTCTCCCACACCACTGTCTGTTGATATGTCAAACACGTTAGGAACTAAGCAATTGGCGATCCTGAATTAAGTGAACATCATTCATTATTCCCATAAATGGTAACAAAACTACTATACCTGGAACAAGCTGGGCTCCTCCACCTCTTCCAGACTGGAAGGCCCAGGTTGCTCCTCGGAAGCCTCATCAGGGGTGGGCTGCGCGCAAGGAAGCGTGGAAGGAGGAGTTGAGGTTGGCTCCGTGACATCAGCCTGGTCCTTCAGAAAATGGAGACTCTGATAGTACCAGAGCTTGGGGACATAGACCTCATCTGCTGAAGTTGCAGTTTCCTCAGACTTCACGACCTTCTTCCGCTCCCTGATATACGCACTCCTCAGGCTGCCAATTTTCTTTCTAATATCATCAACAGTTGCCGTGGGGAACCTTGGCTTGACAAATTCCACAAGTTCCTCCAGGGCTGCGTGCCTCTTTGGTTTGTTGGTGTAATGTGGGTGTATACCCTGCCACAATATGGGAAAATCCCTGTATTTGGCAATGAAGAGGGGGAGAAAACTCATGTCGTTGAATCCCTTCATATCAATCTCTGCAAGACACAACAACACACCAAACCCTATAAATTATGTCAGGCTAAACTCTCCTAATCTTCTCCATAAAGAAGCCTCAAGTTCAAATCAGTCTAGGCTAGTTATGTACCAACGTTAAATTGTACCTTCGTTTGTAGCGATCGTCTCGTGTGAGTTTTCTCTCCCCTCGTCTCCCAGATCGTGGCTACGACACAGGCGTGTGACGTTTTATATACACTGCGCATGCTTCAAACTCCGCCCGCCCCTGACGATCTTTCTCGTCTATTCCCCACCCCTTCTCTTTACGGCGCAGTGGGGAGAGCACATGGCGGGGACACAGCAGGTGCGCCACAAATATCCCACCAACGAGGAGGAGGACGAGGAAAGTCCGGAGGCAGAAACGTCCCGATCCCGGAGCCTGAAATTCAAGGCCTCCAATATGTCATTTGGAGAAATGTTGGAGATGGTGGACATATTAAAGAGGAGCGACTATGATGGGAAGTATGGGCCTTACCTCAACCCCAATGTCCGCAAGGCCAAGATCATGTCTAAAGTTGTGAGAAGGCTGTACAATAATTTTGGGGTACAACGATCCAAGGAGCAACTCAGGAAACGCTGGTCAGACCTGAAACTGAGGGAGGCCGATCAGTACAGAAAGATCAAGAGAATTCTTCAAAAAAGTAAGTAGTTGTGTTTTGTGTTTGATTTCTTGCTTGCATACTGCTCCATTGTGTTTTGATTTTTACCAAGTTGTACATTCCAAAATGGCCACTTTCAGGTTCGTCTGTGCATTCGATCGTACTCAGCCTCGATCTTTCTGCCACTGTCATGGTCGTGTGTGTGTGCATTCGATCGTACGCAACCTCGATCGTTCGGCCACTTATAATACGATGTTTGGTGTTTTTTTTTTTGGGAAAGGAAGTTTGTTCTCACTAGAAATGTCATCAAGAATGTAAAGCCAATTTATTCAATGTAAAGGAGAGGTCACTCAGTAGCTGTTTACCCATCTGGACTCTAGAGCACTAGTGCTGGGACACCCAAACCCCCTTTTTATTATGCTTTTCCACACATGTGCTCCAGTGGATACTAGAGGGGGGTCTCCATCACACAAACTTCTACCAAAAAGCTAGTCAGTTTAGCACCTTTACAAAGTGACTTCATTCATGTAGTTGACATTTGTAACTGGCCAAACTAAAATAGTGTCCGTCACTTTCAAGCAATGTTTGTCATTTCCTATTTCTGCCCTCAATAGCTTGTGTTGCTAAATCTTTTGGACATTCTCATAGGGGAGCGAAAACTTGGGCCGTCTGAGGAAACCCCCAAACCAACACCTCCCAAAAAAGGGGAAAGAGCAGAAGCAGAGGAGGAGGAGGAGGAGGAAGGAGAGATCATCGAACTTGGAGAAATTGTCACCACAACAGGTGAGTGTGGGAGAACACAGCTACTGGTAAGCTAATCCATGTATGGCTGCCTCATTTCCAACACCCCATTTTTGTTTGTTTGTGGTTTTTAGGTGACGTGGATGTTGTGGAAGAAAAATCGCACTTTACCACAGAGAGTGCCCACGTACTCATCGGAGAGATAATGGTCTGCAATCGAGATCTAGATTACATAAAGCAAAACATCAATGATGTTCAACAAAAATTGAAGAACATCATTGATGTTTTAGGAAAAATATGAAAACGCACCAAGTAATTTACACACATTTGTGCCAGCTTCTGAACACATTTGCAACTTAAAAACTGTGTGAAATTTGGAACATGCACACATTGTGTCCACATGTGCTAGCTCCCACCATGGTGGATGAATGGCAACGTTTTTTTGGGGGTGCAAACACTTTACGAACTACGAAAGTGGTTGTGGTGAAGGGGTTGCACCCCCAAAAAACGTCCATTCATCCCCATGATGGAAAATGGCACTTTTGAAGCTTCTAGGCATGTGTTTTCCCATCTAATGACCATTTTCCGACCCAAATTGTGTGCATGTTCCAAATTTACACTTTTCGTGGGTGACCCCCCCATGTGATGAAGGCAAGATCAAACACACTTTGAACATATAGTCATGTCTGATCTTGTCTTCACTTTACAAAGTTGAACTTTCAAAGTTCCTAGGTTCTGTTTTGCTCCATGCCTGGTTTTACCAATTGCGGAATGTTTGTAAACAATGTTGTAAATAACCAAGATGTTGTCAGTTTTGGCGTGAAGATTGTAAACGCACTTGTGCATGTTTTCCTAGTAAACTTTTATTTTTCTAAATGTGTGGCTTCCTTATTTAAAAAACACAATGCATTATGTATGTAAAATGAAAAGGATATGGGGGGCAATGGGTGTTATTTACTAAAGGCAAATCCACTTTGCACTCCAATTTTCTTTCCCTGGGAACTTTTTCAATGCACTTGTAGAGCATAGCGGATTTGACTTATGTAAATGACACCCACAGTGCTTTGTACGAAAACACGGAGCACAGCATTTTGGAGAATACACACATGTCAGACCTGGTGATGAAAAGGAGTATTTTGGGTGTCAGTTATGCAGTACAAACCTTCTCTAGACCAAAGATTAGGTAGCAAACACACAACATGAGAATAATCTTTTTGGGAAGAAGAGACTGTTACCTCCTTTTGCCCAGAAAGTGCATTCCCACTGTCGAAGGCAAAGGGAAAAAATGTCAAAGTAAAATAAGCTAAAAAGAACACTGAAATGACAAGAAATCATAGGTTGGTTAAAATATCAGATTTATTAAAAAATGCCTCTCACACATCGTCAGGCAGAGCAATGGCCCCCCTACCCACAAAGTACTCCATATATTGGTCCCGGACCACACGGGCATTTAGAGGGGGCAAGCCTGGACGTGCCACTCGAAGGGCTGTGAGTTCGGCATTTGGAGGGCCCTCCACATCTGGGCCAACGGGCACCACATAGTTCCTGTTATGTCTTTTGAGGAAGTTGTGCAATATGCAACAGGCAAGAACTATGTGGTTCAGTTTGTATTCCGCCAAGTTAAATGCCGTCAGGAACAGGCGGAAGCGGCTGGCCAGGATGCCAAAAGCGTTCTCCACAACTCTTCTGGCTCTGGACAGCCTGTAGTTGAAGACCCTCTGGTCCGGGGTGAGGGTCCTCATCGGGAACGGCCTCATCACATGGGGAGTCAACGCAAACGCTTCATCTGCGACAAAGACGAAGGGGAGTCCTTCGGCATTCTCCTCTGGAGGTGGCAAGCACAGACTGCCACTTTGGAGACGCCAGTAGAACTCCGTGTGCGTAATGGCCCCACCATCCGATATCCGGCCGTTCATCCCCACGTCCACATACATAAACTCGTATGTTGCCGACACCACCGCCAACATCACTACACTATTAAACCCTTTATAATTATAATAGTAGGACCCCGAGTTGGGCGGTGGGACGATGCGGACGTGTTTCCCATCAATTGCCCCTCCGCAGTTAGGAAAGTCCCAACGGCTGGCAAAGTGGGAGGCCACAGTCTGCCATTCCTGTGGCGTGGAAGGGAACTGTGGAGTGAAACAAGAAAAAAAAAATTAGTCACTTTGCACCTAAACATTGCAAGCAGATTAGACAATCAACATCTTGGAACAAGAGCATTGTATAAAATTGGAGGCTGGAAAGTATTTGCACAGAAAAGTAGAGGCTCCCCTTCACAGATTACTCACCCCCCCATCAATCCCCCCACTTCTGATGGGACATTGGCAATAACTAGGGTTTTGGGGGGGGGGTGGACAGCTAACCCTCTGCACTTCATTGATTGGCAAATGGCTCAATAATGTGGGCTAGTTTGGCCAGACCCTCTGTACTTAACACTATTGGCAGGCCCCAGGAAAGATCAAATAACATTTCAACAACCCCCCCCCCCCCCCAAAAAAGGCAGGCACAGTGTGACATTATTAAATTACCAAGCAAGCTAATAGGAGGGAAAGAAGACAAAAAAATAGGAAATGGAATGTATGGAGGCAGCCCCTTGCACTACATGCTTTGCTGAATTCATCCCTAAAGATGCCCACTATAAAGAGGTAGGTATATAGTGTGTATGGACCTTGGGAAAGCCAGCAGATAAAGGATTGGTACCATCTGACAGAGCAGTTGGGGGAGGGGGTTCCTAATGAGTTTGCCCCCCCCACCAAAAAAAAAAAAAAAGGGGGCTCTACATGAAGTAAACCACAAAGCAAACATGTGTGCATATTTTAGGGGGTGTTTTTGGGCAAACAATACTATGCAGCAGACAAAAGACATTGCTTAAGTGACTAGGCCATAGGTGTCTATTGGGGCAGAAGAGCATGCTGGGGAGGTAAGTGAAGGGAAAAATGCATGAAGGAGAAAAGGGGCACAGCATATTAGAACATATTGCAATCATGGTAATTAGGGAAGGAGGTCAAAAATAGAAGACATTAGCAAACAGAGCATACATAGAAGGGAATAGTAAAGTAGAAATGTTACCTTAATATAGTCCTCCTGCAGGACCTGAATGATGGCAGAACAGGTCTCTGGAATAATAATTCCCAGGGCCTGGGGAGAGATACCTGAAGAGAACTTCAAATCCTGAAGACTTCTCCCTGTCGCCAAGTACCTCAACGTGGCAACAAGCCTCTGCTCCGGAGTAATGGCTTGTCTCATGCAGGTATCCTGCCGGCTGATAAAGGGGGTCAGCAAAGCCAAAAGACGGTGAAAATCGGGGTCCGTCATCCTGAGAAAGTTCCTGAAATCATCAGGATTATTCTCCCGGATCTCACGAAGCAAAGGCATGTGCGAGAACTGGTCACGCTGAAGCAACCAATTCTTGGTCCACATACTCCTCGTCACTCTGTTCATGGACGGGTCTTGGCTCAAAGCTAAAAGCCCGACACCAATTCCGCGTACAGCACGAACTCGGCGACGAGTACGCACGGGAAACATCGCTCAGAAGGTCACAAAAGGTCGGCTGGTCAGAACGGACAAACAGAAAGCACCGATAAACAGCAAGGCCTGAAAGAACGAAGTGAATACCAGCAACGAGCAGACAATAAGCAGTGCAAATCAAAGCGTCCTATATCAAGATATAGGCCGCAATGACCAACAAATGCGAACTGACTACACGCACTAATAAACAGATACGCACGACAAGCACAAACTGAAGAGCAGTAACGATCTGAGTCAGAAAACTGAGAAGCGCGAATCTTAAGTCACCAAACTTCCACTAACTCTCGATAAACACGGGATCAGCAGAAGGAGCCCAACGGGTGCCTGACGTGGTGCTGAACTTCCCTTTTGTAATCTCGTGGACGACGACTTACGTCACGACGTTCTTCCGGACCGGATATTCCGACAACGTAGTCCGACCGTGTGTACGCAACGCCAACATCGGACAAAGTACGTCGGACAAAGTCCGACCGACCTGGTCCGCGGATTGTCCGAGCGTGTGTATGGGGCTTAAGTGTCTAAGTGTTCATGAACCTACTTTTTTTTGGCAATGTTATTATTTATGAATTGCCCAGGTAGGGCAGAAAAAATTCTAAATATAAATGTGGACCAAGTGAAAGAAACAATAAGGTGTCATACCAATTGGAGATTAAATAAATAATTAAGTACAAAAAGATTCCTAACAAAGCATTAATACACAGCAAATACATTATAGAAAATAAGTATCTATAAATTAAATTTATTTAGTGAATTAGTATGACTGAATAGTATGCTGAATATTACTAAAAGATAAAGGTTTCATGTAGTTAAGAATTAAGCAGCTTTCTCAGATACAGTATGTTAAAAGATAAGTGAAATTTCCCAGGAGAACTCCAAGGTGTTTCTCTACAACTCATTGGTTATTCCTCTTTATTGCCCATTATGTGAAAAGATTCTTTGTAATTCTCCACCGTATTAGAACTGGTAATTAACCACTTCCCACCCGGCCAATGTATATAAACGGCCGGGTGGGCGCTCTCTCCTTCTGAGTGGATGTTCAGGAACATCCCTCAGGAGGAGGGGGATCGCGCGCCTGCCCACGCAGTGGCGCGATCCTGATGCGCTTGTGTCACCCAGACTGATAGGCAGGAGGGCTCTGTGATTGGCCATCCTAATCACATGACGGCTGTGTCCAATCACAGCCGTCATGTGATGTAAGCACAGAGCCGGTTGCTAGGCGATCGGCTCTCCTCACACGGAAGTCGTCGGTGAGGAGAGGAGAGCGGATCGCTGTAGCCGGCTGGTGATCAGTGAGTATGTGCTGTTTTTTTACAGCTTTTTACTCACTGATCACCAGTCTAGTGTAAACACACAACACACCACACAGTATAAACACAATGTCCCCAAAACACATGTCCCCAAATAATAAAAACACATGTCCCCAAATAATAAAAACACATGTCCCCAAATAATACAAACACATGTCCCCCACTTATGTCCCACTAAAATCACATGTCCCAATAATTATCTTCACACATATGTCCACGATCACCTGCACACATCTGTACATGATCATTTGCGTACATCTGTCCGTGATCACACAAACCAATTATTATACACTTAACGGGAATTTTTTTTACCAAAAACATGTAGCAGAATACATTTTGGCTTAAATGTATGACAAAATTCGATTTTATTGGATTTCTTTTAAAATAGAAAGAAGAAAATATTTTTTTTTTTTTCCAAATTTCCGCAGTTTTTTTTGCTTATATCGAAAAAAATTAAAAACAGAGTCATGAATAAATACCACCAAAAGAAAGCTCTATTTGTGCGAAAATTATAAAAATTTAATTTGGCTACAGCATTGCATGACCGCGCAATTGTCATCGAAAGTGTGAGAGCGCTGAAAGCTGAAAAATAGTCTGGGAAGGAAGGGGGCGAAAGTGCCCGGTATTGATGTGGTTAATAGTTGAGTATAACATAATAATTTTTGACTTTTAAAAATTGGAATAAGCTTATTTGGATTTCTGAATTGCTATGCAATTAATGTGTTGAGGGATCTATTTTCCAAAAGT
Organism: Lithobates sylvaticus; assembly: GCA_028564925.1. Taxonomy (NCBI): domain Eukaryota; kingdom Metazoa; phylum Chordata; class Amphibia; order Anura; family Ranidae; genus Lithobates; species Lithobates sylvaticus. Next base: position 299,012,272 of record CM053031.1, on the reverse strand, counting down.
TTAAAAAAATGTGGTCAAAAGGACCCAACATAAAGATAAGTTCCTATATTGAAGGAATGTCTTCACAATTGATTAAGATTTATTAAAGAGAGGTAAACCCATGTCCATGGTATGGAGACGGGTTCAAACAATTCACTTTTTTTAATAAGTTGTTTTGCGCCCTTTATATTTCACTTAATTCAGTACCACACAGCTCTGCCAGATAAGAGGCTCCACCACGACAAGACCAACACCATATCAACTCATGGCTTCCACCTTCTCCTGTACATTGGGGCAATGTCTAGATCAGCCTTTCTCAACCTTTTCAACACAGAGGAACCCTTAAAAATAGAACTCCAGTCTCGGGGAACCCCCTGCTAAAAATTAGAAATCTACAACTCATGATACATTAGTGTGACGGTGAATGAGAAGAATGGTCCTTACACTTGTGGTTATTGGGAAGAATTACCTCCTTACAGATGGCTAAAAAGATCAATGGTGCCGGTGGGAACTTATCCGAGAACTTTTCAAGTGAAATCGGACATCCTTTCATATGGAATGTTGGGATAATAAGGAATCTCTGGAGCCACAGAGTCTGATATATATACACAGGGATGTGTAAGGACCTTCCAACAAATATGAATATGAAATGGATACGCTTACCAGCGATGTTGGACCCACCTACCATACGGCAGTGGGACAATAAGGCTTAAGGTAATTCCTGTGGATGGCACCTGGAAAACCAGAAACTGGATTCAGACAGCATGTTTCCAGATCGAAGATGGATTACCAAGATGATGTTCCAAAATCTTCCGAAATAACACTGGCATGTGATCCAAATGGTCCACAATGGCATGTGGCACCAGCAGTGAGGCACAAAAAGGAAAAAGGAGACAAAAGGGAAACTCCAATAGTGTAAGTCCGCCACTAATTTTATTGAATGTGGGGCATAAACATAGGTACAAAAGGGGATTAACCCATATAGTACAAAGCATATCATTTTTTTTTTTTAAATCAAGTAAAATCAGAGTACAAGCAATATAGGGGTCTCAAAATTATTTTTTTGCTCATTTTGAGACCCCTATATTGCTTGTACTCTGATTTTACATTTTTTTTTATATGCTTTGTACTATATGGGTTAATCCCCTTTTGTACCAATGTTTATGCCCCACATTCAATAAAATTAGTGGCGGACTTACACTATTGGAGTTTCCCTTTTGTCTCCTTTTTCCTTTTTGTGGCTCACTGCTGGTGCCACATGCCATTGTGGACCATTTGGGTCACATGCCAGTGTTATTTCGGAAGATTTTGGAACATCATCTTGGTAATCCATCTTCGATCTGGAAACGTGCTGTCTGAATCCAGTTTCTGGTTTTCCAGGTGCCATCCACAGGAATTACCTTAAGCCTTATTGACCCACTGCCGTATGGTAGGTGGGTCCAACATCGCTGGTAAGCGTATCCATTTCATATTCATATTTGTTGGAAGGTCCTTACACATCCCTGTGTATATATATATCAGACTCTGTGGCTCCAGAGATTCCTTATTATGCCAACATTCCATATGAAAGGATGTCCGATTTCACTTGAAAAGTTTTCTGAACAAAGACTTTATTACTATCACATAATTATTACTCTACATGAAAAGCTTTTCTGAGCAAAGACTCTATCACCGTCACATAATTGTTGTGTTTATCTTTTTTGGTATTTTTGTGTTATAATACTTATCGGTTTCAATCCCTTCACTGTGGATTTTATCACTTCACTGTTCATTTTTTGTTAGCTCTACACATTGTTTTTTATATGCTTATTTGACTTTGTTTGTTAGGGTGTTGGGCGCTTTCACATATATTTTTTGATATATTTCATTTTGTCACCTACTTAATTTTTTGGGTTTAGCGCGGTGTTTCCCCCATCTCACAGCTTATCCGAGAGGCAGAAATGGCCCAATGCTGAAGGAACCCCCTAGCAACCTCTGGAGGAACCCTGGTTGAGAATCGCTGCTCTAGATCAGTGTTTCTCAACTCCAGTCCTCAAGGCGCCCCAACAGGTCATGTTTTCAGGATTCCCGTCAGATGAAACGGCTGTGGTAATTACTAAGGCAGCGAAACTGATCAAATCACCTGAAAAAATTATGGAAAACCTGAAAACATGACCTGTTGGGGCGCCTTGAGGACTGGAGTTGAGAAACACTGGTCTAGATTAATCCAGCGTTAAAAGCCTCCTTCCCAGTTATTATACTTTCTTACTTTTGATTCTTATAGAAGGTGAGTAGCTATTGCTTCTCCAAAGAGTATACCAACCCCCTTCCCTCCCAGAACACACAGAATTCAGGTCTAGATAGAGAAATTGTCAAGAGGAATACTTACGTGTCCATCCATCAGAAGCACAAAGCAGGACCAGGAGGAAGGAGAGGGACATTCGGCCTCTCATTATGGAATTCTACTTTCTGTATTGATTCTTCCCTACCATAAACTGCCCCCAACACCCTCTCTTCACAGATGATACCGGTCAGCTTTCCTGTCTTCTTTTTATAAAGTTTTTCTACAAATTAGAAAAAACACACAACGCTCCCTTTGGCACACGCCACAGAAACTTTGAAATTTACTTTATCTATAATCCCATTAGAAAGGTCAATGATGTTGCCTCAAACAAGAAGGGCTTATGCATATCCTTGCCAATCAAGTTTTTCTTGTTTTATCACATCTTTGATATACATAGAATAACAACCTCATCTTCTTAAAGCGGAGCTCCACCCGATTTTAATATATTATCTAAAATGCATTTAATAAGTTTCATCTATCCCAAACGGTAGTTTTATTTTTTTTATCAGTACCTTTTATTTTCTGGTGACCTCCTTTACTTCCTGTGTATGGGATCGCGGATATGGGCGGGGATATTTTGCGGCTATTTTGCAATATCCTCCATCCGCACTGTCTCCTGGGAGCTTGTGTCATAGTTTCCATGAGTCAATGCGGTGGCCTGGCGCGAGTTATCGCGCGATTTAGAAACCGGACGTGGCGTCATTACGACATTATGAACAAAAAGTGTATCCCTCTATAGTGTGAAACTTGTCTTAATTAAGAGCACTAAGTGTCATTTCTGTCTGCTGGCACATTCTTCCGCTATCTTCTGTCCCTTCTGACACATTTTCCTGACACCAAGAGAAAAATGGTGACAGGGGAGGTACCTCCAGCAGATTGATAGCCTCAGCTCTGTTTCTGTGAGCTGTGTAAAGGAAATGTGTCTCTTCCACCAATCAGCTCTCCTTACTAAGCTCGGTAGTGTGTAAATTTAGCTCTCCTCACCTTTTTCTCTGAACTCACAGACAAGCAATGTGAATTTAGCATTTTGAACAGATGTAGAGATGAGGCGACTGCAGATAAACAGGTACAACGTGTGCAGGAAGATTTGTTCCATCTTTGTGTATCACATGAGGCCAGTCACTTCACTGGGTATTTGTAAGGGTTAACGACTACTTTAACATGTCAGCAGCTTCTTGTGAGTTCCGAATATCATTTTTAGTAGTAGGATGTAGTATGCTAAAGAGTCGGATGTCTGTTGGAGATGCAATAAGAGTAGAGGAACTTTTCTTCATGTATGGTGGTCTTGCACGTTGATCCAAACATACTGGAATCAGATCAAGAAATGGATAACACACATCACAAATACTCAACTTAAACCAGACACAACCTCTTACTTCACATTAACAACTTCACCTCCAAACAATGCAAAAATACATTGACACGTCATCTCCTGAATGCAGTCAAGGCACTAATACCACCATTATGGAAAACATAAAATATTCCAACAATAAAAGAATGGCTTTTGAATGTCAATTCTGTACATGAGTTGAAAAAAACAATAGCCAAAAGAATAAAAAAAAAAAAAAAAGATTTCACAACACAGCTCCGTAAAATTTGGAGACCTTGTAGTATTTTCACACGTTTTGAGACCTACAAAAGCCTAATCGATGATTAAATGTGTATTATAAATCATTAAACCTTTTGGATCAAAGCCTTTTGCAAATTTTATGAATTACCGTATTTATCGGCGTATAACACGCACCCCAAGTTTAGGTGGGAATTTTAAGGAAATAAACTTCCATTTAAATGCCCATCAATGCAGCCTTATCAGTGTCAATCCGCAGCCATGCCCAGTGTCATTGCAGCCTTGTGTCATTGCAGCCTTGTGTCTTTGCAGCCTTGTGTCATTGCAGCCTTGTGTCATTGAAGCCTTGTGTCATTGCAGCCTTGTGTCATTGCAGCCTTGTGTCATTGCAGCCTTGTGTCATTGCAGCCTTGTGTCATTGCAGCCTTGTGTCATTGCAGCCTTGTCTCATTGCAGCCTTGTCTCATTGCAGCCTTGTGTCATTGCAGCCTTGTGTCATTGCAGCCTTGTCTCATTGCAGCCGTGTGTCATTGCAGCCGTGTGTCATTGCAGCCTTGTGTCATTGCAGCCTTGTCTCATTGCAGCCTTGTCTCATTGCAGCCTTGTGTCATTGCAGCCTTGTCTCATTGCAGCCTTGTGTCATTGCAGCCTTGTGTCATTGCAGCCTTGCAGCCTTGCAGCCTTGTGTCATTGCAGCCTTGTGTCATTGCAGCCTTGTGCCATTGCAGCCTTGTCTCATTGCAGCCTTGCAACCTTGTCTCATTGCAGCCTTGTGTCATTGCAGCCTTGTCTCATTTCAGCCTTGTCTCATTGCAGCCTTGTGTCATTGCAGCCTTGTCTCATTGCAGCCTTGTGTCATTGCAGCCTTGTCTCATTGCAGCCTTGTGTCATTGCAGCCTTGTGTCATTGCAGCCTTGTCTCATTGCAGCCTTGTGTCATTGCAGCCTTGTGTCATTGCAGCCTTGCAGCCTTGCAGCCTTGTGTAATTGCAGCCTTGTGTCATTGCAGCCTTGTGCCATTGCAGCCTTGTCTCATTGCAGCCTTGCAACCTTGTCTCATTGCAGCCTTGTGTCATTGCAGCCTTGTCTCATTGCAGCCTTGTGTCATTGCAGCCTTGTGTCATTGCAGCCTTGTGTCATTGCAGACTTGCAGCCTTGTGTAATTGCAGCCCTGTGTCATTGCATCCTTGTGCCATTGCAGCCTTGTCTCATTGCAGCCTTGCAACCTTGTCTCATTGCAGCCTTGTCTCATTGCAGCCTTGTCTCATTGCAGCCTTGTGTCATTGCAGCCTTGCAGCCTTGTGTCATTGCAGCCTTGTGTCATTGCAGCCTTGCAGCCTTGTGTCATTGCAGCCTTGTGTCATTGCAGCCTTGTGTCATTGCAGCCTTGTGTCATTGCATCCTTGTGCCATTGCAGCCTTGTCTCATTGCAGCCTTGCAACATTGTCTCATTGCAGCCTTGTCTCATTGCAGCTTTGTGTCATTTCAGCCTTGTGTCATTGCAGCCTTGTGTCATTGCAGCCTTGCAGCCTTGTGTCATTGCAGCCTTGTGTCATTGCTGCCTTGTGTCATTGCAGCCTTGTGTCGTTGCAGCCTTGTCTCATTGCAGCCTTGTGTCATTGCGGCCTTGTCTCATTGCGGCCTTGTGTCATTGCTGCCTTGTCTCATTGCAGCCTTGTGTCATTGCGGCCTTGTCTCATTGCAGCCTTGTGTCATTGCAGCCTTGCTTGTCTCATTGCAGCCTTGTGTCATTGCGACCTTGTCTCATTGCGGCCTTGTCTCATTGCAGCCTTGTGTCTTCGCAGCCTTGTGTCATTGCAGCCTTGTCTCATTGCAGCCTTGTGTCATTGCAGCCTTGTGTCATTGCAGCCTTGTGTCATTGCAGCCTTGTGTCATTGAAGCCTTGTGTCATTGCAGCCTTGTGTCATTGCAGCCTTGTCTCATTGCAGCCTTGTGTCATTGCAGCCTTGTGTCATTGCAGCCTTGTCTCATTGCAGCCTTGTCTCATTGCAGCCTTGTCTCATTGCAGCCTTGTGTCATTGCAGCCTTGTGTCATTGAAGCCTTGTGTCATTGCAGCCTTGTGTCATTGCAGCCTTGTCTCATTGCAGCCTTGTGTCATTGCAGCCTTGTGTCATTGCAGCCTTGTCTCATTGCAGCCTTGTCTCATTGCAGCCTTGTCTCATTGCAGCCTTGTGTCATTGCAGCCTTGTCTCATTGCAGCCTTGTCTCATTGCAGCCTTGTGTCATTGCAGCCTTGTGTCATTGCAGCCTTGTCTCATTGCAGCCGTGTGTCATTGCAGCCTTGTGTCATTGCAGCCTTGTGTCATTGCAGCCTTGTGTCATTGCAGCCTTGTCTCATTGCAGCCTTTTGTCATTGCAGCCTTGTGTCATTGCAGCCTTGTCTCATTGCAGCCTTGTGTCATTGCAGCCTTGTGTCATTGCAGCCTTGCAGCATTGCAGCCTTGTGTCATTGCAGCCTTGTGTCATTGCAGCCTTGTGCCATTGCAGCCTTGTCTCATTGCAGCCTTGCAACCTTGTCTCATTGCAGCCTTGTGTCATTGCAGCCTTGTCTCATTTCAGCCTTGTCTCATTGCAGCCTTGTGTCATTGCAGGCTTGTCTCATTGCAGCCTTGTCTCATTGCAGCCTTGTCTCATTGCAGCCTTGTCTCATTGCAGCCTTGTGTCATTGCAGCCTTGTGTCATTGCAGCCTTGTCTCATTTCAGCCTTGTGTCATTGCAACCTTGTGTCATTGCAGCCTTGCAGCCTTGCAGCCTTGTGTCATTGCAGCCTTGTGCCATTGCAGCCTTGTCTCATTTCAGCCTTGCAACCTTGTCTCATTGCAGCCTTGTGTCATTGCAGCCTTGTCTCATTGCAGCCTTGTCTCATTGCAGCCTTGTGTCATTGCAGCCTTGTCTCATTGCAGCCTTGTGTCATTGCAGCCTTGTGTCATTGCAGCCTTGTGTCATTGCAGACTTGCAGCCTTGTGTCATTGCAGCCTTGTGTCATTGCATCCTTGTGCCATTGCAGCATTGTCTCATTGCAGCCTTGCAACCTTGTCTCATTGCAGCCTTGTCTCATTGCAGCCTTGTGTCATTGCAGCCTTGTGTCATTGCAGCCTTGCAGCCTTGTGTCATTGCAGCCTTGTGTCATTGCAGCCTTGCAGCCTTGTGTCATTGCAGCCTTGTGTCATTGCAGCCTTGTGTCATTGCAGCCTTGTGTCATTGCATCCTTGTGCCATTGCAGCCTTGTCTCATTGCAGCCTTGCAACCTTGTCTCATTGCAGCCTTGTGTCATTGCAGCCTTGTCTCATTGCAGCCTTGTGTCATTGCAGCCTTGTGTCATTGCAGCCTTGTGTCATTGCAGACTTGCAGCCTTGTGTAATTGCAGCCCTGTGTCATTGCATCCTTGTGCCATTGCAGCCTTGTCTCATTGCAGCCTTGCAACCTTGTCTCATTGCAGCCTTGTCTCATTGCAGCCTTGTCTCATTGCAGCCTTGTGTCATTGCAGCCTTGCAGCCTTGTGTCATTGCAGCCTTGTGTCATTGCAGCCTTGTGTCATTGCAGCCTTGTGTCATTGCAGCCTTGTGTCATTGCAGCCTTGTGTCATTGCATCCTTGTGCCATTGCAGCCTTGTCTCATTGCAGCCTTGCAACCTTGTCTCATTGCAGCCTTGTCTCATTGCAGCTTTGTGTCATTTCAGCCTTGTGTCATTGCAGCCTTGTGTCATTGCAGCCTTGCAGCCTTGTGTCATTGCAGCCTTGTGTCATTGCTGCCTTGTGTCATTGCAGCCTTGTGTCGTTGCAGCCTTGTCTCATTGCAGCCTTGTGTCATTGCGGCCTTGTCTTATTGCGGCCTTGTGTCATTGCTGCCTTGTCTCATTGCAGCCTTGTGTCATTGCGGCCTTGTCTCATTGCAGCCTTGTGTCATTGCAGCCTTGCTTGTCTCATTGCAGCCTTGTGTCATTGCGGCCTTGTCTCATTGCGGCCTTGTCTCATTGCAGCCTTGTGTCTTCGCAGCCTTGTGTCATTGCAGCCTTGTCTCATTGCAGCCTTGTGTCATTGCAGCCTTGTGTCATTGCAGCCTTGTGTCATTGCAGCCTTGTGTCATTGAAGCCTTGTGTCATTGCAGCCTTGTGTCATTGCAGCCTTGTCTCATTGCAGCCTTGTGTCATTGCAGCCTTGTGTCATTGCAGCCTTGTCTCATTGCAGCCTTGTCTCATTGCAGCCTTGTCTCATTGCAGCCTTGTGTCATTGCAGCCTTGTGTCATTGAAGCCTTGTGTCATTGCAGCCTTGTGTCATTGCAGCCTTGTCTCATTGCAGCCTTGTGTCATTGCAGCCTTGTGTCATTGCAGCCTTGTGTCATTGCAGCCTTGTCTCATTGCAGCCTTGTCTCATTGCAGCCTTGTCTCATTGCAGCCTTGTGTCATTGCAGCCTTGTCTCATTGCAGCCTTGTCTCATTGCAGCCTTGTCTCATTGCAGCCTTGTGTCATTGCAGCCTTGTCTCATTGCAGCCGTGTGTCATTGCAGCCTTGTGTCATTGCAGCCTTGTGTCATTGCAGCCTTGTGTCATTGCAGCCTTGTCTCATTGCAGCCTTTTGTCATTGCAGCCTTGTGTCATTGCAGCCTTGTCTCATTGCAGCCTTGTGTCATTGCAGCCTTGTGTCATTGCAGCCTTGCAGCCTTGCAGCCTTGTGTCATTGCAGCCTTGTGTCATTGCAGCCTTGTGCCATTGCAGCCTTGTCTCATTGCAGCCTTGCAACCTTGTCTCATTGCAGCCTTGTGTCATTGCAGCCTTGTCTCATTTCAGCCTTGTCTCATTGCAGCCTTGTGTCATTGCAGGCTTGTCTCATTGCAGCCTTGTCTCATTGCAGCCTTGTCTCATTGCAGCCTTGTCTCATTGCAGCCTTGTGTCATTGCAGCCTTGTGTCATTGCAGCCTTGTCTCATTTCAGCCTTGTGTCATTGCAACCTTGTGTCATTGCAGCCTTGCAGCCTTGCAGCCTTGTGTCATTGCAGCCTTGTGCCATTGCAGCCTTGTCTCATTTCAGCCTTGCAACCTTGTCTCATTGCAGCCTTGTGTCATTGCAGCCTTGTCTCATTGCAGCCTTGTCTCATTGCAGCCTTGTGTCATTGCAGCCTTGTCTCATTGCAGCCTTGTGTCATTGCAGCCTTGTGTCATTGCAGCCTTGTGTCATTGCAGACTTGCAGCCTTGTGTCATTGCAGCCTTGTGTCATTGCATCCTTGTGCCATTGCAGCATTGTCTCATTGCAGCCTTGCAACCTTGTCTCATTGCAGCCTTGTCTCATTGCAGCCTTGTGTCATTGCAGCCTTGTGTCATTGCAGCCTTGCAGCCTTGTGTCATTGCAGCCTTGTGTCATTGCAGCCTTGCAGCCTTGTGTCATTGCAGCCTTGTGTCATTGCAGCCTTGTGTCATTGCAGCCTTGTGTCATTGCATCCTTGTGCCATTGCAGCCTTGTCGCATTGCAGCCTTGCAACCTTATCTTATTGCAGCCTTGTCTCATTGCAGCTTTGTGTCATTTCAGCCTTGTGTCATTGCAGCCTTGCAGCCTTGTGTCATTGCAGCCTTGTGTCATTGCTGCCTTGTGTCATTGCAGCCTTGTGTCATTGCAGCCTTGTGTCATTGCAGCCTTGTGTCGTTGCAGCCTTGTCTCATTGCAGCCTTGTGTCATTGCGGCCTTGTCTCATTGCGGCCTTGTGTCATTGCTGCCTTGTCTCATTGCAGCCTTGTGTCATTGCGGCCTTGTCTCATTGCAGCCTTGTGTCATTGCAGCCTTGCTTGTCTCATTGCAGCCTTGTGTCATTGCGGCCTTGTCTCATTGCGGCTTTGTCTCATTGCAGCCTTGTCTCATTGCAGCCTTGTGTCATCGCAGCCTTGTGTCATTGCAGCCTTGTCTCATTGCAGCCTTGTGTCATTGCAGCCTTGTCTCATTGCAGCCTTGTCTCATTGCAGCCTTGTGTCATCGCAGCCTTGTGTCATTGCAGCCTTGTCTCATTGCAGCCTTGTGTCATTGCAGCCTTGTGTCATTGCAGCCTTGTCTCATTGCAGCCTTGTGTCATTGCAGCCTTGTCTCATTGCAGCCTTGTGTCATTGAAGCCTTGTCTCATTGCAGCCTTGTGTCATTGCAGCCTTGTGTCATTGAAGCCTTGTCTCATTGCAGCCTTGTGTCATTGCAGCCTTGTGTCATTGCAGCCTTGTCTCATTGCAGCCTTGTCTCATTGCAGCCTTGTCTCATTGCAGCCTTGTCTCATTGCAGCCTTGTGTCATTGCAGCCTTGTGTCATTGAAGCCTTGTTTCATTGCAGCCTTGTCTCATTGCAGCCTTGTCTCATTGCAGCCTTGTGTCATTGCAGCCTTGTGTCATTGCAGCCTTGTGTCATTGCAGCCTTGTCTCATTGCAGCCTTGCCTCATTGCAGCCTTGTCTCATTGCAGCCTTGTGTCATTGCAGCCTTGTCTCATTGCAGCCTTGTGTCATTGCAGCCTTGTGTCATTGCAGCCTTGTGTCATTGCAGCCTTGTCTCATTGCAGCCGTGTGTCATTGCAGCCTTGTGTCATTGCAGCCTTGTGTCATTGCAGCCTTGTGTCATTGCAGCCTTGTGTCATTGCAGCCTTGTCTCATTGCAGCCTTGTGTCATTGCAGCCTTGTCTCATTGCAGCCTTGTGTCATTGCAGCCTTGTGTTATTGCAGCCTTGTGTCATTGCAGCCTTGTCTCATTGCAGCCTTGTCTCATTGCAGCCTTGTGTCATTGCAGCCTTGTCTCATTGCAGCCTTGTGTCATTGCAACCTTGTGTCATTGCAGCCTTGCAGCCTTGCAGCCTTGCAGCCTTGTGTCATTGCAGCCTTGTGTCATTGCAGCCTTGTCTCATTGCAGCCTTGCAACCTTGTCTCATTGCAGCCTTGTGTCATTGCAGCCTTGTCTCATTGCAGCCTTGTCTCATTGCAGCCTTGTGTCATTGCAGCCTTGTCTCATTGCAGCCTTGTGTCATTGCAGCCTTGTGTCATTGCAGCCTTGTGTCATTGCAGACTTGCAGCCTTGTGTCATTGCAGCCTTGTGTCATTGCATCCTTGTGCCATTGCAGCCTTGTCTCATTGCAGCCTTGCAACCTTGTCTCATTGCAGCCTTGTCTCATTGCAGCCTTGTGTCATTGCAGCCTTGCAGCCTTGTGTCATTGCAGCCTTGTGTCATTGCAGCCTTGCAGCCTTGTGTCATTGCAGCCTTGTGTCATTGCAGCCTTGTGTCATTGCAGCCTTGTGTCATTGCAGCCTTGTGCCATTGCAGCCTTGTCTCATTGCAGCCTTGCAACCTTGTCTCATTGCAGCCTTGTCTCATTGCAGCTTTGTGTCATTTCAGCCTTGTGTCATTGCAGCCTTGTGTCATTGCAGCCTTGCAGCCTTGTGTCATTGCAGCCTTGTGTCATTGCAGCCTTGTGTCATTGCAGCCTTGTGTCGTTGCAGCCTTGTCTCATTGCAGCCTTGTGTCATTGCGGCCTTGTCTCATTGCGGCCTTGTGTCATTGCTGCCTTGTCTCATTGCAGCCTTGTGTCATTGCGGCCTTGTCTCATTGCAGCCTTGTGTCATTGCAACCTTGCTTGTCTCATTGCAGCCTTGTGTCATTGCGGCCTTGTCTCATTGCGGCCTTGTCTCATTGCAGCCTTGTCTCATTGCAGCCTTGTGTCATCGCAGCCTTGTGTCATTGCAGCCTTGTGTCATTGCAGCCTTGTGTCATTGCAGCCTTGTCTCATTGCAGCCTTGTCTCATTGCAGCCTTGTGTCATCGCAGCCTTGTGTCATTGCAGCCTTGTCTCATTGCAGCCTTGTGTCATTGCAGCCTTGTCTCATTGCAGCCTTGTGTCATTGCAGCCTTGTGTCATTGCAGCCTTGTGTCATTGCAGCCTTGTGTCATTGCAGCCTTGTGTCATTGCAGCCTTGTCTCATTGCAGCCTTGTGTCATTGAAGCCTTGTCTCATTGCAGCCTTGTGTCATTGCAGCCTTGTGTCATTGAAGCCTTGTCTCATTGCAGCCTTGTGTCATTGAAGCCTTGTCTCATTGCAGCCTTGTGTCATTGCAGCCTTGTCTCATTGCAGCCTTGTGTCATTGCAGCCTTGTTTCATTGCAGCCTTGTGTCATTGAAGCCTTGTCTCATTGCAGCCTTGTGTCATTGCAGCCTTGTGTCATTGAAGCCTTGTCTCATTGCAGCCTTGTGTCATTGAAGCCTTGTCTCATTGCAGCCTTGTGTCATTGCAGCCTTGTCTCATTGCAGCCTTGTGTCATTGCAGCATTGTCTCATTGCAGCCTTGTGTCATTGAAGCCTTGTCTCATTGCAGCCTTGTGTCATTGCAGCCTTGTCTCATTGCAGCCTTGTGTCATTGCAGCCTTGTCTCATTGCAGCCTTGTCTCATTGCAGCCTTGTGTCATTGCAGCCTTGTCTCATTGCAGCCTTGTGTCATTGCAGCCTTGTCTCATTGCAGCCTTGTGTCATTGCAGCCTTGTGTCATTGCAGCCTTGTGTCATTGCAGCCTTGTCTCATTGCAGCCTTGTGTCTTTGCAGCCTTGTGTCATTGCAGCCTTGTGTCATTGCAGCCTTGTGTCATTGCAGCCTTGTCTCATTGCAGCCTTGTCTCATTGCAGCCTTGTGTCTTTGCAGCCTTGTGTCATTGCAGCCTTGTCTCATTGCAGCCTTGTCTCATTGCAGCCTTGCTATTTAAATTTGCCGCCGATCTCCGCCAATTGCGAGAGGAGAGGAGCAAAGCCGGTACTCGGCTAGGCTCGGCTCCTCTTGGCTCCTCTCGCAGTCCCGCCCCTATGATGGCGGGACTGGTCCAATGGCGGGACTGGGCGTGACTGTGAGCGGAGCCGGGAGGAGCCAAGCCTAGCCGAGTACACCCGGATTTGTGTATGTCGGCAGTACTCGCTCCTCTCCTCACAATCAGTGGAGATCGACGGGGATCGGCGTATAACGCGCACCCACGATTTTCCCCTGATTTTAAGGGGAAAAAAGTGCGTGTTATACACCTATAAATACGATAGTAACAACTTCCTGGATCTTGTCCATCGCTAATATAATACTATAACTCCTTCCCTTACCCTTTTTACAACTTCCTAAATTTCTACTTATGCCGCGTACACGCGGCCGGAATTTCCGATGGAAACAGTCCGATGGGAGCTTTTCATCAGAATTTCCGACCGTGTGTATGCCCATCGGTTTTTTTCTGTCTGCATTTCCGACGGACTTTGAATTGAGAACCTGTTCTTAATTTTTCAGACGGAAAACCGTTCTATCGGATTTTTCGATCGTGTGTATGCAATTCCGACACGTAAAATTCCGACGCATGCTCGGAAACAATTAGACGGATGCTCGGAAGCATTAAACTTCCCTTTTATAGTGCCGTTGAACGTGTTTTATGCCATGGTGATATTGACCGTCGGAATTTGGTGTGACCGTGTGTAGGCAAGACAGTTTGAGCGAAATTCCGTCGGAATTCCGACGGGAATACCATCAGAGCTTTTTCCGACGAGAATTCTGATCGTGTGTACGCGGCATCAGACTTTTCTAGTCAAGATAAGATACTGACATTTTCAATAAAAACATTTTTTTTTTTGTATTTAACCTACTTTATTAACCACAAATATGATTTACCTACAAATAAAAAGAATTTACGTGTTAAAAATGTAATATTTTATACTCATTATATAACTTGTGTTAAGCATATAATTGTTTATATATTTTGTATATTCTTTTCTATGTTACAAATACAGATTGATAACAAGTGTATAATTTTACTCGTACACAATAAACCTTTATGGAGAAAATAAAATACATTTGCTATGTTAGATTTGTTTTGACAACTTGTTTGACCAAAAATGTTCTGCTCTACTACCGTTAGAATAATAGCCAAGTTTCGGTCTCCTAGGAGGCACACAAATAGAGGAGTGCTAATTGCATTGTACGAGTTCACTGGCATTTTTTGGTGTGGTTAGGTTTTGTTTTCTTTCCCTAATAATAATTTTGGCAAGAGACAAATTAGACTTTTGTGTGCTGTGTTTATTTTATTTTTTTTATTAACCACTTTCAGCCCCGGACCAATTTGCAGCCAAAGGACCAGGCCCCTTTTTGCGATTCGGCACTGCGTCGCTTTAACTGACAATTCCGCGGTCGTGCGACGTGGCTCCCAAACAAAATTGGCGTCCTTTCTTTCCCACAAATAGAGCTTTCTTTTGGTGGTATTTGATCGCCCCTGCGGTTTTTATTTTTTGCGCTATAAACAAAAAAGAGCGACAATTTTGAAAAAAAACGCATTATTTTTTATTTTTTGCTGTAATAAATATCCCCCAAAAATATATAAAATATATTTTTTTCCGTCAGTTTAGGCCGAAACGTATTCTTCTACATATTTTTGGTAAAAAAAATCACATTTAGCGATTATTGATTGGTTTTACTAGTAATGGCGGCGATCAGCGATTTTTATTGTGACTGCGACATTATGGCAGACACATCGGACAATTTTGACACATTTTTGGGATTTATACAGCAATCAGTGCAATTTAAATAGACTGATTCCTGTGTAAATGACACTGGCAGTGAAGGAGTTAACCACTAGGGGGCGGGGGTTAAGTGTGTGTGTGTTTTTTTTTTACTGTAGGGGGCGTGGCTTTGTGTCTGATGTCACTGATCGGCTTTCCCGATGACAGGGAACAGCCGATCAGTGTAAGTTGCGCTTGGAAGCACGGGGAGAGGTTTGTTTACACAGACCTCTCACCGTTCTTCTGCTCTGTGACCCGATCACGGGACACCAGCGGTGATCGGGTCCGCTGGTCCTGCGGCCGCGGTCACGGAGCTCAGGACCTGGGCTCACGGCTGGGCTCTTAAAGGGCCACATACAGGTACGTGATTGTGCCCAGCCGTGCCATTCTGCCGACGTATATCGGCGTGAGGCGGTCCTTAAGCGGTTAAAACCCTATTTTAAAAGGAACAACTTTGAACTTATGTTTCATGGCACAAACAGGTCCTTAACTGCGGAGGGCATACATATCAAAAAAGTTAATTTATTGCTGGGTCATTATACTGTTATAATGTGTCCTCAATAAGAATAAGAAGATATCAGTTATATCAGAAATATTAAATTGAATTTAAGGCTGGGCTCCCACTATTGTGAATTGGATGTGGGGGTTCCTTGCATCCAATTCGCAATAGCAGGAGATTTTGACCGTCTCTATATGGAGCCGGTTCACATATCTCCGCTGCGGCTCCGGTGCGAATTTGCACAGGAGCCCTGTGCGTCTTTTGTTCCATTTCAGGTCCAAATTCATTGTGAAATCGAACGTGAAATGATGAACTGGGACACACCGAACCCATGATGTGAGCCGCATGCGAAGATAGTGTGAACCCAGCCTAAATAGGTTTAATAATAAAAAGTATACCATGGGATGTTTAGGGGTCTAGTTATAAAAAAAAAAAAAAAAAATCCTGTGCAAATGCCTAATTTTCACCAGTCCTCATAAATAATTAATGTAGTGTGTCTAACCCTAATCCCCACCTGACCAATAAAATAAATTGTAGAAAACAAGCGCTCATCCTAAACTATAAATATTGATGATTGGACATTTCCAGAATAGACACCCTAGTAGTACTAAAAAAGAGGCGGGAGAAAAGAGACAAGTCTCTTTAACCACTTTCAGCCCCGGACCGTGTCATGCTGTGTTGTGCTGTGTTGTGTCGTGACGTGTCGTGCTGTGTTGTGCTGTGTTGTGTCGTGACGTGTCGTGCTGTGTTGTGCTGTGTTGTGTCGTGACGTGTCGTGCTGTGTTGTGCTGTGTTGTGCTGTGTTGTGTTGTGCTGTGCTGTGTTGTGCTGTGTCGTGTCGTGCTGTGTTGTGCTGTGTCGTGTCGTGTCGTGTCGTGCTGTGCTGTGTTGTGTCGTGCTGTGTCGTGTCGTGCTGTGTTGTGCTGTGTTGTGCTGTGTCGTGTCGTGCTGTGTTGTATTGTGCTGTGTTGTGCTGTGTTGTGCTGTGTTGTGCTGTGTTAAGCTGTGTTAAGCTGTGTTGTGCTGAGTTGTGCTGTGTTGTGCTGTGTTAAGCTGTGTTGTGCTGTGTTGTGTTGTGCTGTGTTGTGCTGTGCTGTGTTGTGCTGTGTCGTGTCGTGCTGTGCTGTGTTGTGTCGTGCTGTGTTGTGCTGTGTTGTGTCGTGCTGTGTTGTGTCGTGTCGTGCTGTGTTGTGCTGTGTTGTGTCGTGCCGTGTTGTGCTGTGTTGTGTCGTGCTGTGTTGTGCTGTGTTGTGTCGTGCTGTGTTGTGTCGTGCTGTGTCGTGCTGTGTTGTGCTGTGTCGTGCTGTGTTGTGTTGTGTCGTGCTGTGTTGTGTTGTGTCGTGCTGTGTTGTGTCGTGCTGTGTTGTGTTGTGTCGTGCTGTGTTGTTTCGTGCTGTGCTGTGTTGTGCTGTGTTGTGCTGTGTTGTGTCGTGCTGTGTTGTGTCGTGCTGTGTTGTGCTGTGTTGTGCTGTGTTGTGTCGTGCTGTGTTGTGTCGTGCTGTGTTGTGTCGTGCTGTGTTGTGCTGTGTTGTGCTGTGTTGTGTCGTGCTGTGTTGTGTCGTGCTGTGTTGTGTCATGCTGTGTTGTGTCGTGCTGTGTTGTGTCGTGCTGTGTTGTGCTATGTTGTGTCGTGCTGTGTTGTGCTGTGTTGTGTCGTGCTGTGCTTTGTTGTGCTGTGTTGTGTCGTGCTGTGTTGTGCTGTGTCATGCTGTGTTGTGCCGCGTTGTGGTCGTGCGACGTGGCTCCCAAACAAAATTGGCGTCCTTTTTTTCCCACAAATAGAGCTTTCTTTTGGTGGTATTTGATCGCCCCTGCGGGTTTTATTTTTTTGCGCTATAAACAAAAATAGTTGACAAATTTTGAAAAAAATGCAATATTTTTTACTTTTTGCTATAATAAATATCCCCAAAAAATATATAAAAAACATTTTTTTTCCTCAATTTAGGCCGATACGTATTCTTCTACATATTTTTGGTAAAAAAAAATGGAATTAGCAATTATTAATTGGTTTGCGCAAAAGTTATAGCGTTTACAAAATAGGGGATAGTTTTATAGCATTTTTATTAATATTTTTTTTTTTTACTAATAATGACATTATGGCGGACACATCGGACATTTTTGACACATTTTTGGGACCATTGTCATTTATACAGAAATCAGTGCTATTTAAATGCACTGATTAAGGAGTTAACCACTAGGGGGCGGGGAGGAGTTAGTGTGACCTGTGTGTGTTTTTTTTTTTACAGTAGGGGGCGTGGCTGACGTCTGACGTCACTGATCGGCTGTTCCCGATGACAGGGAACAGCCGATCAGTGACAGGCAGTGTAGGAAGCGCGGGGAGAGGTTTGTTTACACAGACCTCTCCCCGTTCTTCAGCTCTGTGACCTGATCGCGGGACACCAGCGGCCATCGGGTCCGCTGGTCCCGCAGCCCTGGTCACGGAGCTCCCGACCGTGTCGCGCGACCCCACGGCTAGGCAATTAAAGGGCACGTATATATACGTGCTTTTGCCTAGCCGTGCCATTCTGCCGATGTATATTTACATGCGCCGGTTGGGAAGCGGTTAAAAAGTAATGGGATTTTAATTGAGACAAGGTCTATTGATAGGGTAGGCACACAAGACACCAATTTTAAAAAAAGATATCAATTAATTATTTGTATCAAAGTCATATAAAACATATGTGAAAAGGGGGGAAAATACTGCGCTAATGCCGCATACACACGGTCGGAATTTCCGATGGAAACAGTCCGATGGGAGCTTTTCATCGGATTTTCCGACCGTGTGTATGCCCATCTGTCTTTTTCTGTTGGAATTTCCGATGGACTTTCAATGAGAACCTTTCTATCGGATTTTCCGATCGTGTGCATGCAATTCCAACGCGCAAAATTCCGACGCATGCTCGGAAACAATTTGACGCATGCTCAGAAGCATTAAACTTCCCCTTTATAGTGCAGTCGAACGTGTTGTATGCCGCGGTGTTATTGACCGTCGGAATTTGGTGTGACCGTGTGTAGGCAAGACAGTTTGAGTAAAATTCCGTCGGAGTTCCGACGGGAAAACCATCAGAGCTTTTTCTGATGAGAATTCCCACCGTGTGTACGCGGCATTAGACTAAATAAATTGTGTAAAAAGCAGCTAACACTCAAACAAAGTTGAACAAAATGGTGGGTAATTAGTGTAGCGCTGGGTGATAAAATATCAAAAATTGTGTAAAAATTTGACTGTATACACAAAAAATATATATGGAGAATATATATATATATATATATATATATATATATATATATATATATATATATATATATATAAACAATTGATATGGTGCACAAATGAAATTAGTGATATGCAGAAGCAATAAATGACAACCAAAATGTGCATGAATATGGTGAACCCAAGGGAAAACTCAATGACTATAGTCCAAAAGCTGGGGGGGAGGGGACTCCAATATATCCTATGGTGAAGCAGTCCACATAGACGCAGATTTCGCAGATGGAGTCTTCCTGTGTAGAGGCGCCAAGCCAAAAGGAAACTGAACTGAATTTGTCTGAAGTCACTTAAACATGGTCTGTCATAGATAAGAAGATGGGTACTCTTACCGGTAAAGTTGGACACACATGTCATACGACAGTGGGTCAGTGAGGCTTGTATTCCTGATTGATCCCAATCAGGGTGATGGTTGGATGGATCCAATGGAGGGTCCTCGATCCCAATCAGATGCTGTGTATGGGTGATGGTTGGATGGGTCCAATGAAGGGTCCTCGATCCCAATCAGGTGCTGTGTATGGGTGATGGTTGGATGGGTCCAATGGAGGGTCCTCGATCCCAATCAGGTGCTGTGTATGGGTGATGGTTGGATGGGTCCAATGAAGGGTCCTCGATTCTCAATCCGCCAACTCTAGGGGAGTGTACACTCTTATCCACTTCAGCCCCGGAGGATTTTACCCCCTTCCTTACCAGAGCACTTTTTGCGATTCGGCACTGTGTCGCTTTAACTGACAATTGCGCGGTCGTGTGAAGTGGCACCAAAACAAAATTGACATGCTTTTTTCACACAAATAGAGCTTTATTTTGGTGGTATTTGATCACCTCTGCGGTTTTTATTTTTTACGCTATAAACAAAAGAAGAGCGGCAATTTTGAAAAAAACACACTATTTTTTACTTTTTGCTATAATAAATATTGCATTTTTAAAAACAAAAAACAAATTTTTACTCAGTTTAGGCCGATACGTATTCTTCTACATATTTTTGGTAAAAAAAATTGCAATAAGCGTATATTGATTGGTTTGCGCAAAAGTTATAGCGTCTACAAAATAGGGGATAGATTTATTGCATTTTTATTTTTTTTTACTAGTAATGGCGGCGATCTGTGATTTTTTTCGTGACTGCGACATTGCGGCGGACACTTCGGACACTTTTGACACATTTTTGGGACCATTCACATTTACACAGCGACCAATGCTATAAAATTGCACTGATTACTGTGTAAATGTGACTGGCAGGGAAGGAGTTAACACTAGGGGGCTCTGCAGGGGTTAATGTATGTTCCCTGCAAGTGATTCTAACTGTGGGGGGAGGGGACTCACAAGGGGAGGAGACCGATCAGTGTTCCTCGGTACTGGGAACACACCATCGATCTCCTCTCCACTGACAGGATGTGGAGCTGTGTGTTTACACACAGAGATCCACGGTACTGCTGTTTTCCCGGGCAATCACGGGTGCCCGGCAGATATCGTGGTCACCGGGCACCGCACGCGCGCCCCCTAGAAGGCCGGGGATAGGAGGACGTCATATGACAGTTGCGGGTATTGAAGTGGTTAAATGAGTGTACTCAGGACTAGTTTCACAAGGACTCAGCATGGGAATATGAAAGAACATATGCATAACTTATTTGATAGACCATGAGACAATACTTGATAATCGTAATCTGATGCGTTGATAAGCAGAACCAACATGTTTCGCATGATTGCTTCGTCAAGGTTTTGCATATATCACAGATTTCATCTGGTCCTTAAAATAATTAATAACCATATGCGCCTCTGATTGCTTCACCACATCACAGGTGATGCAGATAACCACACCCAGTTCCCACTAGGAGTCAGATCCCGGCAGATATGTGATATATGCAAAACCTTGATGAAGCAATCATGCAAAACATGTTGGTTCTGCTTATCAACGCATCAGATTACGATTATCAAGTTTTGTCTCATGGTCCATCAAATATGTTATGCATATGTTTTATATGACTTTGATACGATTAATAAATTGATATATTTTTAAAATTAGTGTCTTGTGTGCCTACCCTATCAATAGACCTTGTCTCAATTAATCCCATTACTTTTTAAAGAGACTTGTCTCTTTTCTACCCCCTCTTTTTAAGCGCTCATCCTAAAGATGTGGATCCATGATTTCATAAACTCAACACCGCTATATGTAAAAAGGAAGGAGATGAAAGAGAAAAAAAGAGGAGGAGTAGGTGGCCATGGCTCTTACTTTGCACTGGGCTATAATTAATGGTGTGATTGTGTGATAATTAGGGGGATAATTTGTTATGTGGGTTGACCCTATTGGGGAGGTATGGCTGTGGTGGTCTGGATGGTAGACTTGTGGGTATGGGAATGTGGGTCTTAAGCCCCATACACACGGTCGGATTTTCCGACGGAAATGCGGAATGCTCTCAAATGCTCTCAAATTTTCCGACAACAAAGTCCTATCGGACTTTTTCCGATCGTGTGTAGCGAATTCCGACGGACAAAGTGCCACGCATGCTCAGATCACATTACAAGACCAAAGCTATTGGCTACTAGCCTCTACGTAGTCCCGTCGTAGGCAACAAACGTCACCACGTTCAGAATGATCGGATTTTCCGAAAACTTTGTCCGACCGTGTGTATGCAACACCAGTGTCGGACTAAATCCGTCAGAAAAAGTCTGATGGATTTTGTGGTCGGATTTTCCGACCATGTGTACGGGGCATAAGTATGGTGGTGTAGATGGTGAATGTATGTGTATGGGAATGCGGCTATGTGTATGGGTATTTGGCAATTGATGGGTGTATGTGCACATGCGTTCTGATGCATGTATCCGGGTGGTGAGTTGGTGTATATTTGCATGTTATGGTGCATGTTTGGGTGGAGATGTGAGGTTGCATATCAGGGTGGATGCATGTGTGGATATTGTAAGTGTATACAGTATATGTGGAAGAAGTGTGGGTACTAGTTGGGTGAATGCATAGGTGGAGATGTGGTATGCATGCATGGGTATATAGGGTGGTACTGCAATTTTTTGATTGCCACGACATGGATGGGAAGGTGTGGTTGTATATATATATATATATATATATATATATATATATATATATATGTATATATATACAGTGCCTTGCAAAAGTATTTACTCCTTGGCGGTTTACCTATTTTGTTACATCTTTTTGGTCAATGTTTTTTTTATCTGAATTATATGTGATGGATCAGAACACAATAGTCTAAGTTGGTGAAGTAAAATTAGAAAAATAAATACATAAAACTATTTTTCATAAATAAAAAAATGATAAATGGCATGTGCGTATGTATTCACCCCCTTTGTTATGAAGCCCATAAAAAGCTCTGGTGCAACCAATTACCTTCAAAAGTCAAAAAATCTGTGAAATGATGTCCACCTGGGTGCAATCTAATGCCCCGTACACATGATCAGAAATTCCGCCAGCAAAAGTCCGATGTGAGGTTTTGGCAGGAAATTCCGACCATGTGTAGGCTCCATCAGACTTTTGCTGGCGGAATTTCTGCCAGCAAAAGATTGAGAGCAGGTTCTCTATTTTTCTGACTGAAAAAGTTGTGTAGCAATTCCGAAGCGCAAAATTGTTACGCATGCTCGGAAACAATTCGACGCAGGCTCGGAAGCATTAAACTCCATTTTTTCTCGGCTCGTCGTAGTGTTGTACGTCACCGCGTTCTTGACGGTCGGAATTTGGTGTGACCTTGTGTAGGCAAGACAGTTTGAGCGGAATTCCGTCAGGAAAACCATCAGAGCTTTTTCCGACAAGAATTCCGATCGGAAGCATTGAACTTAATTTTCTTGGCTCATCGTAGTGTTGTAAGTCACTGCGTTCTTGACGGTCGAAAGTTCAGAGAACTTTTGTGTGACCGTGTGTATGCAAGACAAGCTTGAGTGGAATTCCGTCGGAAAAAACATCCAAGATTTTTCTGACGAAAATTCCACTTGTTTATGCGGGGCATTAGTGTCACATGATCTGTCATTACATAGACACACCTTTTTGAAAGGCCCCAGAGGCTGCAACACCTAAGCAAGAGGCACCACTAACCAAACACTGCCATGAAGACCAAGGAACTCTCCAAACAAGTAAGGGACAATGTTGTTGAGAAGTACAAGTCAGGGTTAGGTTATAAAAAATATCCAAATCTTTGATGATCCCTAGGAGCACCATCAAATCTATCATAACCAAATGGAAAGAACATGGCACAACAGCAAATCTGCCAAGAGACGGGCGCACACCAAAACTCACGGACCGGGCAAGGAGGGCATTAATCAGAGAGGCAGCACAGAGACCTAAGATAACCCTGGAGGAGCTGCAGAGTTCCACAGCAAAGACTGGAGTATCTGTACATAGGACCACAATAAGCCGTACGCTCCATAGAGTTGGGCTTTATGACAGAGTGGCCAGAAGAAAGACATTACTTTCAGCAAAAAACTAAATGGCACGTTTTAGGTTTGTGAAAAGGCATGTGGGAGACTCCCAAAATGTATGGAGGAAGGTGCTCTGGTCTGATGAGACTAAAATTGAACTTTTTGGCCATCAAAGAAAATGCTATATCTGGCACAAACCCAACACATCACATCACCCAAAGAACACCATCCCCACTGTGAAACATGGTGGTGGCAGCATCATGCTGTGGGGATGTTTTTCAGCAGTCAGGACTGGGAAACTGGTCAGAGTTGAGGGAAAGATGGATGTTGCTAAATACAGGGATATTCTTGAGCAAAACCTGTAGCACTCTGTGTGTGATTTGAGGCTAGGACGGAGGTTCACCTTCCAGCAGGACAATGACCCAAAACACACTGCTAAAGCAACAGATGAGTGATTTAAGGGGAAACATGTAAATGGGTTGGAATGGCCTAGTCTAAGCCCAGACCTCAAACCAATAGAAAATCTGTGGTCAGACTTAAAGATTGCTGTTCACAAGCTCAAACCATCCAACTTGAAGGATCTGAAGCAATTTTGCAAGGAGGAATGGGCAAAAATCCCAGTGGTAAGATGTGGCAAGACTCATAGAGACTTATCCAAAGGGACTTGGAGCTGCGATAGCCGCAAAAGGTGGCTCTACAAAGTATTGACTTTAGGGGGGTGAATAGTTATGCACATTGACTTTTTATGTTATTTAGTCCTATTTGTTGTTTGCTTCACACTAAAAATAAACATCTTCAAAGTTGTGGGCGTGTTCTGTAAATTAAATGATGCAAATCCTCAAACAATCCATGTTAATTCCAGGTTGTGAGGCAACAAAACCCCAAAAATGCCAAGGGGGGTGAATACTTTTGCAAGGCACTGTAAAACCATGCCATGGATGTGAGTAGTGTGTGAAACCACCAAGCGATGAAATGGGAGTATTGGATCTTATTTTTAGCAGATGGTGATGATAAAGTGTTTGAGATGGGGTGTTTGCTCTACCAAAATCCATATCTGTATATTGTGGTCTATAGGTAGATCCAGCTGGGTCTATGACATTTAGCATATTGGTTGGAGACTCTATTACCGCCCTTGATTTAGTGGGGTTTGTACCTTGGAGATTTATTGCTTGAGAGCGTCTATCATGGTAAGACCTGAAACTCCTCCCAATCAAGGATATGGGGTATTTTGTGGAATTTCGTTCTTTTACTATATATTCTTTTTTTTATCCCCCTCCTTTCATTTCTCATTCTATTTTATTGTGAATTAGAATTATGTTATTTTTCACAGCCCAGTTGACAATGTGCATCTTCTTTTTCTCTTATGGCATACACACGGTCGGAATTTCCAACGGAAACAGTCCGATGGGAGCTTTTCATCTGAATTTCCGACCGCGTGTATGCCCATCGGTCTTTTTCTGTCATAATTTCCGACGGACTTTGGATTGAGAACCTGTTCTTAATTTTTCCGACGGAAAACCTTTCTATCGGATTTTTTCGATCGTGTGTATGCAATTCCGACACACAAAATTCTGACGCATGCTCGGAAACAATTTGACGCATGCTCGGAAGCATTAAATTTCCCTTTTATAGTGCCGTCGAACGTGTTGTATGCCGTGGTGTTATTGACCATCGGAATTTGGTGTGACCGTGTGTAGGCAAGGCAGTTTGGGGCGAAATTCCGTCGGATTTCCGACGGGAAAACCATCAGAGCTTTTTCCGACGAGAATTCCGACCGTGTGTACGCGGCATTACAGTAGCTTTATGATTTCATTATATAATGCATATGATGTTATTATAGTCTTTTCTTTTTCTTTTGTGGATTTACTTGTTAATTTTGGCAACTTACTAAAATAATTGTGATGTGCCTTCCCATACCTCCCGACTTTTTTGAGATGGGAACGAGTGACACCTACTGTATTATCAAAAGTATGTAAGCATAGGAAACACACCCTGTTATGCTCTTAAAGGAAAATCATAGAAAAAAAAATGGTTTTCCAAAATAAAAAATGAAGCAAAGAATGTCTGATTTTGAAGTGTGATGGCCAAAAAATTATTTATTGAAATATTTATCAATAACAAAACATCCATCCCCTATACCAACAGCAATACAAAATAAATGAACAGAATAAATGAACAGACAAAAATTATGAAGTAGATTGCAGTGTAAGAAAGGAGGTGTTCACATGATCAAACAATGTTTAGACACGAAAAATTTTCCATCACACAGGAATACAAATTTGCAAAACAATTGAAATGGCAAGTGTTAACAGTGAATGAACAAAAAAGATGTGCAAAAAATTTGCAGAATTATAGGACTCTTAGCCCAGGTTCACATTGAGGGCGGGTTTGAAATCGTGTGAGTTCAGTTGAACTCACACGATTTCAAACCGGCAATGCAGTCCGACTTCAGGAGCTACTTGACAGACATCTGCGTGGGTTCCTCCTCAGATGTCTATTCAAATCGCCCCCGAAGTTGCCAAAAGTAGAACAGTAACTACTTTTGGGAATCAGTGCGGCGTTGCAAAGTTGGCGTCACACCGATTCAGGCGGTGCAGTTGCCGGCAATTTGACATGTCAAAATGGCCCGATGTGAACGTGGGCTTAAGCAGCGTTATGGCCCTCGTATAACACAGGACCCCGTTGGATGGAATGAAAATCAATGCATGCGTATAGGAGCAAAAGTAGAACGTTGGTTTCCATGAAGTATTTCATTTTTTAGCTCCATGATGGCTGAAGTATTTTTCTCCTCTGGGACACCTCTTCAACTTCCCTGAAACAGAGAGCATGTATAAATGGAAATGAAAAAGAATAACATTTTGTTTTTTAAACTACAAATGTAAAAAAAAAGAATGTTCATATTATTTTTTTTTTTTGCAAAGCATTTCAGGTGATTTACTTTTATTATTATTATGGTTGCTGCTGCTCGTAATTCCGGGAGCAACTGCAGAACTGCTTCGTAATTTGAAATAATTGCTTACACACTGCAAAAGCTTTGATGAATTCCAGAAGGCCTAAAGCCCCATACACACGGTCGGAAAATCCGACCACCAAATCCATCGGATTTGGTCCGACGGATTTAGTCCGACACTGGTGTTGCATACACACGGTCGGACAAAGTTGTCGGAAAATCCGATCATTCTGAACGTGGTGACGTTTGTTGCCTACGACGGGACTACGTAGAGGCTAGTAGCCAATAGCTTTGGTCTTGTAATGTGATCTGAGCATGCGTGGCACTTTGTCCGTCGGAATTCCCTACACACGATCGGAATTGGTGTGATCGGACTTTGTTGTCGGAAAATCTTTAGAGCAGGAGATACAACTTTGTCCGTCGGACAATCCGATGGAAAATGTCCGATGGTGCCTACACACGGTCAGAATTTCCGACAACATTGTCCGATAGGACAGAATCCATCGGAAAATCCGACCGTGTGTATGGGGCTTAAGTGTAGAGCCTCCGTAGCTGTGATGTATATGCACATAGGCTTTAATAAATTGACCCCACTATGATGTTTATAAGGGATCCTTTTACACGGACTGTCCAATCAGGTCTGCCTATCAGTTTTTCAGGAGGACCTGAACGGACCTTGAAGTCTCCTCTATGGATGTCAGCACATACCCACCACCACCCGGTCCAATCCTGCCCCGCAAAATCCAGTAGAATGGTGGCCCTACTTTCCATCCATCTGGTGGATCGTGTTGGATAGGGTTGGATGGAAACGGACAAGTGGTCCTTTTCCATCCGCTTTCCCCATAGATGAGAGTAGGACTGTGTCCATGTCACATTGAGTGGACACGGACCTGTCATCCGCCTGCTCAGTGGGGATCAGCGGATCGATTTCCCGCTGAGCAAGTAGAATCTGCAACACGGAGGTGCCCATGTGAAAGGGGCCTTAATGGGTTTGGAGAGTATTTTTACAGGTAGGCAACTCCTATCCTCATATTGATTAGTGGTTCCAAATTAATAATAACTACTGTAGTAGGAAACAAACACAAAAAGATGAATCTTTCCAGGATAACTGTCTCCTACTGCAGTAGTTATTATTTATTTGGAATTACTAATCAATATGATAATAGGAGTTGCCTATCTATAACATTTCCTGAACAAACTGCAGACAAAAGAAAACCACTTGTGGTAAATGAATATGTAGGAATCAGTTGCTGTGAGCCCAGTGCAGGACACACGCCCTGAAGACCCCGATAGTAGATTTTTTTTTTAGATTTGATCCCAGTTTACACTAGACATGTGCACAACAAAAATTTTCGTTTACTTTTGTTTTGTTTTTTTAGTTTCCGCTGATTCGTAACGATTCGTAAATTCGTACGTCGTCGGTGTTCGTAACGATTCGTAAATTTGTATATCGTCAGTGTTCGTATTCGTAACGATTCGTAAATTTGTAAGTCGTCGGTGTTCGTATTCGTAACGATTCGTATTTTTGTTAGAGTTATTTTTTCGTTGATTCGTTTTTCCGTTAGTTTAATTTTCGTTTATTCGTTTATTCGAAATTTTGATGCATTTGTATTTATTCGTACATTGATAACATTCGTAACATTCGTAGATTCGTAATCGGAGCATAATTCATAATTTTATGTAATGTGTATGCTATTATTACATTTTAAGAGACACGGAAAATTACGAATCGAAAAAAAAAGTTACGAATGTACAAATTTTTTCGTTCAATCCATTCGAAGCACGTTAAGCAGCGCCATTGTAAGAGACACGGAAAATTACGAATCGAAAAAAAAAAAGTTACGAATGTACGAATTTTTTCGTTTAATCCATTCGAAGCACGTTAAGCAGCGCCATTGTAAGAGACACGGAAAACTACGAATCGAAAAAAAAAAAAAAGTTACGAATGTACGAATGTTTTCGTTCAATCCATTCGAGGCATGTTAAGCAGCGCCATTGTAAGGGACACGGAAAATTACCAATTCAACAAAAAAAAAAGTTACGAATGTACGAATTTTTTCGTTCATTTTGATTTTCGTTGTTCCCGTTTTTCGTATTTTCTTCTTTCGTAAATTCGTTGTTTCTAATTCGTTTTTTTTGGGATTTTCGTTGTTTTCGGATTCGTTCGATTCGAACGATTCGTTATTCGTTAACATTTTTACCGAATCGTTCGTTCATTCGTACGATAACGAATGAACGAAAATAACGAAAAAAAACCGAAAAAAAACAAAATGAATTGCACATGTCTAGTTTACACAGAGGATTAAATCGAAGATGGCAATACCCCTACTGAGTATGCCATTATCACCTAGAAGGACACTCTGTATTTAGAGTCATTGGATCCTTCTTCCCCAGCTCAAGAAGCAGAGCTCCATGCTTTAGAAAAGCCTGTGAGCAACCAAAAGAGTATATATATATATATATTCCTATAGATAGTAGAGAATTAGAGTGCATGTTTTTGGTTCCATTTGAAGGGCCAAAGGTTTTGACTTTGGCAGGTAAACCAATCAAGAATGCTATCAAGAATTACTGTCTTCAGCCTTCCAGCTTTTTGTTGAGGTAGCCATACTAACATTAAAAGTCACACATGGAAGCAGACCAGGCGACTAATGATGCTGCATTACAGCCCCGGACACTTGCTGGATATGTGAAGCTCACAGATTCCACCCTAGTTCTGGCCCAGTAGAGCTAGGATTAATAATTGAACTTTGAGGATCCCCAGAACGAGAAGAACAATTGGTCCACAGGTGGCAACTTCTTATGAAACAGGACTTTGGAAAAAGGTGATCTTTTATGTCTTCCAGCCACTCTTTGCCCTCCAGTTTGACACATGGACCGTGTCATCAGTCACAAGCAGTTATCGCTATCTTAGTAAATGAGTATGGGATAGTGCCAGGGTTCATCGCAGCTGTTTTTAAAAAGGTCACTTCTTGCTTTACCTGTTACCAAACATGTTACCAAAAGCTGAACATCCCTTCCAGAGATTACAAAAAGAGACACCCAGATGTCCAAGTCAGGATCTGACAAGTAAGAATTTTGTCTGTATGGACATGTTTTCTGCATGGCCAGAAGTTTGGCCAGTGGCAAATACTACTGCAAAGGCTGCAGCAAAAAAAAAAAAAAAATATCAGAAATAGTTTGTTTTTACAGAGTCACAGAATCTACAGAGTAACAGAGGAACTATTTTTATGGGAGAGTCCTTAAAAGAAGTTTTGAGGTTTGATTTTACACCCCAAACGGTATACAATGTAGTGGAAAAAGTAGAGTAAGAAAAAACAAAAACTATTGCCTGAATGTTTTCTTATATTTTATGAAGCCCCCAAGGGGATATTGGACTCTCTCCCTATGAGATTTGGTTTCGGTGTGTGTTGCTCACTTGCTTATATATTTGTCTCAACAGCTGAAGTCCTCCACTCCGATCTCACAGAGAATTACTGTAGACATGTGCAATTCGTTTTGTTCCGAATTCGTTTTTTAACCAATTAATACAAATTCTTAATTCGAACATCCGAAAACCCGAAAATTTGAAAATCTGAAATAATAACTAACTATTAAATTATAGGTATTGGAATTTCCTTTCAAATTTGGCTGTTAATAAACATAGCGAATAGGAATTTAACTGAAGTTACGAGTTATCTGAAATAACGAATGCCGTAGCTAAACTAATTGAACGTAACGCATTAAACTTTTTTAGCAAATAAAAAACTGAAAAGTGGTGCGTGCAAAATTATTCGGCCCCTTTACTTTCAGTGCAGCAAACTGACTCCAGCGAGGATCTCTGAATAATCCAATGTTGTCCTAAATGACTGATGGTGATAAATAGAATCCACCTGTGTGTAATCAAGTCTCTGTATAAATGCACCTGCTCTGTGATAGTCTCAGGGTTCTGTTGAAAGCGCAGAGAGCATCATGAAGACCAAGGAACACACCAGGCAGGTCCGTAATACTGTTGTGGAGAAGTTTAAAGCCGGATTTGGATACAAAAAGATTTCCTAAGCTTTAAACATCCCAAGGAGCACTGTGCAAGCGATCCCAAGGAGCACTGTGCAAGCGATCCCAAGGAGCACTGTGCAAGTGATCCCGAGGAGCACTGTGCAAGCGATCATTTTGAAATGGAAGGAGTATCAGACCACTGCAAACCTACCAAGACCTGGCTGTCCCTCTAAACTTTCAGCTCAGACAAGGAGAAGACTAATCAGAGATGCAGCCAAGAGGCCCATGATCACTCTGGATGAACTGCAGAGAACTACAGCTGAGGTGGGAGAGTCTGTCCATAGGACAACAATCAGTAGTACACTGCACAAATCTGGCCTTTATGGAAGAGTGGCAAGAAGAAAGCCATTTCTCAAAGATATCCATAAAAAGTCTCGTCTAAAGTTTGCCACAAGCCACCTGGGAGACGCACCAAACATGTGGAAGAAGGTGCTCTGGTCCGATGAAACCAAAATCGAACTTTTTGGCCACAATGCAAAACGATATGTTTGGCGTAAAAGCAACACAGCTCATCACCCTCAACACACCATCCCCACTGTCAAACATGGTGGTGGCAGCATCATTGTTTGGGCCTGCTTTTCTTCAGCAGGGACAGGGAAGATGGTTAAAATTGAGGGGAAGATGGATGCAGCCAAATACAGGACCATTCTTGCAGCCAAATACAGGACCATTCTGGATGAAAACCTGTTGGAGTCTGCAAAAGACCTGAAACTGGGACGGAGATTTATCTTCCAAGAAGACAATGATCCCAAACATACAGCAAAATCTACAAAGGAATGGTTCACAAATAAACGTATCCAGGTGTTAGAATGGCCAAGTCAAAGTCCAGACCTGAATCCAATCGAGAATCTGTGGAAAGAGCTGAAAACTGCTGTTCACAAACGCTCTCCATCCAACCTCACTGAGCTCGAGCTGTTTTGCAAGGAAGAATGGGCAAGAATTTCAGTCTCTCGATGTGCAAAACTGATAGAGACATACCCCAAGCGACTTGCAGCTGTAATCGCAGCAAAAGGTGGCTCTACAAAGTATTAACATAAGGGGGCCGAATAATTTTGCACGTCCCACTTTTCATTTTTTTATTAGTTAAAAAAGTTTCAAAAATCCAATAGATTTCGTTCCACTTCACAATTGTGTCCCACTTGTTGGTGATTCTTCACAAAAAAAAAAAAATGTATATCTTTATGTTTGAAGCCTAAAATGTGGCAAAAGGTTGAAAAGTTCAAGGGGGCCGAATACTTTCGCAAGGCACTGTATATATATATGTATGTTTAATGTGATTTGAAAAGTAGCTCAGCCATGTTGAAGTCATATTGTCTTTTATAAGTCTTCCATTTAATGCAGAATTATCTGTGTTTACATATGCTGATAAGTCAGCATGTCCACAATTAATCTAGAAGGCCATTCTGGCCACAGGAGTGTACAGCCAATTACTGTAATGTAAATATTTTGCATCAATCATTTGTTTTATGTAATTTTTTTAGTCACAATGCAAAGTCATTTTGTAATGAAAAAGTTGCTCTCAGCTATTATATTCTCCACAATGGATTTTTTTTGCCTCTTCGGCCAGGAATAGCCAGCCTAAGCTTGTGGAGGTTCCATGTTAAAGATGATGGCAGGTATGGTTAGTGATCAAAATATTGATCAAAAGAGGGGAGATTGTAAAGGAAATTTGTAATTTCTGTATAAAATTGTATTCTATTTTGTATGTATTGCACACTGCCCTCACTGTGCTCACAGCACTAATAATGTTTTCATTACATGTTTGCATTCTTTCAAGTCCTGATTAGAGTTAGCCTGCCTATGTTACTCCCCTGGTTGTCATAAAAGTACAATTGTAATATTAATGTGATACCTACGTAATCATGTGTATAAAAACCTTAACCACTTCACATCCGGCCGTAGCCGAATGACGGCCTCGGCGCGGATGTGAAATCCTGGGAGGACGTCATATGACGGCCTCCCCTTTCCTCGTTCCCTGTGCGCTATCACGAGCGCGCAGCAGGGAAATTCTGTGTTGGCCGTGTCCCTCGGACACGGCCAATCACAGATCGCTGTAAACGCCCAATCACAGCGGTCGTTTACAGCGCAATCAGCGTGTCCAATGAGAGATGATCTCATATGTAAACATATGAGATCATCTCTCAGCGCCGCTCCCCCTCCTCACACAGAGACAGCGTGTGAGGAGGGCGAGATGAACGGCTGCAGAGCCGTAAGTTTAAAAAAAAAATAAACAAAATGCCATCTGTGCCCACTGCCACCACTGCAATCTGTCCCCAATGCCAATTGCCAGAACCATATGTCCCCAATGCCATCTGCAAGTGCCATATGTCCCCAATGCCATCTGCCAGTGCCATCTGTGCCCAGTGCCATCTGCCAGTGCCATCTGTGCCCAGTGCCATCCCCAGTGCCATCTTCCAGTGCCATCTGTAGTCAGTGCCATCTGCCAGTGCCATCTGTAGTCAATGCCATCTGTAGTCAGTGCCATCTGTCAGTGCCATCTGTAGTCAGTGCCACCTGTCATCAGTGCCACATGTCATCAGTGCCACATAGTGCCATCTGTCATCAGTGCCACATAGTGCCATCTGTCATCAGTGCCACATATTAGTGCCATCTGTCATCAGTGTCACGTATTAGTGCCATCTGTCATCAGTGCCACCTGTCAGTGTCACGTGCCATCTGTTATCAGTGTCACCTGTCATCAATGCCACGTATCAGTGCCATCTGTCATCAGTGTCATCAGTGTCATGTGTCATCAGTGCCTCGTATTAGTGCCGTCTGTCATCAGTGCCACGTATTAGTGCCATCTCTCATCAGTGCCACATATTAGTGCCACGTGATATCAGTGCCATTTGTAAGTGCCATCTCTCATCAGTGCCACATATTAGTGCCATCTCTCATCAGTGTCACGTGTCACCAGTGCCCCATATTAGTACCATCTGTCATCAGTGCCACGTCAGTGTCACGTGTCATCAGTGCCACGTCGGTGTCACGTGTCATCAGTGCCACATCAGTGTCACGTGTCATCAGTGCCATGTCAGTGTCACGTGTCAGTGTCCTGGTGCTCCAGGGCCTTCAAAAGTGTAATAGGTAGTCAACAAGTTAGATGTGTAATTTATGCTCCTAGAACACGTGATGGCGCTCCCTGCATGTTGGGCCTCTCTAAGTGGCCAGGCTGTGTAAAAGTCCCACACATGTGGTATCGTAATACTCAGGAGGAGTAGAAGAATTTATTTTGGGGTGTCATTTGTGGTATACACATGCCATGTGAGAGAAATAACCTATTACAATGACAATTTTGTAGAAAAAAAATAAAAAATAAAAAAATATTTCATTTTGCAAAGAATTGTGGGAAAAAATGACAACATCAAAAAGCTCACCATGCCTCTTACTAAATACCTTGGAATGTCTACTTTCAAAAAAGGGGTCATTTGGGGGTATTTGCACTTTCCTGGCTTGTTCGGGTCGCAAGAAATGAGATCGGTCACCAGTGCATCAGGTGTGATCAATTTTGTATAATTCGCTCCACAGTTTGTAGAGTCTGTAACTTTCACAAAGACCAAATAATTTCCACTAATTGGGGTTATTTTTACCAAAGATATGTGGCAGTATAAAGTGTGGGCAAAATTTATGAAGAAAAATTAATAATTTCCTAAATTGTATCACAGAAACAAAGAAAAATGCATTTTTTTTCAAAATTTTCGGTCTTTTTTCATTTATAGCGCAAAAAATAAAAAACCCAGAGGTGATCAAATACCACCAAAAGAAAGCTCTATTTGTGGGAAAAAAAGGACAAAAAATTCATTTGGGCACAGTGTTGCATGACTGAGTAATTGTCAGTCAAAGCGTGAGAGCACCGAAAGCTGATAATTGGTCTGGATGGGAGGGGGGTTTAAGTGCCTGGTAAGCAAGTGGTTAAATTGCATCATAATAAAGGAGAACAGTTATTTGGAAAGATGTAATCCAAGAAATGCATCACTTCAAGATAGAAAAATCTGGATCCTCCGGGGCTCGCTTCCTTTCTGGCACACCTCAATACCCAGACCCAATTCAAACTCATGTTTTAGTGAAAAATGACAAAAGTCAATCACTCGTTATGTACTGCTCATATGTGTTGGTGGCACGATAACCCCACTGGTACCCTTGGGATGTCACCATTGATGTTTAGACACTCTCTTATTGATGAAACATTCTTTCTCTTCTCTTTGCTATTTTAAGAGATGTACCATTTGCTCATCGGTTTATTTTTCCTTGTTACTTTATGTTCTTTTCTGTACAATTTTTGGACACTGTAACTTTCTGTTGCACTGACTTCTAAAGATCTCATTGTATGTTGAATACTTGAAATACAATAAACACTACTGATTGAAAAAAAAAAGTACAATTGTAATATTAACGTGAAACCTACATAATCATGTGTATAAAAACCTTCAATTGTGTCAAATAAAACAGAACAGTTATTTTGGAAAGATGCAGAGTGTATCTTTTTGTGTCGGTTCCCTACTGCAGTAGTTAGTATTAATTTGAAAACACAAATCAATATCAGGATAGGAGTTGCCTATCTATTAAATTCCCAGAACAAAACTAAACCCAGCAATAAACAGTGTCAGTAGAAAAAAATATTAGCACTAATGACTAATCCCACAGAAACTCCTCAGCAACCAGTAGTCTATCATCACTTGTGCACTCTATATAGATAGTTGTATATCAATACATGTCCCTAGAGAAGTACCTCTGGTTGGACCTCTGGAGTGATTAAGACAAAGTCCCGGTGAAGCAGCTAGATGATAGGCAGTTCTTAGCTCTAAACCTTCAGCTGGCTAATGGTGGGGCCCAGTCTTTAAGGTGGTGTACATGAGTACAGTTCTTTTTAATTCTGCATGCAGTGATAGAAGCCACTAAGCAAATGGACAATCTCTCTATAGTCTCATTCTCTGCTAGCAGCGATGAACCATTTACAGCAGGTGCCTCTCAGCAGTCCCAGTGATAAATGCAAACCTCAGTCCAGCTATCAGCAACCTTGGCAAATCAAAACCTTGGCAACTCCGGTTACAGCACACAGGTATTGGCACTCTGGTTTATAGTCTCAGGATGCAGAGTTGTAGCAGGCAGGTGTACACACAAGAACACGGTACACACGCTCCAGTCCCCTTGAAGCAAAAGAAAGTCCCTCAATCTACAGATCGGGAAAACAGATCTTTTCTGCTTGTAGTCTTCCCAGCTGGCCTGAGGTGGATAGTGTTTATTTAATTCGGCATGATAGTCCAATGGGAGCACAGAGAGCAACTGCAGGACAGCATCCTAAATTGCTCTCTCTAGCCAAGTACCTGGCTACATACGGTTGAGATATCTATGGTCATTTCTGTTTAGATATGTGAGTACTGTGCTGTCAATTGTTTATATAATTATAGAGAGCTGTTGTAGCATTTTAGTGGTGAGGTCATAGGGGTGCGCACAGGGTGTACACCCTAGTCATCCTGTGTGGTGCAGATTCCTCATACTTCCTCTCTCCCCCCCTGCAGTGCTACCAGCATCCCTCCTCTCCTCACAGGAGCAGGGAAGGGGCTGGTAAATATTTAATTAACCAGCTCTTTTCTAAATGAACACAATGCGTGATCTGCACAGATC
The DNA here is from genome assembly GCA_028564925.1 of Lithobates sylvaticus. Classification (NCBI taxonomy): domain Eukaryota; kingdom Metazoa; phylum Chordata; class Amphibia; order Anura; family Ranidae; genus Lithobates; species Lithobates sylvaticus. The sequence goes on along the minus strand of CM053031.1, from coordinate 298,977,114 downwards.
TCTCCTGTCTTCAGTCTTAACTGAAGCATGGTAAACTATGTTTGCTGCAGAGAAGGGGAAAGGGGTTTCTCTGTCCTCAGTTTCTTTCTCTGTCAAAAGTGAGACATCTTGGGTCTGTTTAGAAAAAAATAAATATTGTAAAAAATAATAAAAAAAAAAACGACTGACACGGTCCACTGCCCTACTGACACCAATATTAACTCTACTGACACCATCCACTGCTCTTCTGATATAGACGCATGTGTGTTTGTGCTCTGGGGTGCACACCCTAATGCAATAGGCTGCGCACACCAATGGGAGAGGTGTAGTACAGTTTTTTTTCACATTTGATATAATATTGGTTAGATAGCTCAGAGTCTTTTATATATAAAGTATACCTTTAAATTCTAGACTCCATGATTCCCTAAAAGATTTTTAACAGCTTACTGTACATGTGAAATACGGTGACTGTGATCAGTGGCGTAGCTAGGGGTGGCTTTTGGGGCTTTAGCCCTGAATCTGGGTCCCATAGCCCCAAGTCTCTGCAGGGGTCCCCAAGGGGAGGGGAGGCTCTCTGGGAACCTTGATGTAAGTGGGGGGCTCTCTGGGGATATACACACACACACACGTATATTACTGTATATATATGTGTATGCCCGCCTAAGCTTATGACTTTTTTTACTGTGCTGCTATGGGCTGTAGCCCCAGATCTTTTGTAGACCTAACAACGCCCCTGACTGTGTCTATGGCAGGCCATATGAATGCCATTGACTACCACAAGACCAAATGGCCCCAAAGGATTAACAAATTTCCTAGTAAGTCCTTCATGAATAGAACCCTTAGAAAAGAGTCCCTCTCAACAGAAAACACCATTTGCTTTAAAACCTACTCGCTACATTCAGCAATTGCATCCCATCGGTAGTATTTGATGAATCTCTACAGTAACAGCCATGAATTCCGTCCACGATTCCACATTCCTCATTGGGAGCGCAGTCCAATCCTGAGCAGCTATGATTCGATTCTGTAAGAGAAGGAACACATCAAAGGTTTAACCATTTATGAATCTATAATATTTTTTTTAAATGAAAACAACATTCTGAATTACTTGTACTGTATGTGTCAGTACTTACCTGTACAATAGGCAGAGTTCCAGTTTGGTGTACCCTGTAGCTTATACACATAAAATCCTTCTGGGCACATTTTTACGGAAATATTATACCATATGGAACCAACTCTCCGATTAACAATGCCGTCACTGACTGTAGGGTGGGAGCCTTTCATCCAAATGGGGAAAGCAGTCCCACAGCTGTTTTCTGCTACACAGTGCTCAGGGATTTGCTGGTCATATTCTCCTTTAAACCGATACCAGCCGGATAGTTCATAGTCACGATGATACCAGTCATAGCGATAAACACTAGAATTATATATATTAGAAGTGCTGCGCCAGGGGTCGTTAAGTACAGTGTGGTTGGAGCAAGGATCAACACAGGAATAAGATCCAATGTACTTCATGCAGTCTTTATTAGAGCCACACGGTCTTCCTTGTTGGCATTCATTGACCTCACAGTGTTTTCCATCTCCGTAATATCCATAGGAACATATACAGGTGTAAGATCCAATATGATTACAACATATAGCTAATGGGTCACAGTCATTAAGAAGGCTGTCCGCACACTCATCAATGTCTACACAGCCAAATTCTGATATATATTTATATCCAGGGAAACAAATGCAGGTGTAAGATCCGATAGTGTTCACACAGGAACCGCCAATACAATTGTTGGTGTAATAGTCCTGACATTCATCTATATCATTACAAGTTCTTCCGTCTCCAGCAAATCCCTCTTTACATGTGCATTCCCCGTATCCTCCAAACTCCGAACACGTGGCGTTTGGGTGGCAGTCAGAATCTGAACAATTCCCTAAAAATAAATAAAATATTATCTCTTGAGGGGGTGGTGGGTTTTCTATATAACATAAACTTAAGGTGAACTTATGTCTGGAAAACCATATTCTTATAGGCTGGATGCCATAAATCACTTTTTTAGGACGGTTACAATGGGAGATGCTATACATTGACTCTTGTCACTCCACCTAACGGCCCCTCTGCCCAGCCTGCCTTCTGAGCTAAACATTAGGAAAGTATCTGTCCTGTAGCTGTCGCAATGGTCTCTGACCACAGGTCTGGTGGGTTGAACTGCTCTGGGGTTTAACATATTATTAGCTTAGGATAGCATTTCTCAACTCCAGTCCTCAAGGCACCCCAACAGGTCATGTTTTCAGGCATTCCTCTATTTTGCAGAGGTGATTTGATCAGTTTCACTGACTTAGTAATTACCACAGACCTTTCATCTGAGGGAAATCCTGAAAACATGACTTATTGGGGCACCTTTAGGAATGGAGTTGAGAAACACTGGCTTAGGATGTGGTATCACAGCACCAGATAAGAAGAGTAATAGGTGGACACGGGGTCAGGATGGGGGACACTGGATCAGTGCAGGAACACAGAGGGTCAGATCCAATACTGTTTTGAGATTCATCACCATTATAACCCATCTACCTACAACACTCCTAACCTATGGCGGCTAGTGCATCACCAGTTGGGGGGGGGGATGGGGCGGCAGACAGACCAGACACATGCCCCCTCTCGCTCCAGTCTGCACCATTCCCTCCCTCCTTGCCAACTTACTTAACCTGTGCTGGCAGGCGGCAGTGGCGGCTTCTCCCCTCATTCTCTCCGTGTCCAGGTATGCGTCTCCTCCGTGTACCGAGATGCGTCTCCTCGGCAGTACATCTTCTCCTCATAGACCAATAGGATTTCTTTTGGCCAATCAGGAAATGGGTCTCACGACCCGCTTCCTGATGGGCTGTGAGGAGAATCAGTGTGATAATAGCGAATATTCATTCGCTATTGTCACACAACTGGGCGGACTCAGGGCACAGTGCCTCTGGCCCACCCTCTGGCTCTAATCATGTGCTTCAAACCCCCCACATTGGAATCCATGGTCCAGCGCACTGTATGTAGATCAGGGGGCCAGATGCATGAATGGGGGGGGGGGGGGCATTCGTGTGCCCCTAATGGATGGGCTGCCACTGCTCCTAACAGAAACAATGGGAGATATGTATCAATTCTTTTGCACAGCCAGACAATGCTAAACAGAATAAACTAGGCAAATGTGTGACAATTCTGTGACAATTCTTCTTTCATAATTTCCTCCATCAGTTGCTCTAAATATTTTATTGGTTTAACTTGATGGACTTGTGTCTTTTTTTTTTCAACCTGACTATCTAAAAGTGCACTGTGCCCAAAAAATGGCCAATTCTTAAAGTATATGTAGCGCTTGCTCCTGACGAGCAGGCGCTATTGTTTTTGCGACAGTTTAGCCACAGTTGGGCTTCAGGATAATTTCTTTAAATTGCTGGTTTCAGTACCAGTCCAGCGGGGTTGCACTGGGTTCTCCTTGACTGCAGGTGTCGCTGTCACCGCCGGCAAGAGTAGAAGCGCAGTCTAGCTGGATGCATTCAATGTCACTTACTGCTCGGAACCAGCCCAGTGGGAGTGTTTCTTTCGCTGTGCATTCTGGGGGGTGGTATTTAAGGTACCGACGCCATACTTCTGGGTCGTTTTGATTTTCTGTCTTTTTGGTTCTGGTGGTCCTCCTGACCAGCCCCATGGCCCTCCTGGCCTGGGGTGCGGAACTGTGCATCCTGTGTCTCGGGGCTGGCTGGCCCGAGGCAACGCAACTGAGGGGATAGGCCCAAACTAATTTCGGAGCCTACTGATCCAGGGATGGTCCGGTGCCGTCTCATCTGAAGGGAGAGGCCCAGCAACTGAAGAACCCCAGGGGAGGACTCTTTCAGGAGAAGACCGTGCGCAAGGCTGGTTTCTCTGAAGGAGCCTGGATGCTTAGTTGAAGGATGCAACCTGGATCAACACTCATACGGTATCGCCGGATCGGCTGATAGAAACTGGTACCGTATGTCAGTTCTTTAAATTCATTCCAAGTCCCTCAGTAACGCTCAAGTATAATTCACAAGTCTGTGGCAGAGACTTTACCGAGCATCCCACCGGCTGCTAGGCCTAGTGAGAGAGGTCTATTCGGGGGTTGCTGAATCCAGTTTGTGGAACGGGTTTATCCTCTGGACTCTTCTAATGCCTTCACCCTGCAATTTAAGTGCCTGAACTCACCCCTAACCCTCTACCCTTCATTAAGAGACTTTGTCTTTTTTCTAAATAAATAACCCAAAAGAGGATTCAGTGTCAGTTTCAACATTCTTTGGGCCACTTTCCACGGGATCCCCAAGATGGAGAAGCAAGCAGGTGAGGTAACGGTAAGCCCAAATAAAACCAGCAGCTCCTTCGGGTGTCAGTGCTACATATCCATTCAGCTTTTAACAAAAGATAATAAATGCACATTTTTTTGCAGGTAAAAAAAATGTGCATTTGTCTTTTGGGAGCCTGTAAAGCATTGTACCAGCGATCAGAAGATCTCTGATGTCAGGCATGTCTCCTGTAGACCATGGGTGTAACATGTAACACATTACAAAAGATTAACTTATTCTTTAAAGCTAAACTTCAGGTTTACTATGTGTTATCGTCTTCAAATAGTTCTTGTGGGCCAAGCTGGCCCAAAGGAACAATTTCCTTGACTAACACAAGAACCCACTGGGATTTCATTATAAACTGTATGTTACATCATCTACATACAGTATACAACGATGTGTTCCAGCAACATTATAGGAACTTCCTGTCCCGCTCCTGAAACAAAATTGATTTGGGCTGAGTGCTACTCAGCCACTCCCATAATGCTTTACATTTTATAAATGAATACCAAATATCCTCTGAATGACTGAGGTGGAGATTTATAAATATATTAGGATTAATTTGAATGGTTGAGCTGCGTTCAGCCAAACTCGTTTTTCTTCCAGGGACAGGGTGGGAAATACTTGTACAACTATGGGAACATAGCACTGTATACTGTATGTAGCTGATGTTCCATACAGTTAATACAGCACTGACAGCGAGTGTATTTGTTAGTCAAGAAAATAGTTTCCTTGGGCAAGCTTGGCAGGGTGATCAATGAGCAGTATAAAGTGGCAGAGTGGTCAGTGATGAGTACAAAGTGGCAGAGTGGTCAGTGATGAGTACAAAGTGGCAGAGTGGTCAGTGATGAGTACAAAGTGGCAGAGTGGTCAGTGATGAGTACAAAGTGGCAGAGTGGTCAGTGATGAGTACAAAGTGGCAGAGTGGTCAGTGATGAGTACAAAGTGGTAGGGTGTTCAGTTATCAGTACAAAGTGGCAGAGTGGTCAGTGAGCAGTATAAAGTGGCAGAGTGGTCAGTGATCAGTACAAAGTGGCAGAGTGGTCAGTGATCAGTACAAAGTGGTCAGTGATCAGTACAAAGTGGTAGGGTGTTCAGTGATCAGTACAAAGTGTCAGAGTGGTCAGTGATCAGTACAAAGTGGCAGAGTGGTCAGTGAGCAGTATAAAGTGGCAGAGTGGTCAGTGATTAGTACAAAGTGGCAGAGTGGTCAGTGATCAGTACAAAGTGGCAGAGTGGTCAGTGATCAGTACAATGTGGCAGAGTGGTCAGTGATCAGTACAAAGTGGCAGAGTGGTCAGTGAGCAGTACAAAGTGGTAGGGTGTTCAGTGATCAGTACAAAGTGGCAGAGTGGTCAGTGATCAGTACAAAGTGATCAGTGATCAGTACAAAGTGGTAGGGTGTTCAGTGATCATACAAAGTGTCAGAGTGGTCAGTGATCAGTACAAAGTGTCAGAGTGGTCAGTGATCAGTACAAAGTGGCAGAGTGGTCAGTGATCAGTATAAAGTGGTAGGGTGTTCAGTGAGCAGTACAAAGTGGCAGAGTGGTCAGTGAGCAGTACAAAGTGGCAGAGTGGTCAGTGATCAGTACAAAGTGACAGGGTGTTCAGTGATCAGTACAAAGTGACAGAGTGGTCAGTGATCAGTACAAAGTGGCAGGGTGTTCAGTGATCAGTACAAAGTGACAGAGTGGTCAGTGATCAGTACAAAGTGGTAGGGTGCTCAGTGATCAGTACAAAGTGGTAGAGTGGTCAGTGATCAGTACAAAGTGGCAGAGTGGTCAGTGATCAGTGCAAAGTGGCAGAGTGGTCAGTGAGCAGTACAAAGTGGCAGAGTGGTCAGTGATCAGTACAAAGTGACAGAGTGGTCAGTGATCAGTACAAAGTGGTAGGGTGCTCAGTGATCAGTACAAAGTGGTAGAGTGGTCAGTGATCAGTACAAAGTGGCAGAGTGGTCAGTGAGCAGTGCAAAGTGGCAGAGTGGTCAGTGAGCAGTACAAAGTGGCAGAGTGGTCAGTGATCAGTACAAAGTGGCAGAGTGGTCAGTGATCAGTGCAAAGTGGCAGAGTGGTCAGTGAGCAGTGCAAAGTGGCAGAGTGGTCAGTGATCAGTACAAAGTGGCAGAGTGGTCAGTGATCAGTGCAAAGTGGCAGAGTGGTCAGTGACCAGTACAAAGTGGCAGAGTGGTCAGTGATCAGTACAAAGTGGCAGAGTGGTCAGTGATCAGTACAAAGTGGCAGAGGGGTAAGTGAGCAGTACAAAGTGGCTGAGTGGTCAGTGAGCTGTATAAATTGGCAGAGTGGTCAGTGATCAGTACAAAGTGGCAGAGTGGTCAGTGATCAGTACAAAGTGGCAGAGGGGTAAGTGAGCAGTACAAAGCGGTAGAGTGGTCAGTGAGCTGTATAAAGTGGCAGAGTGATTAATGATCAGTACAAAGCGGTAGAGTGGTCAGTGATCAGTACAATGTGGCAGAGTAGTATATGAGCAGTATGTCATAGCAGGGTGGTCAATGAGCAGCTTGGTACAAATGAACTGTTTAATGACATAGTAAACCTGGAGTTTCATTTTACATGTGTTGAGTAAAAATCCATTGACCTACATCAGCAATCTTATCTCCAAATATCACCCAAACCGTCCTCTTCGCTCCTCCCAAGACCTTCTGCTTTCTAGCTCCCTTGCCTCAACCTCCCATGCTCATCTCCAGGACTTCTCCAGAGACTCTCCCATCCTCTGGAACTCTCTACTCCAATTTGTCCATTTATCGCCTACTTTGTCTACTTTTTGTACCCTTCAATAAAATGTCTATGCAAAGACAAGTGGGTTGGGTACACCAGAGATGCATATGTCATACAGTGATACATGCACACAACCTACTTGTCTTTGCATAGACATTTTATTGAATTGTATTCTGTTTTTGTAATAACATTTATATATTTTTATACTATTTTGGTGCCCATATCACCTTTAAAATTCCCATCTCCAAAGGGGGTTATTTATATTCATGGATTTCAATGTTTTTTTTTGAAGCACATGATTAGAGCCTGAGGCCCTAATTGACTTCAAAAAGGGCGGGCCTGGGGCGCAGAGTACCTAAGCCCACCCAATTGTGTGATATGTGTGGCAGTGGTTGGAGAAGAGAGGAGGAGTAGAGGAGTGGAGGAGGAGGCAGGGGGGGCGCTGGCGGCAGCCAATGAGTGTGCAGTCTACTGTGTTCTGCCAAAACATCATTGGTGACGTGCAGAGGGGGAGTCAAAGCAGGGAGAATAAAGATGATGATTTCTGTCTGGAGCATGCCGCAGCCTGGCTCTGTCCACCTGGCTGCTCTCCTACTGCGATTGTGGATGGGGTCAGTGTGAACCCAGCAGGTGTTTTTTTTTACCCCCCCCCCCCCTCCAAAAAAAATGGAGCACCAGCCGGCACTGGTTGCTAACTTTTGATTCACAAGCCCCTCCCGCTTAGATTGTAAGCTTGTAGGAGAAGGTTCCTTCTGTATTGAATTGTATTGTTGCTGTATTGTCTCCCTTCATATTGTAAAGTGCTGTGCAAACTGTTGGCGCTATATAAATTATTATTATTATATTATACAGGATTTATATAGCGCCAACAGTTTACTTATCACTTTACAACTTGAGGGTAGACAGTACAAATACAATACACTTTAATACAGTAGGAATCAGAGGACCCTGCTCCTTGGAGCTTACATTCTTATGCCCCGTACACACGGTCGGAAATTCCGACCACAAAATCCGTCGGATTTTTTCCGACGGATTTTGTCCGACACTGGTGTTGCATACACACGGTCGGACAAAGTTGTCGGAAAATCCGATCATTCTGAACGTGGTGACGTTCGTTGCGTACGACGGGACTACGTAGAGGCTAGTAGCCAATAGCTTTGGTCTTGTAATGTGATCTGAGCATGCGTACCACTTTGTCCGTCGGAATTCGCTACACACGATCAGAAAAAGTCCGATAGGACTTTGTTGTCGGAAAATTTGAGAGCAGGAGATAAAACTTTGTCCGTCGGAAAATCCGCCAGAAAAAGTCTGATGGAGCCTACACACGGTCGGAATTTACGACAACATTGTCTGATAGGACATTTTCTGTCGGAAAATCCGACCGTGTGTACGGGGCATAAGAGGGAAGGTCAAGAGATACAAGAGGTAATAACTGTGGGCCATGTTCTGATTGAGAAGATAAATGTACAGTTGTTAGGTGGGGGCAAGATAGGCTTCTTTGAAGAGAAGAGTTTTCAGGGATCGTCTGAAAGTGGATAAAGTAGGAGAAAATAGGACAGATTGGGGTAGAGCATTCCAGAGGATGGAGAGGCTCTGGAGAAGTCCTGAAGGCGAGCATGGATGAGGTGACAAGGGAGTTTGAGAGCAAGAGGTCTTGGGAGGAGCAAAGATAACGATTAGGTTGGTATTTTGAGACCAGGTTAGAGATGTAGCCGGGGACCAGGTTGTGGATGGCTTTGTAAGTTATGGTTAGTATCTTGAATTTAATTAGTTAGCTGAGTGGCAGCCAATGGAGGGATTGGCAGAGGGGTATAGCAGACCCTGAGCGGTTTGTGAGGTGGATGAGCCTGGAAGCAGCGCTCATGATAGACTGAAGTGGGGAGGAGCCTATTTAGAGGTAAGCCAATGAGGAGGGGGTTGCAGTAGTCGAGGCAGGAGTGGATTAGAAGCTTTGTGGTGACATTAGGTTAGGAAGGGGCGTATCTTGGAGATGTTGCGGAGGTTGAGGCGGCAAATTTTGGATAGTGATAGGATAAATCATGTATAATAATAATATAATAATTGACCTATTCAGCGGTCACAAATACAGGTGAAAACTAAGTAGCCTGATTTGCATCCCAAATTTTCACAAATTTGCCTGAAAAAATGTCCCTCAGTGAATGTCTCAGATAATCAGGATATAAAGGAAACCCCCAAAAAAATACCGTATTTATCGGCGTATAACACGCACCGGCATATAACACGCACCCCAAGTTTAGGAGGGCATTTTAAGGAAAAAACGTTTTAGGAGGGAAGTTTAGGGAAAAAAAAAAAAACTTACATTTAAGCGTCATTTGCAGCTTGCCCAGCGTCATTTGCAGCTTGCCCAGCGCCATTTGCAGCCTTGCCCAGTGTCATTTGCAGCCTTGCCCAGCGTCATTTGCAGCCTTGCCCAGCGCCATTTGCAGCCTTGCCCAGCATCATTTGCAGCCTTGCCCAGCGTCATTTGCAGCTTGCCCAGCGCCATTTGCAGCTTGACCAGCGCCATTTGCAGCCTTGCCCAGTGTCATTTGCAGCCTTGCCCAGCGTCATTTGCAGCCTTGCCCAGTGTCATTTGCAGCCTTGCCCCGTGTCATTTGCAGCCTTGCCCAGCGTCATTTGCAGCCTTGCCCAGCATCATTTGCAGCTTGCCCAGCGCCATTTGCAGCCTTGCCCAGTGTGATTTGCAGCCTTGCCCAGTGTGATTTGCAGCCTTGCCAGCATCATTTGCAGCTTGTTAGCGTCTTTTGCAGCTTGCCATGTTTAAATTTGCTGCCGGAAAAGAACGAGTGGGCGCCACCATTAAAGACCGAGCGCCGCCGGAAAAGCCCGAGCCGTCTGTTCGGCTCCGCTCGCAGTCCCGCCTCCCTGCTGTTTCGGAAGCGAGAGCAGGGAGGCGGGACTGCGAGCGGAGCCGAACAGTCAGATCAGTCTTTTTCGACGGCGCTCGTTTTTTTTTTTGACGGCGGTCGCTATTTTTCAGCGCCGTTTGATTTTTTTTGTCACTTTTTTGGGGGGTTTGGCGTATAACACGCAGCCACGACTTTCCCCCGATTTCAAGGGGGAAAAAGTGCGTGTTATACGCCGATAAATACGGTAATCAAGATTGATACGTACAGGAGTAAGATTATAGAGCTGCAATACATACATATAAGGACATCAAAATTCAATCGTGTCTCATGGCTTACCTGACTTGTCCAACCCTGCAAAAAATAAAAGAAAATAAGAACATTAGTTTTCATTCCTCGGCATGTACAGTAATTCTTGCAATTAGCAAATCCTTATTCTACATGAGGAGACATTTTGTGCCCAGAAATGGACCAGAAGATGCACAGACTCCTGTGCAATTCACTCTGCAGCTGTCCCGGAGCTGTTTGAACCATTTCCATAGAGAGCTGGTCACAGTCTCCTGACATGCAAATTGAATGCGGGGGAACCTGCATCTACAGTATTTTGCAATAGTTTAAACCCAGCCTCAAGGTTTTTCACCTTAATGCATTCCATGCATTAAGATGAATAACGTTCTGTACTGCAGCCCCCCCCCCTGTGATCCAGCGATGTGCACGAGCCCAGCGACTTTAGCCGCTGTCTCTTTCTCTTCATTGGACAGATTGATAAAAGCAGGAGCCATTGGCTCCCTCTGCTGTCAATCCAGTGACACAGAGGCAGGGCTGAGTCCCACTGTCTGTGTCAATGGATGCAGCAGTGGGACTCGGGAGTGAGCCCATACAGGTGCCCCCAGGGGAAACAGCTTTCTGTGGGGGCACCCAATGAAGAGGAGGGGCCTGGAGGACTGGTGGGGCACCCTAGAATAAGAGAAACTAAATCCATGAAATGTTGTCTGAATTTAACAATATCCAAATGTTGGTATTCTATTAAACAAGTCATTGGGGAGGACCTGTGAGGTTAGGAATTATTCATATACAATGAGATGATGTAACTTACCAGTAAATCCTACTATTTGAACAGAAAGTGATGAATTCCCCTGAACATTCAAAATCCAGGATCCCGCAGCCGGACTTTTTATCAAATGGGAACTTCGTATGTTCTTCATATAGTAGTAGAATTTATAATACGTATATGTGTCAAATGCAAATGTTTTTCCTAAAAAATAAATAAAAAATTAATAAATGCACGTGTAACTAAATAAGTATGTTGAAAAAAGGAAAATAAAAAATACATTTAATTTCTTTATCGTACACAATGGGACACAGGGCAGCCATAGTAATTACTATGTGGGTTATACGCCACCTATAGGTGAATGGACACTGGCAACCAAAAGACAGGAAGTTCCCCTCTATATAACCCCCTCCTTCACAGGAAGCACATCAGTCTTTTCGCCAGTGTCTTTAACCACTTCAGCCCCGGACCAATTGGCAGCCAAAGGACCAGGCCCCTTTTTGCGATTCGGCACTGCGTCGCTTTAACTGACAATTGCGCGGTCGTGCGACGTGGCTCCCAAACAAAATTGGTGTCCTTTTTTTACCACAAATAGAGCTTTCTTTTGGTGGTATTTGATCGCCCCTGCGGTTTTTATTTTTTGCGCTATAAACAAAAATAGAGCGACAATTTTGAAAAAAATTCAATATTTTTTACTTTTTGCTATAATAACTATCCCCAAAAAATATATAAAAAAACATTTTTTTTCCTCAGTTTAGGCCGATACGTATTCTTCTACATATTTTTGGTAAAAAAAAAACGCAATTAGCGATTATTGATTAGTTTGCGCAAAAGTTATAGCGTTTACAAAATAGGGGATAGTTTTATAGCATTTTTATTAATATTTTTTTTTTTACTAGTAATGGCGGCGATCAGCGATTTTTATTGTGACTGCGACATTATGGCGGACACATCGGACATTTTTGACACATTTTTGGGACATTTGTCATTTATACAGAAATCAGTGCTATTTAAATAGCACTGATTCCTATGTAAATGACAGTGGCAGTGAAGGAGTTAACCACTAGGGGGCGGGGAGGAGTCAGTGTGACGTGTTGTGTTTTTTTTTCACAGTAGGGGGCGTGGCTGTACGTCTGACGTCATTGATCGGCTTTCCCGATGACAGGGAACAGCCGATCAATGACAGGCAGAGTAGGAAGCGCGGGGAGAGGTTTGTTTACACAGACCTCTCCTCGTTCTTCAGCTCCGTAACCCGATCGCGGGATACCAGCGGCGATCGGGTCAACTGGTCCCGCGGCCGTGGTCACGGAGCTCCCGACCGGCGCCGCGCTCGCGACCCACAGGCAGGCACATGCATGATCACGTACAGGTACGTGATTTTGCCTGCCCGTGCCATTTTGCTGACGTATATCGGCGTTAGGGGGTCGGGAAGTGGTTAAGGTGGATGGTCACGGATTACATGTGCTCTCGGAGCATACTTAGAGGTCTGGGCGGTTCTATTAAGAATCATGGACTTCAATCGGATCCATTTGAAAAGGCTGTCAGCCTAAATGGACAGTACCCGAGCCTCATTGGAAGGAGAGAAGATTCTTTGAGGTTTTGCCTGTAATGCTGCCTTACTGTGCTGCACCCTGCGTAATGGAAACCCTGTGCAGTGTTTGTCTGACCAAGGAGTGTTCCTGCAGGGTGCTATACAGGTCCATGGGAGTGGACCCCAGATTGAAGGGGGACCCAGTCTCTGAAGGTTTTTTTTATGACAAAGCTCGCTGTGATGGGTGAAGATTGGACTCCTATTATGTACAGAGTCCTGCGGCGGGGATGGTAAGTCTGCATTTGTTTGCAGTTTCTCTTTTAAAAATAGAGAGAGAGATCTGACTGTCGGTTCTCCCGGTGGCCACTGGGAGCAGTGTGCTGCTCAATCATTCTATGTACTTCTTACTCATGTGGGCTGCTGTTTCTCCCCAGCCACCAAAGGGCGCAGGTTCGCTCAAAAATGGCCTCTTTTTATATAGGCAGGAAATGGAAGGGCGGTGGTGCCATGTGGCCTTTGGAGACATAGCGGCAGCCCATGAGTGTGTGAGTGCTTGAGAACTGGGTGCAGACAAGTCATGATTACATGCCGCATATTTACTACCTATCCAAGGGGCCTGTACAACTGTAACTAGTTACACCCCTGGATGATTAGCAGTTCACTTTAAAGGTGTTATTAACTGCTTGTAGGCAGGAACAGCGTAGTATACGTGCTTGCAAATTTGTTGCTTAAATGCATGTTTTAAAATACAATGCTTTGTTCAAATCATTTGCTACAGAAACTTTGAGTTTTAAGGACCACACAGGATGTCAACAATTCTTTATTATTATTTTTTTCATCATCATTGTTTGCACACAGGACTTTTTATCTGGGATATACTTTAACCGCTTCCCGACCGCCTAACGCCGATATACGTCGGCAAAATGGCACGGGCAGGCAAAATCACGTACCTGTACGTGATCGTGCATGTGCCTGCCTGTGGGTCGTGCGCGCGCCGCCAGTGGCGCGCTCGCGACCCGGTCGGGAGCTCCGTGACAGCGGACCCGATCGCCGCTGGTATCCCGCGATCGGGTTACGGAGCTGAAGAACGGGGAGAGGTCTGTGTAAACAAACCTCTCCCCGCGCTTCCTACACTGCCTGTCATTGATCGGCTGTTCCCTGTCATCGGGAAAGCCGATCAATGACGTCAGACGTACAGCCACGCCTCCCCTACTGTAAAAAAAAAACACAACACGTCACACTGACTCCTCCCCGCCCCCTAGTGGTTAACTCCTTCACTGCCACTGTCATTTACATAGGAATCAGTGCTATTTAAATAGCACTGATTTCTGTATAAATGACAAATGTCCCAAAAATGTGTCAAAAATGTCCGATGTGTCCGCCATAATGTCGCAGTCACAATAAAAATCGCTGATCGCCGCCATTACTAGTAAAAAAAAAAATATTAATAAAAATGCTATAAAACTATCCCCTATTTTGTAAACGCTATAACTTTTGCGCAAACTAATCAATAATCGCTAATTGCGATTTTTTTACCAAAAATATGTAGAAGAATACGTATCGGCCTAAACTGAGGAAAAAAAAAAGTTTTTTTTATATTTTTTGGGGATATTTATTATAGCAAAAAGTAAAAAATATTGAATTTTTTTCAAAATTGTCGCTCTATTTTTGTTTATAGCGCAAAAAATAAAAAACGCAGGGGCGATCAAATACCACCAAAAGAAATCTCTATTTGTGGGAAAAAAAGGACGCCAATTTTGTTTGGGAGCCACGTCGCACGACCGCGCAATTGTCAGTTAAAGCGACGCAGTGCCGAATCGCAAAAAGGGGCCTGGTCCTTTGGCTGCCAATTGGTCCGGGGCTGAAGTGGTTAAAGACTTTATTTAATACTCTGATTGAGTATACACGGAACTGAGCACCTTAATTATTAATTTATTACCTTTATCAACAATACGTTTTATCTGGATTTTATTTACTCACATATATATATATATATTTTTTTTTTAACGTCATTTTTATATATGTGAAGTTTTATTTCACGGAGTCACTTTAAACATTTTTCACCATTTGTTTATTTATTCACAGTAATATATTCACATATATCTGTTTATCAGCATCATTGCACTCAAATTACAATTTAATATATATGTCTTTTTGATTGATTCATTCCTGCACATAATTTTTTACACTTTTTATACTGTTCATATGTATATATATAATTTCCTCTCTCACCCAGTATGCATTAATAACCTTTTTTAGCATACCTTTTACGTTCACCCTGAACAGCGCCACTATCCCTTATTTTATTCTATTAATTTATTACATACTCGTGTGTAGTACCTTTTTGGGAGGCTGCAGTTCTATTCCTAAGCGCAGATTCCATAGTTTATTCCAATGTACCGTATATACTCGAGTATAAGCTGGCCCGAATATAAGCCGAGGCACCTAATTTTACCACAAACAACTGGAAAAACTTATTGACTTGAGTATAAGCCTAGGGTGAGAAATGCGCAGCTACTGTAAGTGGAAAAGAGGGTCAACAATGCCAATTTGCAGCCTCATTGTGCCCATTTGCATGCCTCACTGTGCCCATTTGCAGCCATAGGTCCCCCAAACTTCAAACTTGGTAGTTAAGCGTTCCTAGATGCCCCCTAGCTGCAGCCAAAATTTGGGGTCTCTGGACCCAAAGGGTCCCGAAATGACATTGCTGCAGATGGACACAGTTGACCGACTTTGGCCCCGACCGTATCTCGGGGTCACTTGGGTGCTAGGAACCCCATCTTTGGATATGTTGTAGTGCTAGTTCCACTGGGTTTGAAATTTGGAGTTCCTAGCGCAAAGTGTCCCCGAGATATGGGGCCCCAAATTCGGGTCAGAAAATGTCAAGCACTTTTCTGCAGCAGAGAAGGACATTTTCCGAACCGACTTTGGGGCCCCGTATCTCGGGGCCACTTAGAGCTAGGAACCCCATCTTTGAATATGTTATAGTGCTAGGTCCACTGGGTTGGCACACCCAATTTGGGGTTCCTAGCTCCGAGATACGGTGCCCCAAAGTCGGGTCGGAAAATGTCATTTTCTGCTGCAGAAAAGTGCTTGAGGGGGGCACTTTCAGCACAATAAAATGTGCTGAAAAACTCGGCTTATACTCGAGTATACACTGTATTCTATACTCTCTGAAGCATTTATGACTGAAGTCAAAGTGAAGCTATCAACACAAGCCCAAAGCCTGTCAACAAAGGCCCATTAGAAAGAACTGGAACCAGAGCCGCCAATGCATTGCTCACACCTCAGGTTTCTGGTGAACCAAGTAGAAAGGAATTCCCCTCTACTAGATTTGAGAAAATGGGATTAACTAAATAATGTGGTAGTGCATGAAACCCGCTGACTCACAAGACACTTCCCATGACAGGTGGCAGCAAAGACCTTTTTTTCGTAGATATGGAAGACATTGGATCTATGTTCTTAAAAATGATAGAAATAATGCAATATAAACATTCAGAAATTCTTGTTGTCATTTTACAACCATCAACTTACCGTTCGGATCAGTAAATTTTAGCATGGCTTTTGCATCTCTTGTGATCAGTAAATATGATACGGAAGTTGGCACACTAAACACTTCAGTATATTCGTCCGTGATATTTAGATGGATTTTCAGGAGGCGCACAGATGGATTAAGAGGCTTAGACAAAGGCAATTCAAACGAGTGCCATAGCTGCCAAAAAGAATTAAAAAATAAATTATTTTATTTGAATTAACAAAAGTTATAAAAGGATGAATGTGTTAATGGGCCCATACCCTCTGCTATAAGTCATTGAATAGACATGTGCACAACAAAAATTTTCGGTTATTTTTGTTTTGTTTTTTTCATTTCCGTTGATTCGTAACAATTCGTAAATTCGTACGTCGTCGGTGTTCGTATTCGTAACGATTCGTAAATTCGTACGTCGTCGTTGTTCGTATTCGTAACGATTCGTAATTTCGTAAGTCGTCGGTGTTCGTATTCGTAACGATTCGTATTTTCGTTAGAGTTATTTTGTTCGTTGATTTGTTTTTCCGTTAGTTTAATTTTCGTTTATTCGAAATTCGGACGCATTCGTATTTATTCGTACATTCGTAACATTCGTAGATTCGTAATCAGAGCCTAATTCATAATTTTATGTAATGTGTATGCTATTAATACATTTTAAGAGACACGGAAAATTAAGAATCGAAAAAAAAAGTTACAATGTACGAATTTTTTCGTTCAATCCCTTCGAAGCACGTTAAGCAGCGCCATTGTAAGAGACACGGAAAATTACGAAAAAAAAAAAAAAGTTACGAATGTACACATTTTTTTCATTCAATCCATTCGAGGCATGTTAAGCAGCGCCATTGTAAGGGACACGGAAAATTACCAATTCAACAAAAAAAAAAAAGTTACGAATGTACAAATTTTTTCGTTCATTTTGATTTTCGTTGTTCCCGTTTTCGTTTTTCGGATTTTCTTCTTTCGTAGATTCGTTGTTTCTAATTAGTTTTTCAGATTTTCGTTGTTTTCGGATTCGTTCGATTCGAACGATTCGTTATTCGTTAAAATTTTTACCGAAATAACGACAAAAAACGAAAAAAACAAAACGAATTGCACATGTCTATCATTGAAACAAACATTTAGTAAAACTATGTTTACGATGCTTCAGTATATCAATGAAGAGGACCCTCTCTCCATTCATCTTCAGTGCAACTGAGGCCACAGAGAAAGGGGAATCTCTGTCCTCAGCCCCTTTCCCTGTCTCAAAAGGGAGATGCCAGGGGTCTGTTACGACTCCTGCTATCTCAGCAAAGCCACCCCCCAACAGAGCGAAAAAATAAATAAAAAGAATTGTAATAAATAAATACTGAAAAGGTAAAATTGTAAAAATATTAAAAAATAAAATAAAAAACACGCTGACACTATCCACAGAAATAAATTGTAAAAAGTAATACAAAAAAAATAAATTGTAAAAAATAAAATTGTAAAAAAATAAAAAATACAAATAAAAACTACTGACACAGTCCACGTGCCACTGTCACATGACATTAAAATAAGTATAGGTAATTGGTAGCGGCTAGCACTTGAAAAAAGTAATGGTACTTGTACTCGGTCTTAAAAAAGTGGCATCGATGCTACCCTTATCTATGTAACATATCTTGTAACATATCTGTGGAATCCCTCTAGAAGCTGGAAAATACTGTAGTAGACACTGCTACTACGCCACTACTACAGTTATCTTCACCAGCTTCCAGGTCCAGTTCTTAGAGGCTGCACTGCTGCTTACTGAACAACGGAATTTACGGAAGTCAACTGTTCAGCACAAGCACCTTTCAGAGAATTCTTTTCATCCATGATGTCACTGCTCTGACTCTTCACCTCATCCAATCAGAGAACACTTTGTATTAATTTAGAAAATGCAAAACATTTCCTGAATGGCACACATGCCAAGCTGCCACCCTCCTGTGTTTACAATGCCACTAGGTATGGGACCCAAAAGAAAATTGAGATAGTTGGAGTGGTAGTGTAGTAGCGTTGTCTATTACAGTGATTTCCTGTTTCTGGAGGGATCCCACAGGTATGGAATATGCATAGTTACATTGGTTCAAGGTAGAAACAACATCACTAGGTATAAAATGTCCAGACCTGGAATTCTTCTTTCATTTCTTGGGTTATAACCTCTAAAGCAGTCAACAGTATACAGTACAACTGAAATTCAGCCCAGTATATAAAATGTTCCATCACCATCAAAATAATGTTACCTTCACTAATACTATACTGTATATGCTTCTTTTACGATTCTTACCTTATAATACTCAATATTTGCCATATCAATAAAATCTCCATAACTAAGAGCTGAAATTTCATTGAACACATCTTTCTGGGAAGCTTTCATTGTACAATACCAGGAGTACCACAGAAAATAAACCTGTAGAGAAAAAAAACAATGTTTACCTAGGGATTAGAGATACGTAGACGATGTATGACTTTACATGGAGGGTTCTTACTTGGGACTTTTTTTCCTCCAACAATGTGTAAACATCAGACAGGAGCTGAGTGTCATTGTAATCCGCCATGGAGCCAACTGTAGGAACCAAAATGATGGACTCAGCCGGGGAAATCTCCAGAGCTCTCTTAAGCCCAGATAGGAGGGATTGATTGCAGATGGATATAGGTTTATAGTAGTAAGAATTTGCAGAAAACATTTTTATACTTTGAAAGAATTCACTCTTGACATTGGTGACAACTATATTTGTTTCTGAAAAAAATATGTTTTATTAAAAAGTAGAAAGTTAAAGATAAAAGTGGTATTAAATACTAATACTAACTACTCTTAAAAATGACCCCCACATATCCTGCATAGCCTATATAAAAAGATTTGTGTTCTTATTTATTTCCAGTCTGCTCCAGTGTGGTCACATGATCCTGCAGCTCTGGATACCCTGTGTAAGGGAGGGCTTGACAATGGCAGTCAATTTTCAGAGCCCTGACGTCACATATAGGCACCTATTGCCCAGCCATTGTCGGCACACCCTCCTTTCCCCTGAAGAAGCCTCTTACTGACATGTGCCATGTGCTGCCTGAGGCCTAAAGCAAACTGCTAACAGCAGCATAAAAAAACCTTAAGAGATCAAAACCACCTATAAAAGTCTTGACGTCCTCAGTTTAGTAATCCTAGTAAAAAATACTGCACATAAAGTACCCCATCCTATCTGGCTGTAGTCTAGATGTCCAAATTTCACTCAGTCAGGAAGCCCCTGGTACAAAATTCATCTTGCTTAACCATTTGCCTACTGGGAACTTTTACCCCTTTCCTGTCCAGGCCAATTTTCAGCTTTCAGTGCTGTCGCACTTTGAATGACAATTGTGCGGCCATGCAACACTATACTTATACTGTACTTTGCATATTTTTTTTTTCACACAAATAGAGATTTCTTTTGGTGATATTTAACCACGTGAAGACAGCCCCATGCAGATAAACTGTGACAGGGCGACCCTACCGAGCGACATCACGTACCAGTACACAATTTTGTGCACAGGGTCTGGGGCGCATGCCACTGGTGACCCCCTCCCATTGTTATTGGACACAGCGGTAGCCAATCAGTGTATCGGCTGGATGCGATGCCCACCGGGACCCTCTGATCATTTTGAGGAGAGGCAGGACACTGGTCTGCCTATGTAAACAAGGGCCGTGACGTCACACTCCCATCATGCACAAGTCCGTGATGTCAGAAGCGGGCAGGGCCACCGGGTGACGTAGCTAGGTAGCTAGGTGGCCCCACCCCTTACCTATATAAAAGTGGAGAGGCATTTGAAATGAGGCCTCCCAGGAGGTGGAGCATTTTTATTTTTTTTCTATATTTCGGAGCGGGGGGCGGAATGATTGACAATGGATTTACATTATTTATTAATTTTATCCCCTTTTTTGGTGAATGGGTAGGTGTACTATGTACCTGATACCCATTCACATGGGGGAGATCTGGAGGCCCTCTTGTTAAAGGGGGCTTCCAGATTCCGATAAGCCCCAACCTGCAGACCCCGACAACCACAGCCCCAGGGTTGTCTGGAAGAGACCCTTGTCCCTATCAAAATGGGGTCAAGGTGCTTTGGGGTGGGAGGGGGCACCTACCCCCATGTTGAGGGCATGTGGCCTGGTATGGTTCAGGAAGGGGGGTGCCCGCTTGTGCCCCCTCTTTCCTAATCTGCCAGGCTGCATGCTCAGATAGAGATCTGGTATGAATTTGGGGTGGGGCACGTGTTTTTTAATTTTTTTTTTGGCTTGGATTCCCCTCAAAATCCATACCAGGCCCAAAGCCTGATATGGACTCGAAGGGGGGGGGGGGGGGGGGGGCATGCCATTGTTCTCTTTATTTTTTCATTAGCAGGGTGCCAGCAATTGTAGCTGCGAGTCATTTTAAATGGGATTTGACTAGTATTTTTTTCTCTTTAGAAATTAAATTTTTGTTGCAGCATGTTTTATGCATGCTACAGATGCGCCACTTTACAGGAGCAGTAAGAGGACCACCCAGGCACTATATTTAAAGGAATTTTTCATTTTTATTGTTGCATTTTAAGCATAATTAAAATCACTGCTCCTGCAAAAGCGATCATTTTTAAAGAAAATGTTTTTATTGATACATGTCCCCCATGGGCAGTACCCGGAGCCCCCATACCCTTTTTATGACCAATTACTTGTATATGAGCCTTTAAAATGGTCACTTTTGATGTTTCAGCTCCCATAGACTTCAATGGAGTTCGTAGTTTGGGTTAGAACATTTCCCCTGTTCGGGAGATCTGTTACCAATCCTTAGTGTTTAGAAAGAGGCATGGCACATTTTTTATGTTGTAATTTTTTGTCACATTTATTTTTATTTTTCTTTAAAGAAAATAGTTTTTTCACATTTTATAAAATGTTTTACATACTGTTTTAAAGCGGAGCTCCGTTCTGGGGAAATTTTTATTTTTTTTTAAAAGTCAGCAGCTACAAATATTGCAGCTGCTGACTTTTAAAAATCGGACACTTACCTGTCCCAGGGTCCAGCGATGCGGGGGAACGAGGACCCCCCCTCGTTCCCCGAGCTGCTCACGGCGCCGACATTCCTAATGTGGGAACCCGGCTGTGGCTTCACAGCCGGGCACCCACTGCGCATGCGCGAGCGGCGCCGTGCGCCGTGATTTGACGCTCAGTCATCTGGGACACGTGACAGGTCCCAGATGACTGTGTGGCGCCGAGGGGGAAGTGACGTTTTGCCCGGGCAATGAAGGTGGCAGACTTCGAGGGACCCCCTAGCAACAGGCATTTAGAGGTGAGTAAAAAATTTTTTTTTTCCAATTATTTTTTTTTTATTTTTTTTATGATTTTTAAGCCCCCTTTTTTTTTTTTGACCGCAACCCCACTTTAAGTGCAGTACAGCATCATAATATAACTGGTGTGGCAGTGACCAGGGACACTGATTGGTGAGCAAATGTAAAAAAAAAATATATATGTATTTATTTTCTATTTTGTCTTTTTTTTTTTTTACCTTTTATTTAACATACTGTGAGTAATACAGTGCTACCATAGTAACACTGTACCAGTTGATCATAATTATTTTTTTTTTTGTGGCGTTCAAACTTTTAAATGTCTTCCCCAGGAAAGATTACACAAAGCTGGGGGAGTTGTTAACCACTTCCCGCCCGGTCAATAGCAGATTGATGTCCGGGAAGTGGTTCCGTTATCCTGACTGGGCGTCATATGATGTCCTTCAGGATAACAGCCGCCGCGCGCCCGTGGTTGCGTGCATCGCACCGATTGGTGAAGCGTTGTGTCAGCCTGACACACCGCTACACCGATCCCGGCGGAGGCTCTTTACCATGTCCAATCACGGCTGATCACGATGTAAACAGGAAGAACCGTTGATCGGCTTTTCCTCACTCGCGTCTGACAGACGCGAGTAGAGGGGAGCCGATCGGCGGCTCTCCTGACAGGGGGGGTATGCACTGATTGTTTATCAGCGCAGCCCCCCCTCAGATGCCCACACTAGACCATCAGGGAAGCCCCCAGGACCACCAGGGAAGCCCCCATGGCCTCCCACATATAAAAAAAAATGCCCAAAATATGCCAATCAGTGCCCACAAATGGGCACTGACTGGCACCTCATATTTACATTACAAAACAGGGATGCCCAGCAATGCCACCCATCAGTGTCATCAGTGCCACCCATCAGTGTCCATCAGTGCCACCTATCAGTGCCCATCCATACCCATCAGTGCCCACCTATCAGTGCCCATCAGTGCCCGTCCATGCCACATATCAGTGCCACCCATAAGTATGCATCAGTGCCACCCATAAGTACCCATTAGTGCCGCCTATGAGTGCCCATCAGTGCTGCATATGATTGCCCATCAGTGCCACCTATGAGTGCCCATCAGTGCTGCATACCAGTGCCACCTATCAGTGCCCATCGGTGCCGCCTATAAGTGCCCATCATCAGTGCCCATCAGGGCCACCTCATTGGTGCCACCTCATTGATGCCCATCAGTGCCGCCTTATCAGTGCCTGTCATTGAAGAAGAAAACATACTTATTTACAAAAAAAATTAACAGAAACAAAGAAAAACTTGTTCTTTTGCTACATTTTCGGTCTTTTTTTATTTGTTGCGCAAAAAATAAAAATTGCAGAGGTGATCAAATGCCACCAAAAGAAAGCTCTATTTGTTGGAACAAAATGATAAAAAATTGGTTTGGGCACAGCGTAGCACGACCGCGCAATTGTCATTCAAATTGCGACAGCGCTGAAAGCTGAAAATTGGCCTGGGCAGGGAAGGTGTCTAAGTGCCCCCCGGTATTGAAGTGGTTAAAGAACAAAAAAAATCACACACACACATACATGCTATGAACTGGATGGATCTGTGTTTTTATTTCAACCTTATGACTCTGTATCTATAAAAAATATCATTTTAAAATAAGAGAGCAGCCATGGTGCTGATTCTGTACCTACCTGCGGAGTTCAGGAAGGTATATTCTCGTGTAACACAGGGGAATCTGGATGATACAGAATTCAGAGCTTTCTCCAAGTTGAATCGAATTTGATAAGTCAGAGTTTCATCCATCAATACAGCAAGGGAGGTCCCCTCTATAACACAAATTATTCAGATAAAATAATGTTCTATTGAAACTTTAGAAAACACACTCAGGATCGCTGGTAATATTGTAACAATATCTCAATAAAATGTTAGTAAGAGATTCTTTACCTTAACATTAAAAGTCAACGGCTACAAAGACTGTAGCTGCTGACTTTTAATAAAAGGACACTTACCTGTCCAGGGATCCAGGGCCATCCTCACCCCGAGCCAGCTCTTCAGGTCCCCGGCGCTGGCATCTTTAGTGTGGGAAGCCAACTATTAGACATGTGCAATTCGTTTCCTTTGTTATCGTACGAATGAACGAATAATACGCTAAAAATTTTAACGAATAACGAATCGTTCGAATCGAACGAATCCGAAAAACAACGAAAATCCGAAAAAAACAAATTAGAAACAACGAATGTATGAATGAAGAAAATCCGAAAAAACGAAAACAGGAACAACGAAAATGAACGAAAAAATTCGTACATTCGAATTCAAATTTTTTTTTGTTGAATTGGTAATTTTCCGTGTCTCTTACAATGGCGCTGCTTAACGTGCTTCGAATAGATTGAACGAAAAAATTCGTACATTCGGAACTTTTTTTTTTTAGAATCGTAATTTTCCGTGTCTCTTACAATGGCGCTGCTTAACGTGCTTCGAATGGATTGAACGAAAAAATTCGTACATTCGTAACTTTTTTTTTCGATTCGTAATTTTCCGTGTCTCTTAAAATGTAATAATAGCATACACATTACATAACATTATGAATTATGCTCCAATTACGAATTTGTTTCGTTCGTTTTCGTACGAATGAACGAATGATTCGCTAAAAATTTTAACGAATAACGAATCGTTCAAATCGAACGAATCCGAAAAACAACGAAAATCCGAAAAAAAATTAGAAACAACGAATGAAGAAAATCCGAAAAACGAAAACAGGAACAACGAAAAAAAAATTTTGTTGTTGAATTGGTAATTTTCCATGTCCCTTACAATGGCGCTGCTTAACGTGCTTTGAATGGATTGAACGAAAAAATTCGTACATTCGTAACTTTTTTTTTCGAATCATAATTCTCCGTGTCTCTTACAATGGCGCTGCTTAACGTGCTTCAAATGGATTGAACGAGAAAATTCGTACATTCGTAACTTTTTTTTTTTTTCAAATCGTAATTTTCCGTGTCTCTTACAATGGCGTTGCTTAACGTGCTTCGAATGGATTGAACGAAAAAATTTGTACATTCGTAACTTTTTTTTTCGATTCGTAATTTTCCGTGTCTCTTAAAATGTAATAATAGCATACACATTACATAACATTATGAATTATGCTCCAATTACGAATTTGTTTCGTTCGTTTTCGTACGAATGAACGAATGAATCGCTAAAAATTTTAACGAATAACGAATCGTTCGAATCGAACGAATCCGAAAAACAACGAAAATCCGAAAAAAAATTAGAAACAACGAATGAAGAAAATCCGAAAAACGAAAACAGGAACAACGAAAAAAATTTTTTGTTGTTGAATTGGTAATTTTCCATGTCCCTTACAATGGCGCTGCTTAACGTGCTTCGAATGGATTGAACGAAAAAATTCGTACATTCGGAACTTTTTTTTTTCGAATCGTAATTTTCTGTGTCTCTTAAAATGTAATAATAGCATACACATTACATAACATTATGAATTATGCTCCAATTACGAATTTGTTTCGTTCGTTTTCGTACGAATGAACGAATGAATCGCTAAAAATTTTAACGAATAACGAATCGTTCGAATCGAACGAATCCGAAAAACAACGAAAATCCGAAAAAAAAAATTAGAAACAACGAATGAAGAAAATCCGAAAAACGAAAACAGGAACAACGAAAAAAATTTTTTGTTGTTGAATTGGTAATTTTCCATGTCCCTTACAATGGCGCTGCTTAACGTGCTTCGAATAGATTGAACGAAAAAATTCGTACATTCGTAACTTTTTTTTTTTTTATCGATTGGTAATTTTCCGTGTCTCTTACAATGGCGCTGCTTAACGTGCTTCAAATGGATTGAACGAAAAAGTTCGTACATTCGTAACTTTTTTTTTTTTCGAATCATAATTTTCCGTGTCCCTTACAATGGCGCTGCTTAACGTGCTTCGAATAGATTGAACAAAAAAAATTCGTACATTCGTAACTTTTTTTTTTTTCGATTCGTAATTTTCCGTGTCTCTTAAAATGTAATAATAGCATACACATTACATAAAATTATGAATTATGCTCCGATTACGAATTAGTTTATATAACTCTTTATTTTATCAAACACTTTTCATATACAAACATCATTAAGTCATTCTTCATTTTATACATTTCATCCCATCATAAATCCCCCCCCCCCCGCCTTGCCTTGGTGGTCTTCGAGGTTAGTATTTTTATCCATTTTTATCTTTCTCCTTTTTCTTTTTTTTTTTCCCTTTTTTTCTCCCTCTCTTTCCTTTTTATCGCTGTGTTGCTCCGACTACAATGTGTGAGGGAAGAATCAACTCGTCAACTCCAGGAAATACCTCCAGGAATCCTTAAAATTATTCCAGTCTGTCCACTTGTTTTCTGTCTCGGGTTGACCCTCCCCCTCTTCCCCGGTTGGTCCCGTCCCTTCCACCCTCTGTAAAGCATTGACCCCCAATATCCAGTCCCGCAAAGTCGGGGCCTCCGCTTCTCGCCATCTCTTTGGTATTAAATCTTTCGCTACATTAAGCAAAGCCGGGGTCAGCGAGGCCATATATTGTCTTGAAGGGGTCGCGGTGGCATGGAACAGACACGTCCAGGGATCCCTTGGGACGCCTACCCCCGTTACAGTAGTTATTAACTCCCGGACCCCGTCCCAATATTTTTTGATGGCTGGACAGTCCCACCAGATGTGGGACATCGAGCCCCTTATCTTACATCCCCTCCAACACTCCGGGGACGCACCCCCCTGGATCTTACTAAGTCTGTCCGGTGTTAAGTACCACCCAGTAAGGCATTTATAATTTGTTTCCACTGATTTTATTGAAAAAGATGAGCTATGTATTATTCGTAACATATTTTCTACCCTCGACTTGTTACAGAGTACTCCTGTTTCTTCCTCCCACTTTTTAATATATGGTAGTGCATCATTGTCCTCATTTAAGATTTTATAAATTCTAGAAATATTATTTTTTGTGCTGTCGCGGAGGCTAAGCCGTTCCAGCGAAGTGTATTCATTAACATGGCGAATCGGACTAGGAAGGCTCCCTAAGAAATGCTTCAGTTGGGCGTATTTCCAGAAATCAATCAGCATCAAATTCGTGTTCGTGAGAAGTTCGTGATATGTGCATAATTTCCCGTTTTTAATTATATCTTTCACCTGTGCATTTTTATCTTTGATCCAATTCCCACCTCCCTCGTGTCTCCCTGGCTCAAAAAGTAGATTCTCTTTTAAATATATCAACGAAGAGTTGAATTTCCATTTCTTTTTTTTATATATATTATCCCATATATCTAACGTGACCCGTGTTATCCCGTGTGCGCTATTTCCTAGTGGCCTAAACTTAGGTGGATTCCATATGTCGTGTCCTAGGTTTCTATTGCTAATAATATTTTCTATGTTTACCCACCTCTTTTCATTATCTATCTTGACCCATTCCATTATTCGTGACAGTGCTATAGCCTTGAAGTATTTTTCGAAATCTGGGACGGATAGCCCCCCCTGCTGCTTCCCCCTAGTCAATATTCCAGGTGCGAGCCGCGGTTTCTTATTTGACCAGATGAATTTAGAAATGATTTGTTTTAATGTTTTAAAAAACTCTTTAGGAATCGCTACTGGGAGCATCTGGAATATGTAATTGATCTTAGGGGCTAGAAACATCTTCACTGCGTTGACCCGACCGATCCAGGAAAGAGGTCTGAAGGACATTGATCTACATTCTTTTCTAATTTTGTCAAGTAATGGTAAATAGTTGATTAGGAAGATTTTTTTTGCAGATACAGTCAGCCGGATCCCCAGGTATCTAATATCTTCTCTCCAGGGAAAGTTAAATTCCTCCGTGAGTAGCTTGGCTTCCTCTTTTTTTATATTAATATTCAAGATTTCTGATTTGTTTACGTTGATTTTCAAGTTTGAGACTGCCCCGTACGTTTTTAAGGTGGAGATCAAAATTGGGAGAGTGATCCGTGGATTCGAGATGTAGAAGAGCACGTCGTCCGCAAATGCGGCTAACTTGTGCTCCTCCCCACCAACTCTGATCCCGGTTATATCAGGATTTTTACGTATCCGGGATAGGAGGGGCTCCAGGGACAAGACGAACAATAGGGGTGACAAAGGGCACCCCTGACGCGTGCCGTTTCTCATTGTGAAGGGTTCTGAAGAGAATCCATTTACATTTACCGATGCTTGGGGCCAATTGTATAGCATTTTGATCCATTTAAGCATTCTTGGGCCCAGTCCCATGACTTCTAATGTTTGCATCATGAATCCCCAGTCTACCCTGTGATTACGAATTAGTTTAGTTTGTTTTCGTACGAATGAACGAATCCGAAAAACAACGAAAATCCGAAAAAAAATAATTAGAAACAACGAATGAAGAAAATCCGAAAAACGAAAACAGGAACAACGAAAAAATTCGTACATTCGTAACTTTTTTTTTTTTTTGTTGTTGAATTGGTAATTTTCCATGTCCCTTACAATGGCGCTGCTTAACGTGCTTCGAATAGATTGAACGAAAAAATTCGTACATTCGTAACTTTTTTTTTTTTTTATCGATTGGTAATTTTCCGTGTCTCTTACAATGGCGCTGCTTAACGTGCTTCGAATGGATTGAACAAAAAAATTCGTACTTTCGTAATTTTTTTTTTTTTCGAATCGTAATTTTCCGTGTCTCTTACAATGGCGCTGCTTAACGTGCTTCGAATGGATTGAACGAAAAAATTTGTACATTCGTAACTTTTTTTTTTTCGATTCGTAATTTTCCGTGTCTCTTAAAATGTAATAATAGCATACACATTACATAAAATTATGAATTATGCTCCGATTACGAATCTACGAATGTTACGAATGTACGAATAAATACGAATGCGTCCGAATTTCGAATTAAACGAATAAACGAAAATTAAACTAACGAAAAAACGAATCAACGAAAAAATGACTCTTACGAATGTACGAATCGTTACGAATACGAACACCGACGACTTGCGAATTTACGAATCGTTACGAATCAACGGAAACGAAAAAAACGAACCGAAAATAAACGATTTTCTTTCGGAAACGAAAAAAACAAAACGAAAATAAACAAATTTTTTTGTTGTGCACATGTCTACCAACTATAACACCTTGCAGCTTCTCAACCAGCTTCCCACTGCGCATGCGTGAGCTATGCTTTGCTTTGCGAATGGTCCCGCAGATTTGTGGGACCTGTGAATAGTCCCAGAAGGCTGTGAGGGAAGGGGGACAAACTTCCCCTTGGATTGCCATGGTGACCTAACCAGAAGTGTCAAAACCACCGAACCCCCCCCCCCCCCAAAAAAAAAAAAAATTTCAAGTGTTACTAAAAACCAACAACAGTAAAATCAGTCTGTATATGTAGTAAAACATGGGAGAAAGACAATTAACACATAACACCTTAAACAGTTTAAATCAGGAGACCCCCCAGTACCAGGTTGGTTTGAGCTGATGACTATAACATCTGCTCTGAGTCTCAAAGTCTGAAGTAGTCATTGCTGGTTTGGGCCTACACATGGGCGTCCGCAGGTAAGAGCAAGGGGGGGCTAGTGCCCCCCCCCCTGGAATCAGGGATCGGACTCACCCCTTTCTGTCACCCCCCCTCTCTCTCTCTCTCACCCCTCTGTCTTTTTCACCCCCTCCCTCTCTGTCACCCCCCTCCGTCTCTCTCTGTCACACTTCTCTCTCTCTGTCACCCTCTCTTTCTCTCTCTCTCTCTCTCTCACCCCTCTCTCTCTCTCACTCCCTTTCTCTCTGTCACCCCCTCTGTCTGTTTCTGTCACCCCAAATTCTCTCTGTCACCCTCCTCTGTCTCTCTGTCACCCCCACATGTATGCAGTTTCTGACAGTCTCTTGTGCCATGTCCGCAGTCTCTTGAGCCATGTATTCAGTTTCTGACAGTCTCTTAGGCCATGTATGCAGTCTTTGGTCATCTCTTGTGCCATGTCTGCAGTCTCTTGAGCCATGTATGCAGTCACTTACAGTCTCTTGAGCCATGTATGCAGTCTCTGACAGTTTCTTGGGCCATGTCTGCAGTCTCTGACAGTCTCTTGGGCCATGTCAGCAGTTTCTGACAGTCTCTTGAGCCATGTATGCAGTCTCTGACAGTCTCTTGGGCCATGTCCGCAGTCTCTGACAGTCTCTTGGGCCATGTCAGCAGTTTCTGACAGTCTCTTGAGCCATGTATGCAGTCACTGACAGTCTCTTGAGCCATGTATGCAGTCTCTGACAGTTTCTTGGGCCATGTCCGCAGTCTCTGACAGTCTCTTGGGCCATGTCCGCAGTCTCTGACAGTTTCTTGGGCCATGTCCGCAGTTTCTGACAGTCTCTTGGGCCATGTCCGCAGTCTCTGACAGTTTCTTGGGCCATGTCCGCAGTTTCTGACAGTCTCTTGAGCCATGTCCGCAGTCTCTGACAGTCTCTTGGGCCATGTCAGCAGTTTCTGACAGTCTCTTGAGCCATGTATGCAGTCTCTGACAGTCTCTTGGGCCATGTCCGCAGTCTCTGACAGTCTCTTGGGCCATGTCCGCAGTCTCTGACAGTCTCTTGGGCCATGTCCACAGTCTCTGACAGTCTCTTGGGCCATGTCAGCAGTTTCTGACAGTTTCTTGGGCCATGTCCGCAGTCTCTGACAGTCTCTTGGGCCATGTCAGCAGTTTCTGACGGTCTCTTGAGCCATGTATGCAGTCTCTGACAGTCTCTTGGGCCATGTCCGCAGTCTCTGACGGTCTCTTGGGCCATGTCCGCAGTCTCTGACAGTCTCTTGGGCCATGTCCGCAGTCTCTGACAGTCTCTTGGGCCATGTCCACAGTCTCTGACAGTTTCTTGGGCCATGTCCGCAGTCTCTGACAGTTTCTTGGGCCATGTCAGCAGTTTCTGACAGTCTCTTGGGCCATGTCCGCAGTCTCTGACAGTTTCTTGGGCCATGTCCGCAGTTTCTGACAGTCTCTTGAGCCATGTATGCAGTCACTGACAGTCTCTTGAGCCATGTATGCAGTCTCTGACAGTCTCTTGGGCCATGTCTGCAGTCTCTGACCATCACCTGTACTACGTCTGCAGTCTCTGACAGTGATAATGTGATAATGACATTGTGGAAAAGGTCAGCGCATCGGTGACCTTAAAAAGATTGCCCCCCCCCCCTGAAAAAAGTTCTGCGGCTGCCCATGGGCCTACAGACCCCAAAATATATATATAGGTCCTCCAGTTCCCAGAGTCTGTGTGTTTTGAGGAGACACAGACTTGAATCCAAAGCAAGACCACTTCAAGGGTCCCCCAGGCACACGCCTCCGCCGGGATCGGTGTAGAGGTGTGTCAGACTGACACACCGCACCACCGATTGGTGCGATGCACGCAACCACGTGCGTGCGGCGGCTGTTATCCTGAAGGAGTGTTCCCGTAAAAGTCAGAGCCCATAGTCAGTAGGCAAGAGGCTCTCCAAAAACCTCTGTCCTGGCATGGTCTGTCAAACTATGTAACTGTATATGTAACATAGAGCCTCAGTTTACACTTGTGGCTAGAGAGTGATAACAACTCACAGTTGAACCACGTTTTTATGTTGTGTTGCAAAGCATTGTGGTGCCACAGAAATGATCTCCCCGTTATCTACCTACTGCTAAATGTGAAACTATTCAACTGAATGGAGGAAAAAAGGCCTCCAAGAGATGCCGGGACTTTGATGTGAGTTCATATTAAGTAGTCAG
Organism: Lithobates sylvaticus; assembly: GCA_028564925.1. NCBI lineage: Eukaryota > Metazoa > Chordata > Amphibia > Anura > Ranidae > Lithobates > Lithobates sylvaticus. Next base: position 298,946,112 of record CM053031.1, on the reverse strand, counting down.
AGAATAACTTTTGGAGAGCTCGCTGGCTCCGTTTTCGCTGCTCATAAAAGACAGGACTGCCCTCTAGTGGAAATGCACCATAATTAGACGGCTTTCACACGAAGCCGCCTATAGCATCGGCGGTTAAACGTTGCTATTTTTAGCTGCATTTTACCATCGGATTTGGGGCGCATTTCGGGCGCTATCGGGGCGTTTTTACCCCCCCCCCGCTAGCGGCAGAGAAAGGGTTAAAACCGCCCGCAATATGCCGCAATGGCAGCGTTTTGCCGGCGGCATTACAGCGATGCCCCATTGATTTCAATGGGGAGCAGCGGTGGAGGAGCGGTAATTACACGGCTCCTTCACCGCTCCAAAGAAGCTGCTGGCAGGACTTTTCCTGACGTCCTGGAGACAATGGTGCCGCTGTTTTAGGGCAGATTGCAGGCGCTATTTCTAACGCTATAGCTTCTGTAAAACGCCCTTGGTGTGAAAGGGGTCTTAGTTTATACAAAAAGAAAAACAGCCAACGTGTTTTAGGGGGTCTGAAAAACTCCCCCTTCATCAGGGTACCCTAAAACAGCCTTGATGAAGGAGGACTATTTTCTGACCCCCCGAAACACATTGGCTGTTTTTTTAGTATAAGTGAATACATTAGTTTGGACACTTTGGTCTTGTGCTCCTTCCATTGGTGCATGTCTTCAACTAAATATGGCAGTGCTACAACACCCCCACAACTGTGTGCAATGTAGACATGTGCACAACAAAAAAATTTGTTTATTTCCGTTTCGTTTTTTTTTTTCGTTTCCGTTGATTCGTAACGATTCGTAAATTTGTAAGTCGTCGGTGTTCGTATTCGTAACGTTTCGTATTTTCGTAAGAGTTATTTTTTCGTTGATTCGTTCTTCCGTTAATTTTCGTTTATTCGTTTATTCGAAATTCGGACGCATTCGTATTTATTCGCACATTCGTAACATTCGTAGATTCGTAATCGGAGCATAATTCATAATTTTATGTAATGTGTATGCTATTATTACATTTTAAGAGACATGGAAAATGACGAATCGTAAAAAAAAGTTACGAATGTACGAATTTTTTCGTTCAATCCATTCGAAGCACGTTAAGCAGCGCCATTGTAAGAGACACGGAAAATTACGAATCGAAAAAAAAAAAGTTACGAATGTACAATTTTTTTCGTTCAATCCATTCGAAGCACGTTAAGCAGCGCCATTGTAAGAGACACGGAAAATTACGAATCAGAAAAAAAAAGTTACGAATGTACGAATTTTTTCGTTCAATCCATTCGAAGCACGTTAAGCAGCGCCATTGTAAGGGACACGGAAAATTACCAATTCAACAAAAAAAAGTTACGAATGTACGAATTTTTTCGTTCATTTTCATTTTCGTTGTTCCTGTTTTCGTTTTTCGGATTTTCTTCATTCGTACATTCGTTGTTTCTAATTAGTTTTTTTCAGATTTTCGTTATTTTCGGATTCGTTCGATTCAAACGATTCGTTATTCGGTAAAAATTTTTAGCGAATCGTTCGTTCATTCGTACGAAAACGAACGAACGAAAATAACGAAAAAACGAAACAAATTGCACATGTCTAGTGCAATGCATGTGGTTGTGGCACTATGGTATGGGTCTCAGGGGTTAAAACAGGTTAGGTCCCACCACCACTACCACCACAAGAAAAAAATAGGAAAAAAAAAAATATGATATGTCACCTCCTCAACACCTTTTAAACACCCTCCTAAAATTGATTCACCTCAGAGCACTCTTCAAAGGGCAAACATTATGTGCACGAGTCCTTAACCGCTTCCCGACCGCCTCATGTAGATATACGTCTACAGAATGGCACGGGCAAAAGCACGTACCTGTACGTCCCCTTTAATTGCCTGCCCTTGGGTCACGGTCGGGAGCTCCGTGACCCCGGCCACTGGACCAGCGGACCCGATCGCCACTGGTGTCCCGCGATCGGGTTACGGAGCTGAAGAACGGGGAGAGGTCTGTGTAAACAAACCTCTCCCCGCGCTTCCTACACTGACTGTCGTTGATTGGCTGTTCCCGGTCATCGGGAAAGCCGATCAATGATGTCAGATGTCAGCCCCGCCCCCTAATGTAAAAAAACACACACACGTCACAGCCCATAACCCCTCCCCTCCCCCTAGTGGTTAACTCTTTCACTACAACTGTCATTTATACAGGAATCAATGCATTTAAATAGCATTGATTGCTGTATAAATGACAATGATCCCAAAAATGTGTCAAAAATGTCCGATGTGTCCGCCATAATGTCGCAGTCACAAAAAAAAATCGCTGATCGCCGCCATTACTAGTAAAAAAAAAAAAATATTAATAAAAATGCTATAAAACTATCCCCTATTTTGTAAACGCTATAACTTTTGCGCAAACCAATCAATAATCGCTAATTGCGATTTTTTTTACCAAAAATATGTCGAAGAATACGTATCGGCCTAAACTGAGGAAAAAATATGTTTTTTTATATATTTTTGGGGGATATTTATTATAGCAAAAAGTAAAAAATAATGCATTTTTTTCAAAATTGTCGCTCTATTTTTGTTTATAGCGCAAAAAAATTAAAACCGCAGGGGCGATCAAATACCACCAAAAGAAAGCTCTATTTGTGGGAAAAAAAGGACGCCAATTTTGTTTTGGAGCCACGTCGCACGACCGCGCAATTGTCAGTTAAATCGACGCAGTGCCGAATCGCAAAAAGGGGCCTGGTCCTTTGGCTGCCAATTGGTCCGGGGCTGAAGTGGTTAAAGATGTATTCTTGATTACAGAACTATCTAATGTGTGGGGTTTTATTTTTTGGGCTTTGGTGTAAAAACAATTGCTTGCACATGATTAAAGTGAACAGCATTACCCTAAGCTATATTAGCCCTAAAGCCCCGTACACATGGGCAGAATGTTGGGAGTCATTTGCTGGTACAAAAATACCAGATAACATTCGGACGGTGTGCATATCGGTCTGCAGCAGACTGGCTCCCAATCAGCACTCCCAGCCAATTGCAGAAAGCGCTGATCGAAGTGTACTGGTGGGGGTTGTCCCCTTGTCAGAACACAACAACAGCTCAGCGGGGAGATCACTGGACTAACCTCACATGGTTAGTACAGTGTCTCCGACCAGAGCCAACAGGTTTTTTTTTTGTGCAACCCTCGGGGTAGTGTGTGTGTACAGGCTTAACTTTGTAATGTCTCCTCCTTTAGAAAATCAACTAGACATGTGCACACTGAAATATTTAGTTTCGGAATTTTGTTTTCGTCCGAAAAATAAATTTATTTAGTTACTCCCGAAATTCATTTTTATTTATTTCGTTTTTTGTTAAAAATTGCATTCGTCCGAAAATCCAAATGAATTAAGGTTGAATCTGTCATTGAAGGCTCATGGTGTCTGTCGAAAGTTCAAAGAAGATTCGACGGAGCAGCTAAACTGTACGACTCTGTATAGTTTAGCTGCAATTCCACCCAATTCCAGCAGCAATCTTTCCTCTCTACGTCAAATCTTTCCTTTCTACGTCGAATCTTTCCTCTCTACGTCAAATCTTTCCTTTCTACGTCGAATCTTTCCTCTCTACGTCGAATCTTTCCTTTCTACGTCGAATCTTTCCTCTCTACATCGAATCTTTCCTTTCTACGTCGAATCTTTCCTCTCTACGTCAAATCTTTCCTTTCTACGTTGAATCTTTCCTTTCTACGTCAAATCTTTCCTCTCTACGTCGAATCTTTCCTCTCTACGTCGAATCTTTCCTTTCTACGTCGAATCTTTCCTCTCTACATCGAATCTTTCCTTTCTACGTCGAATCTTTCCTCTCTACGTCGAATCTTTCCTTTCTACGTCGAATCTTTCCTCTCTACATCGAATCTTTCCTCTCTACGTCGAATCTTTCCTTTCTACGTCGAATCTTTCCTTTCTACGTCGAATCTTTCCTCTCTACGTCGAATCTTTCCTCTCTACGTCAAATCTTTCCTCTCTACGTCGAATCACAGGTTCAATGGACACAGATTGTTATTGTCAGCGTCAAATCTCCTATCTATATCGAACTGTTGTCACAACGAAAATAAAGCATTTGTTTATGTCAGATCTTTCGTTTTTCGTATTCTGCACGAAAATACCTGAAATTCGGACGAAAATGCATTCGGACGAAAACGAATGCACATGTCTAAAATCAACCCCAGTGATAGGATCTCTTGAGACCACATGTCTTCTGAAGACCCAGGATGGATAATTTCTACCCTAGGCAGTCTATTGCTCTATTGGATTTATGGAGGCCAATCAAATCAATATGTAGACCTCTTTTGTCAGACAGAGTACTTATATCAGAGATTGCTCACGTGGTGACTTACCTCTCTGCTTACAATGGTAGCCTTCAGTACCTAAGGCAAAAAGAAAAAGGATTATATTATTATCTCAACCACTTGCTCACGCCGATATACATCGGTAGAATGTCACGGCAGCGCAAAAAGCAACGTACCTGTACATTGCTTCGAATTTTCCGCTGTGCGCCCGCCATGTTCTCCGTGAGCGTTTCCGCGGGTCCCGCAGACTCGATGTCTGCCAGATGCCCGCAAGGAGAGGCAGAACGGGGCGATGCCGATGTAAACAAGGCATTTCCCTGTAGCAACATGACAGAAATCTACTGCTCCCTGTCATTAGACAAGTGCAATTCGTTTTGTTTTTTTTCGTTTTTCGTTTTTTTTCGTTTTTGTTTTTTTTCGTTATTTTCGTTCGTTCGTTTTCGTCCGAATGAACGAATCGTTCGAATCGAACGAATCCGGAAAAAAAAAATGAAAATCCGAAAAAAAAACTAATTAGAAACAACGAATGTACGAATGAAGAAAATCCGAAAAACGAAAACAGGAACAACGAAAATGAAAGAAAAAATTCGTACATTCGTAACTTTTTTTTTTTTTGATTCGTAATTTTCCGTGTCTCTTACAATGGCGCTGCTTAACGTGCTTCGAATGGATTGAACGAAAAAATTCGTACATTCGTAACTTTTTTTTTTTGATTCGTAATTTTCAGTCTCTTAAAATGTAATAATAGCATACACATTACATAAAATTATGAATTATGCTCCGATTACAAATCTACGAATGTTACGAATGTTACGAATGTACTAATAAGTACGAATGCGTCCGAATTTCGAATAAACGAAAATTAAACTAACGAAAAAACGAATCAACAAAAAAATAACTCTTACGAATGTACGAATCGTTACGAATACGAACACCGACGACTTAGGAATGTACGAATCGTTACGAATCAACGGAAACGAAAAAAACTAAATAAAAAAAAAAATAAAAAAATTCGGAAACGAAAAAAAACTAAACGAAAATAAACAAATTTTTTTGTTGTGCACATGTCTACCTGTCATCGGGAGCAGTGATCTCTGTCATGTTGTTGTGAGACCACCCCCCCACAGTTAGAATCACTCCCTAGGACACACTTAACCCTTGATCGCCCCCTAATGTTAACCCCTCCCCTTCCAGTGTAATTTATACAGTAATTGGTGCATTTTTATAGTACTGATCGCTGTATAAATGACAATGGTTCCAAAAGTGTCCGATGTGTCCGCCATAATGTCGCAGTCACGATAAAAATTTCTGATCGCCGCCATTACTAATAAAAAAAAATGTATAATAAAAATGCTGTAAAACTATCCCTATTTTTAGACGCTATAACTTTTGCGCAAACCAATCGATATACGCTTTTTGCGATTTTTTTTTTTACCAAAAATATGTAGAAGAATACGTATCGGCCCAAACTGAGAAAGAAATTTGTTTTTTATATATTTTTGGGGGATATTTATTATAGCAAAAAGTTAAAAATAATGTGTTTTTTTCAAAATTGTTGCTCTTTTTTTGTTTATAGCGCAAAAAATAAAAACCGCAGAGGCGATCAAATACCACCAAAAGAAATCTCTATTTGTGGGAGAAAAAAGGACGTCAATTTTGTTTGGCTACAACGTCGCACGACCGCGCAATTGTCAGTTAAAGTGACGCAGGAAGGAAGTGTCAGGAAGGGGGTAAATTCTTCCGAGGCTGAAGTGGTTGACATTCCTAAATGTCAAAAGGGGCAAAAATCTAAACTATTTTGTCTGCTTAAAGGTAATGCCCTCCCTAAAAAAGCACAAGACATCATACTGAGTACATATACTGTATTCTGGTAGAATGTTTAATCATAGATTCGTACGGCATCACACATAGAAACTTGCACAATTGTTTTCTATAAAAATAATACAAGTTTGTATTACGATATCATTGAAAATTCAGCAATATAAAAAAGTGTAAATATACGTGTTCCATATCACTTATTTTACAACTCAACACTATCCACATGCTTGCTAAGGGATAGTAATTTTGGTAGTGGACAATGTATATAGTCCCACATTAGCAACCTGCAGAAGTTCAGAGGTGGAAGTCACTTGACGCGTTTCGCAGATGATAACGCTGCCTCCTCAGGAGTTTATCATGGCGGAATCTACAATAAGCATACCATTTAGTAGAGATTATATATGAATATATTAAAAATAAATGCAGTAAACAATTATTTACAACCCGTAATATAGTGTTATGGTAACAAAAAAGCAATGTCAGTAAACTACTTACCACAACTGGTATTGGTTCGGGAACTACCTAGAATGGCAGACTATGTTACTGGATGTATATAACTCCTCACTGGATTTAATGCAAGTAATAGCAAGCCACAATTATATCATGATATTAAAAAACACACATAAATCTTGTTTATATATTTCATACATTGTGTTTTTTAGACATGTGCACAACAAAAAAATGTGTTTATTTTCGTTTCGTTTTTTTCGTTTCCGTTGATTCGTAACAATTCGTAAATTTGTACGTTGTCGGAGTTCGTATTCGTATTTTCGTTAGAGTTATTTTTTCGTTGATTCGTTTTTCCGTTAGTTCAATTTTCGTTTATTCGTTTATTCAAAATTTGGACTCATTCGTATTTATTCGTACATTCGTAGATTCGTAATCGGAGCATAATTCATAATTTTATGTAATGTGTATGCTATTATTACATTTTAAGAGACACGGAAAATTACGAATCGAAAAAAAAAAAGTTACAAATGTACGAATTTTTCCGTTCAATCCATTCGAAGCACGTTAAGCAGCGCCATTGTAAGAGACACGGAAAATTACGAATCGAAAAAAAAATAAAAATAAAGTTACGAATGTACGAATTTTTCCGTTCAATCCATTCGAAGCACGTTAACCACTTCCCGACCGTCGGTCGTCATATGACGGCCTCCGGTTTGCGGGGGTATATCTGAATGATGCCTGTAGCTACAGACATCATTCAGATATTGCCGGTTTCAGCCGGCGATTCCCTGCACCATAAGAACGATCATAGCGGCTGTTCCGCCGCTTGATCGTTCTTATGGGCGGTGGGAGGGGACGCCCCCCCCCTCCCGCCGCCCTCCGGTGCTTCTACCGACTCACCGCTTCCATCGGTGAGTCGGACACAGGAACCGCCGGCACCGGATGATCACTATAGAGATTTCCGGCGGACCAGATGGTCGCCGGAGTCTCTATGATCGTTCGGAGGCCGGGCGCGATGTGATGACGTCACGCCCGGCCTCTGCATTCGAATAACGGCGCCGCATCCGCTGGGAAGCGGTGATCGTTTTTGGTTTTTTTTTAATTTTAGGCTTTTCAGCCTAGAGGTGAAATGTGGGGTCTTATTGACCCCATATCTCACTGTAAATAGGTCCGATCAGGTAATATTCCTATTAAAAGGGATGTTTACATTCCTTGTAATAGGAATAAAAGTAATCAATTTTTTTTTTTTTTTTTTAAACTGTCAAATTTAAAAAATAAAAGTCAAATTAACAATAATATTCTATGTAATTTTCGAGCAAAAAAATTATGAATTTTACATGT
>CM053031.1:298155322-298190205 GCA_028564925.1 Lithobates sylvaticus | reverse complement strand
TCCGATCGTGTGTATGAGGCTTTAGCCTGACAAAATCCACTTAAATGTTAGCAGAGGACAGAATAAACTTTCCTCAGATCTCTCCATTCTTTATTGTCATTTCTGCATTTTATTTGGTCAGTTGTTTCACTTTTTACCACTTTAGAATCTCACTTTGAAACTTTTCTTTTCAAACTTGAATAGTTTTCTTTTTCTTAAAGTTGCTTAATTATCAGTAGAGCAAAGTTGTGTCTCTCTGAAGGATACATGAATTCAGCTGAATATTTTATTTTCTGAAGATATTCATTGGAGCAATGTTTTAGACTAATATCAGAAGAAATAGGCAACAATGAGCCCTCCTGTGTGCTCCGGAGATGTCAGGGGAAATGTGTGCATTATAAATATACATATGTGCAGATAATACAACTGTGTTATGACTCAGCATGACACACGTTCTCTATTACATCAACTTCATTTGGTTCAGTAAAATGTCTCCATATCAGACCTGCTTCCATTTAAATTACCCTTCCAGAGGAGAATACCCTACCCCCCCTCTTATATCAGTATTAGCCCCTGGTGGGGGGATATGAGACAAAACCAAGAAAGTTGCTGAAAAAGGTAAATTCATAATTTAATCTTTTTCTTTTCCTTTTTTTTTTCTTCAATTTTCTGTTTTTTTTTCTTTTCTTTTTTCTTTGTTTTTTTTTTTCATTTCTTTTCTTTTTCCATAATACAAGAGTTTATATTTATACATCTTTGTGGAGGAACATTTAGAGGTATAATTAACACTTTTTTTCCTGATCTTTTCTTTTTAATCGGTATTAGCCTCTTGTAGGGGTATTAGTGACAGAACCTAGAGAAATTCATCATTTAATCTTTTATTTTTTATTTTTTTTTCTTCTGTTCTTTTTATTTTCTTTTTTTTTTCCCTTTCCTTTTCTTTTCTTTTCTTTTCCCATAATACAATAGTTTATATTTATACATCTTTGTCGAGAAACATTTAGAGGTATAAATAAGATTTTTTTCCAGATTTTTTTCTTTTCTTTTCCATTAGTATTAGCCCGTGCTGGGGGTTATTCGAGACAAAGCCTTAAAAAAGGGCCGAAATTTTTTTTTTTTTTCTGTTCTTTTTCTTTTTTCTTTTTCTTGTTCCTTTTCTTTTCTTTCCCTTTCTTTTCTTTTCTTTTATTTTCCCATCATACAAGAGTTTATATTTCTATTTAAACATCTTTGTGGAGGAACATTTAGAGGTATAAATAATTTATTATTTATCTTTTCTGTTTTTTTCTTTTTTTCATTTCTTTTCTTTTTTCACCATACAAGAGTTTATATTTCTATTTATACATCTTTGTGGAGGAACATTTAGAGGTATAATTAACACTTTTTTCCAGATTTTTTCTTTTCTTTTCCATCAGTATTAGCCTCTTGTGGGGATATTAGAGACAAAACCTTGAACGTGGCTGAAAAAGAGAATTTCATCATTTAATCTTTTTCTTTTTTTTTTTCTTTTCTTTTTCTGTTCTTTTTTTTTTTCCTTTCCTCTCCTTTCCTTTCCTTTCCTTTCCTTTCCTCTCCTTTCCTTTCCTTTCCTTTCCTTTCCTTTTATTTTATTTTTCCATCATACAATAGTTTACATTTATATGTATACATCTTTGTGGAGGAACATTTAGAGGTATAAATAATTTCTTATTTCCTGACAGACTCCATGGCAGCCTACGTGTGGGTTAACCCCGCCTCCTCTCCAATGCTATAGGACCCCCTACCCTATAAGATTGAGCTCACCTGTACAGACTGTGTTCCTTTTTTGTCCTCCTCAATTGGACCTTCACATGCTGTTCGTGTCTGGTTGGATTTCGGATCTCTCTTCTGGCATACCTGTGTGGTGCAAGCTCAGTGCTCAGCCATGGGCGGGCGAGTAGCTTTGAGGCTGGATGGTTCCCCATTACTGGGTGATTGCCTCTGTATGCTCATCGGACGGACGGACAGGTCTCATCAACGGCTGGCAAGGTCTGCATTTCATCTCCTTCCTTTGCTCCATGGCAGTCATGTATTTGTTGATTTTTGTGTGTGTGTCCCTCTCGGTATTTCCCTGTATCGCCGGCACCTCAGTGTCCCTCATGGCGATTGGAACGCTTCTGCGTTCCAGGCCGCAGCGGTGCTTCCGGGTCGCGGCCGCCGCCGTCGTTCTGCGCATGCGCGGGGCCTTCATGGAAGCGAGGCTTGGTTCGCGCATGCGCGGAGCGGCGGAATGTCCGGCGGCCGCGCATGCGCTGTCCGGCTGTTTTCCCTCAACGCAGGCGCGATGTTGGGGAGGGCAGTGACGTCATTTCAGGCGGGGGATTTGATTGTCTGCCATCTCCTGTCATGGTGGGATTCCCACAGGCAGTGAGCGGCAGCTTCCCCCAGCCTGGTCTGCAGTTATCTGTCTAAATTTTCTTCCCTTAATGGGCAAAGTAATAAATAAATAAAAATATTCAGGTATATAAAATTTTATATATATTTAAAAAAAAAAAAAAAAAAAAAAGAGAGAAAGTGTAAAAAGACAGGATACGTATAGACACTTGTACTTTGTTTTTATGCATCTATGTTTTATTGTTTTGATGTGAGTTAAAAAAAAAATAAATAAATAAATATAAATAATGAATATTTTAATCTCACTGATTGGCTCGGTATGTGTAGCATTCCGGGTTATCTGCAGACCGTGCGTGTCATGATGACGTTGTGTCCAGTGGTTATGGACAGGTCACTGCCTTCATACGGCCAACCCTCACGCACAAGGTATGTGCAGGTGAGGGGCAGAGGTTGCAGTCTCAAAGGATGAGATTGCGTTGGTGTCCCCCCCCCCCCCCCGATCTTTTCTTTTTCAGATCGGACCCGCTAGTCGTGGTCCAGAACGACAGAGACCTTGCCACGCCACAACATTTACGAAGGAGATGTTGCCATTCCTCCTGCACCTACGGGAGATGTTGCCATTCCTCCTGCACCTACGGGAGATGTTGCCATTCCTCCTGCACCTACGGGAGATGTTGCCATTCCTCCTGCACCTAGAGGAAATGTTGCCATTCCTCCTGCACCTAGAGGAAATGTTGCCATTCCTCCTGCACCTAGAGGAGATGTTGCCACTCCTCCTGCACCTACGGGAGATGTTGCCATTCTTCCTGCACCTAGAGGAGATGTTGCCACTCCTCCTGCACCTAGGGGAGATGTTGCCACTCCTCCTGCACCTAGGGGAGATGTTGCCACTCCTCCGGCACCTAGGGGAGATGTTGCCATTCCTCCTGCACCTAGGGGAGATGTTGCCATTCCTCCTGCACCTAGAGGAGATGTTGCCATTCCTCCTGCACCTAGAGGAGATGTTGCCATTCCTCCTGCACCTAGAGGAGATGTTGCCATTCCTCCTGCACCTAGAGGAGATGTTGCCATTCCTCCTGCACCTAGAGGAGATGTTGCCATTCCTCCTGCACCTAGAGGAGATGTTGCCATTCCTCCTGCACCTAGAGTTGTTGCCATTCCTCCTCCATCCAGAGGAGATGTTGCCATTCCTCCTCTATCCAGAGGAGATGTTGCCATTCCTCCTCCAGTCATTGCATCGCCCTATCAGCCGCCTGGATGGCAGAGCCTACTGGAGATGTGGACACGAGTCCTGGAGGACAAGTCTTTATTGACCACTGTTATGCCTGGGCGGATGGGGATAAAAGAGGTGGAAAACAAGAATATAGAGTCTCTTGTGAAATGTGTGAGGTAGCAGTCTCTAAGGAAATGGGATGCATCCCACACATGGTGCCAGTTGTCCATTCCACCCGGGGTCTTGGCTGGCGTAGTCCAAAGGTGTTGGGTCCTTTCCAGCCCTACGCTGCTTCTCTGGATTCTTTGGTCAGCAAGTTGGAAGGTGATGAATGTATCAGAATATGTCTGGTTCCTCCATGGGGCAAAGAGATTAAGGAAGCCCTACCACCTCCCACCCCCCAGGATAAGTAAAATAGTTCTTTAGGCACCTGGGGAAAGATCGCTTTCCTCTCTTTGGCTCCTTACGGATGAGGAGTGAAAGAAGGTGGACAAGAAAATGTTGATGTCAAACAATACCCCCAGATTGTATGCCTTCAAGGCAGAAGAAGCAGGGGGTCTGGGAAACACCCCCCTCATAGATGCAGCTGTGTTGTGTTTGGGAAAGTAGGTTACTCTACCTTTAGAAGATGCTGTGCCATGCAAGACAAGCTTGAGAGAGATTGACCAAGACCTCAAGGAAACTTATGGGTTTGCTGGTATGGTTTGTAACCCTGCCCTGGCTCTAGTAGCTATGTCTAAGGCTATGGAAGCCTGGATAAAGAAGATAGTCTTCGTACCCAGGTGAGCTTCGGAACAGTTCTCCAGAAGTTCAGCTATGACTAAGCGCCTTTGAGGCGTGAAACGCGTAAGCTACTGTTGCTGTTTTGCGGTATCGCATGAGGTGTCACTACTTTGGATTTTATCTTTTGCCTAATAAAGAAGTTTTTGCTGAAGTGCGGCCATCCAGACTTCCCTTTTTTCCTCTCTGTTGTGATCAGAGCCTGCACCAGCTGTACCGAATCAGGGTGGACATCACTTTGCATCCAGACTCAGAGTGGTATTCATATTCTTATCTCTCCAGAAGTTCAGCCGTTATGGAGCTGAAGCAGGCGTTACTGTACACATCCCGAGGGTCGAGAAATTCCAGGAGGTATACCTAACCCTCTTCTTAACACTAGAGAAACAGTTTATGGTGACTAGTGTAGGTGTAATTTACCTATACAAGTATATAATATATAGAATTTGAAAGATTCAAAGGAAGGCTTTGTCGACCTTCTGTGCGGCCGGGCGATGGGCTAATCTCAATCGACTTAAAATATGTTTTCCTCCGGTTACAGTTGGGTAAGACCATCTACTGTTCTTCTTCTACCTCCTTTTCGGGCTGACAGCCTCACCCGAGTCTTAAGAATTCCTCTGGCCATAGGGGCCCTTATCGTCTTATCACTATTTCGACGACCTCCTGTGGCTATCCTAGGATTAAGACCAGCTGTTGGTTCACAGGGAACAGGTAATCTCCACCTCGACCGGCTTCAGGTGGTTCCTAATTAAAAAAAAAAAAAAAAAAAAAAAAGAAAACTAATCGGCTCAATGGTCTCCGCGACCCCTATGGCCAAGTGGTCCCTGCAGAGGTTGTACCCTTTCCAGTCAGGATTTCTGCAGCATTGGAAATTAAGGGGCTACAGTCAACCTATTAATGTATCATCAAACGGTGAGGAGCAGTCTCTTCTGGTGACTTCAGCGCAAAGTCTGATCAGTTGTCACTTCGTTGCCCCATCTCATGGGTCAAGGTCACGACCGATTGGAGAGCCCTCGGCAGTTTGGATCTTGCTCAGGAAGGTTGGGTATGCGTCTTCTCAACCCGGGCTAGAATGTTATGGATCTTCGGGCAGCCTTGTGTGCCCTTCAGTCCTTCTCCCATCTTCCGGAAGGGAGAGTCAGTATTATTAAGAATGGACGACACAATGGTGATCTCCTTTTGTGAAGAGTCATAGTGGCACTCGAAGCTGCACACTATTCCGTGAGGGCGAGCCCATCACGTCTTGGGCCCAGAAGAGCTTGTCCGGCGTTTCAACTGCCTATATCCCCAGAGTCCAGATTGTCTGAGTGGATTTCCTGTTGCGTATTCGGTTAGACACTAACGAGGGGTCTCTTAGTGTGCAGACATTCAAGTGGCTGTTCCTGGGAGTCATGCCCGAGGTGGATCTATTCTCTTCCCAGGCAACTTCAAGCTGATGAGGTGTTACAGCTCGGGGCTGTTGCGGCTAGACCTCTGGAATGGATGCCCTGACAGATCGATTGAGTTTCAAGAGGGCATACGCTTTCCACCACTCCCCATTAATTCTCAGGTTATTATGAAGATCTCATGCGGAAGCGGTCAAAGTGGTGGCAGTAGCTCCTTACCAGTCGATCAAGCCTTGATTTCTCCTCCTGAGTCAGCTCAGCCTCCGGGATCCAGTGCTTCTTCTTCTCGGGTTGGACCTTCCGTTTTCAAGGGGCAGATCGGCACCCTTGTCCGGCTCAGGTGCGCTTAAGGGTGATTTACACTATCATGAGCTCTACAGGGACGAGCACGAATTAGGTCAATAGGAGAATATGGGCCAAATCTGTAGAGTTCTCAACCTTCAGACAGATCATGAAGAAATCCAAAAGCTTACGATATCCTAAACTTTCTTTTTTCTTCCAGTCTAGATTTGTCTCTATTCATCGGCTCCATCAGAGTCCAAGTCTTAGCCTTGTTGGCGTGCTCTGGAACTTCATGGGCTGTTCATCCTTGAGTTCAGCAGTTGTTCAGTGGGCAGTTAATACTCAGCCCTCAAAAGGGACCAAGTTTCCCAATTGGGATCTTTCCCTTGTCATCGACTCACTGTCTGAACTCAGTAATACGGGGTCCTTCCCGCTTCCTATTTGGAAACCTTCTGGCAAAAATCACTTTTCTGGTGGCTATTACCTTGGCTAAGAGGGTCTTAAAGGTTATGTCCCTAAGTTACGAAGAATCTCGTCTGTTCTTCTTTCCGGACTGGATGGTCCTTATTTCTATGCTCAGCTCAATTCATGAATTACCTCCTAGGTTCCATGAGAACTAGGAAGTCGCCATACCTACATTTAGGACCCAGGGATCCACTGAAGTTCATCCTCTGGTTGGGGGCGAAACTCTGAAGGTTTGCCTGCAGGCTACTTCCTCGCTGTTAAGACACTCTCTACCTGATGGTCCTGCACTTTGACAATAGCAAACGGAATCAAGCTGCAGCCAGAACGACTACGGCCTGGATCGCACAGTTCATCCATCAACCTTTTTAGGACTAGGGTCTGGCTCCTCCGGAGGCAGTGCCGGCACGTTTCACCAGGGGTATAGCGGTTCATAGCCAGCAGCCCGTCACATGGCTCCAAAAGTGGTCTGCAAAGCGGCCTCATGGTCCTCTAATTGAACTTTAATGTCACATTACTGTATTGAGATTGCTTTACTGTCTTCTGTGAACTTTGGTTGATAAATCCTGTCGGTTGACGGGTCAAATTGAAATTATCTCTGTTCAGCATGCCCACCCGTGTGGATTGGCTAGTTATTTCCCACACGTAGGCTGCCATGGAGTCTGTCAGGAAAAAGGAAAATTTATTATCAAATACTTACCGTAATTTTCCTTTCCTGATGGACTCCATGGCAGACGGAGTTCCCACCCTTCAGTTATTGAGTAGGCTAGTTACGGAACACAGTCTGTACAGGTGAGCTCAATCTTATAGGGTAGGGGGTCCTATAGCATTGGAGAGGAGGCGGGGTTAACCCACACGTAGGCTGCCATGGAGTCCATCAGGAAAGGAAAATTACGTATTTGATAATAAATTTTCCTTTTTATCTTTTCTTTTTTTCTTCACTTTTATTTTTTTTCTGTTTTTCTGTTTTCTTTTTTTTTTCATTTGTATTTTCCTTTGTTTTGTATAATTAAATAATTTTTTTTTTCTTTTCTGTTCTTTTTCTTTTCTTTTTTATTAATTTTTTTCCTTTCCTTTCCGTTCCTTTCCTTTCCTTTCCTTTCCTTTCCTTTCCTTTCCTTTCCTTTCCTTTCCTTTCCTTTCCTTTTATTTTCTTTTCCCATCATACAATAGTTTACATTTATATGTATACATCTTTGTGGAGGAACATTTAGAGGTATAAATAATTTCTTATTTATCTTTTCTTTTTTTTTCTTCACTTTTCAGTTTTTTCAGTTTTTTTTCTATTCTATTCTTTTTTTTCATTGCTTTTCTTTTTCCATCATACAGGAGTTTATATTTCTATTTATACATCTTTATGTAGGAACATTTAGAGGTATAATTAACACTTTTTTACAATTTTTTTTATTTTCTTTTCCATCAGTATTAGCCTCTTGTGGGTATATTAGAGACAAAACCTTGAAAGTGGCTGAAAAAGAGAATTTTATAATTTTTTTTCTTTTTTGTTTCTTTTTTTTTTTCTTTTCTTTTCCCAGCATACAAGAGTTTGTATTTCTATTTATACATCTTTGTGGAGGAACTTTGAGAGGCATAAATAAAACTTTTTCCGTGATTTTGTGAAGTTGCAAATATTGCTAAATAATTTTTAAAGTATTCTAATGCTTAATGTATGCTTTCTCAAACAACATCTATAACATGCCTTTATCACAATTTACATTACTTTGAATGTAATAGCAGATGTTGATTCTGGGCTGTCCTCCAAATTTCCTGTAGTAAGGTCTCACTTTCTGGCAGTTGCGGCCAGCACTTCAGCTCTGTGGTATGCAAAACATACTAAACTTCAGACCAAACTGGGAGCTGGATAAATAAACGTTGGGCTTGTGTCACGGGTTCTAATTGTAATATAGTGCATTTAGTGCATTTCAGTCATATTTTGGGGTCCTTATCATACAGGTTAAAGAACATGTCAACACGTTTCCTATTCCTGACATGTGGCTGCTGTACAGGCCCGTCGCGATAGGACAGGCAAAACAAGCAATTGCTTGGGGCCCTGAGCTGGCCTGGGGCTCCAGCCGCTCCGCCGGCCGCCCTTTTCTTATAAGCTGCAGCCTGTAGCGTGGCTGAGCTCCTCTTCCTTCCTCTTGCAGTCCGCGCGGTACAGGAGATTCAATTTCCTGTTTCCTGCTCACTTCCTTTCAGTCCGGCCGGGAACAGAAAACGAAATCTCCTGCTGCGCAGTACGTGGTAGGGAGGGGGTTAAAAAGAACACGGGGGGGGGGGGGGGGGGGGGGGTAGTAAGGGGGGGGGCAGTCATCAAGACCCATTTAGTAATAAAAATATGGTAGCTTTCTGACCATAATAAAAACAATTACCATAGCTTTCTTTCCATTTTCTTTCTTTACCATCCCATTTCCATTGCTTCTTTTTTGAATCAGGTAATATTTATTAAAGCTTTTTGCAAAAATTTACAAAGCAGAGAAAAGACTCTACAGTACACTACACTAGTACAAGTCTTTTCTCTGCTTTGTAAATTTTTGCAAAAAGCTTTAATACATATTACCTGATTCAAAAAAGAAGCAATACGATGGAAATGGGATGGTAAAGAAAGAAAATGGAAAGAAAGCTATGGTAATTGTTTCTATGGTATATCTATGGTAAACCTTTATTTTTTGCCCTCCTCATTAGATATCGTTAGCTATACTGTGTCCACTGTACAAGATGTTATCCCTTATCCATAATTTATATGCCCAGCCATATGGGTGCTTTAAGACCTCATTGTTTACTGCCACAGAGCTTCCATGTTGGTGTGTACGTAAGACCCCTTTCACACTGGAGCGTATTGCAGGTGCTATAGCGCAATCCGCCCTTAAAGTACTGTCACATTCACTCCAGTGTGAAAGAATGAGGGCATTCACACTGGAGCGGTGCGCTAGCAGGATGGTAAAAAAGTCCTGCTAGCCGCATCTTTGGAGCGGAGAAGGAGCCGTGTGTTTACTGCTTTACTGAAATCAATGGGACAGCGCGGCTATACCGCCCGCAATGCGCTGCTTCAGCAGCGCATTGCAGGACAGTTTTAACCAGGGGTCAAGTCCTGGGGAAAAAAGTGTGGAAACTCCCACCCAAGATCCACTCGCCAACCAAAAAAAAAAAAAAAAAATGATACGCTTATATGCATGAACGCTTCAAAAGTGGTATTTTTCATCCAATTTTCGTATTGTGTGTATGAAGCTTAACTGTTAGTACATTAAAAAAAAACAGTCCTCAATAAACATAATTACGGTAATTCTCTGAATAATCAGCATTCATACAATTGTGCTTCCATGTAATGTGAACATCATGTTCTGATCTTTATTGGGGAATTTTATTTTGTATATAGAGTGTTTATGTGGTGAGTTTACACTTTTCATTGAACAGAGTTTGGATAACACAGGGTTAAACGGAAAGGTCATAAACTAACTACACATTATCTGGACAGAATGCTTGGGAATATGTATGTTAGCTTGGGGGGCTACAAACTCTGCAGGGCTCCAACACACACTCGCTGCTATTCCAACCCTTCACATATTTCCACATAAACTTCCCTCCTGGCATTAAACTTTGCCAGGTATTGTGCTCAGCTTACCACCCCAAACTGATGTTCTTCCCTCAGCTCACCTCTCTCCCTGCATGTCCTGTGAGCAGAATTGCTGATCTACCCATCAGCTAGACCTAGACCTGATCTACCCATCAGCTAGCTGTGATTGACAGGTAGATTGAAGCAGAAGGTGTCATGGGGCCCCCTACTGGCAATACCTGTGAGCTGTGTCGGCAGCTGTTGGTGTAGCACCTGCCACACAGCTCGCATACTTCAAAGTCTTGCAGGACACGGCTGCTAAAGGGAACTGAGTTCCTGTTGTGGAAATAGTACAGGAACTCCGTTCCCATGCGTTCCCGCAGGACTTGAGCACCGCAAATCTGCCCATAGCGTCCACGGTAAAAATAGCGACATTTTACCGCCGACGCTATGGGTGTCTCAGTATGAAAGGGTTCTAAACCTGCTATTTTGGTTGTTCCAGAGTGGAACAACCAAAATAGCAGGGTTACGTACACTGGTATACACCAACATGGAAGCATTGTGGTAATGATTTGATTGTGATTCCTATGCTGTGATTCCTGTAAGCTTTGCGTGCGTGCGTGCGTGCGGGGGGGGGGCTCCATGTCCATTTTGCTTGGGGCCCCCAAATTCCTTCAAACGGCCCTGCTGCTGTACCATGTACTTCCTTTGTGTGAAATCCCTGGTGTTACTGCCAGTCCCTCTGCTTTCCTATTAAAAACTGACCAGAATAGGCATGAGCACACAGCATGGTGAGTTCTCTAGCTGTGCTGAGAATTCAGTCTGCTCTCCTCCAATGATCAGATTTCTTCTCACAGTCTTCCCCTACACAGCCCTTCACTGGTAATACCAGTGTACTGCTGTTTCTCCTTCCCCAGCTCTCTGTTATCAGCTGCATAAGAAGCTTAGATGATATGCGATCACTTAGAAAACAGAAAAAGGTGTTTATAATTCATTCATTTCTTTTTTAAACTGAATGGGTTGTTTTAGAAGGTGTGGGTTTACATACACTTTAAAGTGATTGTAAGGGTCGTTTTTTTTGTTTTTTAAATAATAAACATATCATACTTACCTCCACTGTGCAGCTAGATTTGCACAGAGTTGCCCCGAACCTTCTCTTCTGGGGTCCCTCGGCGGCTCCTCCCTGCATCAGATAACCCCCTGGGAGAAGCGCTCTCTGATTCTGATCTGTTTGGACTGTACTAGGAACCGCGCGGGTGTGCTCCCGAGTCCAGCATTCGGCGTCCATAGAGGCCAAATGCAGGACTCGGCCCCGCCCCCGGCACCTGTGTCATTGGATTTGATTGACAGCAGCGGGAGCCAATGGCTGCGCTGCTATAAATCTATCCAATCAAGAGCCGGGAGCCCGTAGAGAGAGAGAGAGCATCCCCGCCGACTGAATGTAGGGGTCCAGGTAAGTAAAATAGGGGGCTGGGGGGGGCGGTGACTGTCAGGTGTTTTTTTTTTTAATCTTAATGCATAGGATGCATTAAGGTGAAAAAAACACGAACCTTTACAACCGCTTTAAGATTTTTGGAAAATGGCATAAATTAACACATTTTTTAGGTAATATCTCTCTTTTCTCAGTCTTTTGAGTGATGAACAGACTAACCTACACTTTGCTCCAAGCATTGTGGAGTAACTGGAATATTTCATTCAATATCTGAGAATTTTGATGAAAGGATGTTGTTGATAGTAACAAGAAAATTGATCATGTTTTCTTCATACAAGGTTGATCAACATTTTTGAATTCTGTGGGAGAATTCCTTTTTTTGAATATTATAGGCCTAAACCAAGCCTATCAATGAAGTGCAGATGTTTAATGTGATTTCTGATCATATTTGTGTTTTCATTATTATTTATTTACATATATTATCAAGTAAAATATCCAAAAAATATTGCAATGAGAAATCAGACAACATTGAAGGAATTATTTCTCTCTGGATTGTCTGACCTTCCAGTTCTTCAGCTCCCTCTTTTTCTCTTCTTCCTTCTCATCTACCTTCTGACGTTAATCTGGAATTTACTGATCATTGGCCTCATAGTCATCAACTCTCGCCTCCATGTTCCTATGTATTTCTTCCTTGGGAACCTGGCCAGTTTGGACCTCTGTAGTTCCTCAGTCACTGTCCCGCGAATGTTATTTGATCTTTGCACAAAAAACAGAAGGATTACCTTAACAGCTTGTATAACCCAGGTCTTCTTAATATTATTCTTTGCTGCTTCTGAATGTTTTCTGCTGACTGTCATGTCCTATGATCGATATACCGCTATTTGTCGGCCATTACAATACACACGGATCATGCATTGGAATGTGTGTGTACAGTTGGCCTGCATTGTATGGTGCCTTGCTTGTACTATTTCCTTAATCCACACACTTTGTGGCTTGAAGTTCACATTTTGTAATTCAGATATCGTAGAAAACTTTTTCTGTGACCTTCCCCAGTTGTTTCAGATCTCCTGCAGTGACGTCTACATCAACATTCTCCTCATCTTTATCTTTGGTGGTATTCTTGGAGGTGGGTCTCTGATACTGACCATCCTGTCCTATGTCTATATATTCAAAACTGCCCTAAAAATGCAAGTCAAGGATAAAATGAGTAAAGTTTTCTCTACATGTACCTCTCACCTGACAGTGGTCTTCATATTTTATTGCTCCATTTTTTTTAATTACTTTCGGCCAAGCACTAACCAACATTTTGCTGGTGACAAAGTGGTGTCTGTCCTTTACACAGTCATTGTTCCTCTCCTCAATCCTCTGATTTACAGTCTGAGGAACCAAGATATCAGAACAGCTTTTCACAATGCTTTTAGAAGGATTGTCTCCACCACAACAGAAAATCCATCTAAATAAACTCTTTATTTGTAGATGTAGATTTCAACTGTAATATTTCTGATTAATACGTGGAATTTCTTTGCCTTCTTTGCGTACACACGAGCGGACTTCTTTAGACGGACTAGGTCCGACGGTCTTCCCAACGGATTTTCGGCGGAGTTCCGACGGACTTGGCCACACACAATCACACCAAAGTCCGACGGATTCGAACGTGATGACGTAAGATCGGACTAGAATAAGGAAGTTCATAGCCAGTAGCAAATAGCCCTAGCGTCGGTTTTTGGCCGTCAGACTAGCAAACACACAAACTGATTTTTCAACCGGACTTGAGTCCGAAGGTAAAAATTTGAAACATGTTCTATTTCTAAAGTCCATCTGATTTTTGGACATCAAAGGTCCGATGGAGCCCACACACAATCGAAATGTCCGATGGATTTGTTCCGTCAGACCTAGTCCGTCTAAAAGTCCGGTCGTGTGTACGCGGCATAATGCCCCGTACACATGTCGGATATTCCAATGGAAAAAGTCCAATCGGATTATGTTGTCGAGAAATCCGATCGGTGTGGGCTTTTTCAAAAAAATTTGAAAGCAGGATCTCAAATTTTCCGACAACAAAATCCGATCAGACTTTTTCCAATCGTGTGTAGGGAATTCCGACGGACAAAGTGCCACGCATGCTCCGATCAAATTACGAGACCAAAGCTATTGGCTACTAGCCTCTACGTAGTTCCGTAGTAAGCAACAAATGTCACCACGTTCGGAACGATCAGATTTTCCGACAACTTTGTCCGACCGTGTGTATGCAACACCATTTTCAGACAAATTCCGTTGGAAAAAAATGGACAGATTTTGTGGTCGAAATTTCCGACCATGTGTACGGGGGCTTAAAGCTGGTTCTAGCAGCTACAATAAATGACATTACAAAAAAAGTAGATGGTTTCCGGGAAAATAAAAAGAACCAATTGGGAACCAATTGAGTACCATTGTGTTTTTTATTTTCTGAAAGCGAATAGAAGATTTATTAGTAAAACACCTACACAGATAATTTCACTATTAGAAAACATCTAAAATTACTGTATGAATTTGGAACATTTTTGACAATTGCTTTTCATGTATTATTATTTATTTTTTGTTGTATTTAATATTGAATGATTATGGCACTCTGATGTTAGAAAAAAAATCTCTTTGATCTCAAAACATGTAAGGAACACATCATCCAACCGTAAACTAATTTGTACATACATGTGTGGAAAAATGCCCTAATAAATGCATTTTGAATATTATTGTCTTTATCTTTCTGAATTATTAAAGAAAAGAATGGCACCTTATTAAAAAAAAGAGTAAAAAATAAATAAAAAAAATTAAATATATATACTGTATGTATAAATTGTAAATATCTGTTGTTTATTGATAGTCTGGTTTAAACACTTGACATCCAGAAGGTATATTTTGTTATTTGGCACTGCAATACTTTAACTAGCAGTTGCTTGATCATGCAACACTACCCAAATGAAATGTTTACAATGTTATTATTTTTTTTTTTCACACAAATAGAGTTTTAATTTAGTGGTATTTAATCACCACTTTGGTATTTTCTGCTATATTTATGAAAAAACACCAAAAAGTTTAAAAAAAAACAAGTTTTTTCTTTTTTTCAAACCAATAATCTTTCTTCATACATTTAGACTATTATGCCCTGTACACACGATTGGATTTTCCAACAACAAAATCCATGTTTTTTTTTCCAACGGATGTTGGGTCAAACTTGTCTTGCATACTCACGGTCACGCAAATCTTGTTGGAAATTCTGAAAGTCAAGAATGCGGTGACTAACAACACGTACGACGAGCCAAGACTGCTTGATTCCGAGCATGCATGGAACTTTGCGCACCGGAATTGTGTATACAGGATCGGAATTTACGACAACAGATATTGTTGTCGGAAAATTTGAGATCCAGATCTCAAATTTTGTGTGTCGGAAATTCCGATGGAAAATGTTCGATGGAGCCTACACGCGGTCGGAATTTCCGACAACAAGCTCACATCAATCAATTTCTGTCGAAAAATTCTATTGTGTGTACGAGGCAAATCATTGCATACAGATCATGAGCTGGAAACTTTTGTGTACAGTTGACATCTATTGTGTGGTGTCTTGAGTTTACCCATTCTGTAGTTCACATACTTTTTTCCTTAAAAATAAAATTTTGTGAATTTCATATTATAGAAAGCTTTTATGACCTTCCCCAGTTGATTCAGATCTCCTGCAGTGACATCTACATCATAAATCTGCTTGTTTTACTCCTGGGCGGTTTCCTTATGACGCGTACACACGACCGGACTTTTCGACGGACTAGGTCCGACAGTCTTCCCGACGGACTTTCGGCGGAGTTCCGATGGACTTTCCGAATGAACGGACTTGGCCACACACAATCACACCAAAGTCCGACTGGACTAGAATCAGGAAGTTCATAGCCAGTAGCCAATAGCTGCCCTAGCATCGTTTTTTGTCCGTCGGACGAGCATACACATGAATGGATTTCTCGTTAGGAACTGGGTCCGGCAGAGTTCCGGACGAAAAATTTGAAACATGTTCTATTTCTAAAGTCTGTCAGATTTTTGGACAGCAAAGGTCCAATGGAGCCCACACACACTGTCAAAAAGTCTGGTCGTGTGTATGTGGCATTACAATTGGTTCTCTAATGCCGCGTACACACGAAGGGACTATCCCGCGGGATTATCCGCTGGACCGAAGTCCAGCGGATAATCCCCTCGTGTGTGGGCGCCGGCGGACTTTTTTTGGCCAAAGTACGGCGGACTAAAGTTTGAAGTTTTGTTTTCAAATTATCCGCTGGACTTGGCAGTCCAGCGGATAATCCGGCCGTGTGTAGTATGGTCCGGCGTACCAAAAAGGACGCATGCTCAGTAGCTAGTATGTCACGGACTCGCTCGGTCTGGTAAAACTAGCCTTCGTTTTGAAGGTCGCACAATCGTCACGCTGCAGATTATTATTTTTTTTTCTTCTGACAGCGGGATTTGTATGTTATCGTACTTGAAGAATGATTTTGCCTTGCTGCTTGTATATTCACGCAGAGTACTCCCAAACGTTTTTTATTCAGCATTCTTTAGTGAAGTTATATATTTGTATATATATATATATATATATATATATTTATCTATATCTCTCTCTCTCTATATATATATATATATATATATATATATATATATATATATATATATAGATATAGATATAGATATATATATCCAAATCACCAAATGAAAAATATATCTATATTTCTCAATAAACCCAAAAAAAGATATATCTATATATATATATATATATATATATATATATTTATATATATAGATATCTAGATATATATGTATATATATATATATATATATATATATATATATATATATATATATATATATCTCTATTTATATATATATATATATATATATATATATATATATATATATATATATATATATATTATATATGTACATATATCTCTATTTAGATATATTTTATTATTTGTTGGTTATCAAAAGGATTTGTTATTACACATGATACAATTGTGGAGTCAGCAGAGCTTGCCCTTAATTCAGATCTTAACCCTCACCTTTCCAGCGACTGCACTTGCAGTTCCATTGAAGTTGCACTTTACACTTGTATTGTCAAATGAATGTTTAGACATGTACCTGCCTACTCCTAAAGAAACTATGTTTTTGAATAACAAGCACGCATATCATTATTTTCGGAAAATTAAATTACCATTTATTCTGGTTTAAACAAACAAGGCAAAACAAAATAGGAAGGCAACACTGGAGCCACTTTGCGATTTTGAGAAGACTTTTTGCCCCAACGGCAGACATCAAGTTTGTGAAGCCAAAAATTAAGCTTGGGCACATTTCATCCAATATAGGGAGCACAAGAAGATTGACCAGGAATCAGACAGACCAGGAACAGCAGCAGATGACATCTATGTCCCCAAGCTGTGGCACTACAACAGCCTGTGTCTTCTGTGAGACCAGACTGAAGCCAGGCAATCACTTCCGACTCTTCCCACCACGCTGCCCTGCACTCTTCCCTGCAGTCTTCCCTGCACGCTTCCTTGGAGGCTGACTTGTGGTAGGAGGAGGAGGAGGAGGAGGAGGAGGAGAAGAAGGAAGAGGAGGAGGAGGAGAAGTTGGTGTCGGGCCTTCATGTGTCAGGCGGGTGGATTCTCGTAATTGACCCCTCAAACCCCCCTTAATAGCCTCAAAAATGAGGCCCTCACACAGGTGCCGTTGGCCCTTCTCCATTTCCAGCAACCTGCTGGCCAAGTAGGTGGCATAGGCCTCTTCTGGAATGGGGGGTTTGTCGAGAATCGCACTCGCCTTCCTAATAAGTTGGAGTGATTCCTCCTCAACAATGGTCATCCTCCTGGGCCTTCTTGGGGGTAAGGGCAGGGGTGGAGGTAGACTTCTTAAGACAGTCTGGCTGTCACTCTGGCTCGTGCTGGGCCCAGCCACCTCCTGGCTCTCGCTGGTCATGTCCTCCTCCTCCATACCACTTGTCCCGGCATCATCCTGGGTCAGCTCATCCTGTGTGCAAATAAAAACAAAAATCAAACACCTGTTTTTTGGTTTATGGCCTCCTCAATCATCCAATTGTAAACTTATGAAGGAGCAGATACATTTTTAAAAAGATCCAAAAGGCTATCATTTGGACCCCTGCATTTTCCAAGCAGATCCCCAATGTTGTATAAGGCATTTTTTGCCACTACTGGATGTATGTATACACTATATATGTATCGATATGTTGCACCCACACTTTTTCGAAGTTTGCGCAATTTTTGGCAGCTTTTTTCACTATTCAGAGTTCAGGGTGTTAATTGTTTCACATTTTAACGTTTACAGCATTAATATTCACACAATCACAATTTAGGCTACTAAATATATACCTGGCTCCAGCTGGGCGCATCAGCCTGCTCCAAGGTGGAGGGGTCTTCTCCTTCCGTGGAAGCCTCAGCTGGGGTGGAGGGAAGAGTGGAGGGAAGAGTGGAGGGAAGGGTGGAGGGAAGAGTGGACAGTGATTGCCTGGGTTCCATCTGGTCACCTAGAAAAGCCAGTTGGTTGTAGTACCACAGCTTCGGTACATAAACCATCTCTGCTGCTGCTCCTGATCTGACTGATTCCTCAATCTTCTTGCGCTCCCGCTTGTACATGTGCCTTAAACTTGAAATTCTGGCTTCAACAAACTTGGTGTCTGCGTTGGGGACTTGAGTCTTCACAAAATCCACAAGTGGCCCCAGTGTTGCCTTCCGGACATCCCTATTGCCATATAAAGGGTTCTTGAGCTGCCACAGGTTGGTATTTTTTCTGTACAGCGCAATGAATTCGGACATGAACTGCTGGTCCTTGAATGGATTAAACTGGGCTGATGACATGTTTGTTTCTGTTTTGTTAGTAATGGCAATACAAAAGACCAAAAACACAAATGTTACTAAAAACGCACATCCAGTTTTTCAAACCAAACATTACACAACACACCCACACACAGGCAGCAACACACCCACACAGGCAGCAACCCCTACACACAGGCAGCAACACACCCACACAGGCAGCAACCCCTACACACAGGCAGCAACACACCCACACAGGCAGCAACCCCTACACACAGGCAGCAACACACCCACACAGGCAGCAACCCCTACACACAGGCAGCAACACACCCACACAGGCAGCAACCCCTACACACAGGCAGCAACACACCCACACAGGCAGCAACCCCTACACACAGGCAGCAACACACCCACACAGGCAGCAACCCCTACACACAGGCAGCAACACACACATATCCTTAAAAAATGCAGGCCCAAAACCCAGTAAACCACAGTAATGCATCCTAGAAAACACTTACCTTCGTACACAGCGCTCGCTACTTCCGTTCGGGAACACGTGGGGCCCTCAAACAGCCTTATATACACTGCGCACGCGTCGAAGTCCGCCTGCGTCCTCCGCGTCGCCCGCCCATGACGTTCCTCCTGACGAGTATTCCCCGCCCCGCTTCCCCTCGTTGCATTGTGGGTGAATAAATTCATGAAGATGGCGGACACATTCTCAGCCAGTAGCGCGGAGGAAAGCCAAGAAGCGAACACATCTGCATCCAGCAGCAGATATAAGGCCACCAATATGGCCTTTGAAGAGATGGTGGAGATGGTGGACATCCTCCAAAGGGAAGATTACGACGGGGAAAATGGCCCCTACCCTCGACCCAACTTGCGCAAGGACAAGATTCTCACTACAATCGTCAGCACCCTGGAGCAGAAATTCGGCGTACGAAGGGGCAAGGATCAACTGCGCAAGCGATGGTCCGACATCAAATCCAGGGAGCACGATCAGTACAGGAGAATTCGAAAAGCCATCAAAAAAAGTAAGTCAAGCACGTGCGCTACTATGGTTATACTTGATATGTCTAATCTTGCGCAGATGTTATTAGCACTCGTACGTGAAACTTGCGCATATGTTATTAGCATTCGTACGTGAAACTTGCGCAGATGTTATTAGCATTCGTACGTGAAACTTGCGCAGATGTTATTAGCATTCGTACGTGAAACTTGCGCAGATGTTATTAGCATTCGTACGTGAAACTTGCGCAGATGTTATTAGCATTCGTACGTGAAACTTGCGCAGATGTTATTAGCATTCGTACGTGAAACTTGCGCAGATGTTATTAGCATTCGTACGTGAAACTTGCGCAGATGTTATTAGCATTCGTACGTGAAACTTGCGCAGATGTGATGAAAGTTCAGTTTGTCTTCATAACGTTTATTGAGTTTACCTGGCTTTGGGTTGTTGGAGTTGTAAGGTTGTTTATTATTGTCACTATCTATACAATTACTGCTGTAGTAAGGGTTTTAGGGGTAACTTACACAGGGACTCCAGAAGCTGTTTTGGGGGGGGGGGGGGATAAATATGTTAAGCAGGGTGTCATGCTCACAATTCCCGAAAAATGCTCATCATCTACAAATACTGTAGGTGGTGACTTTTCAAAGAAGTACACTCACCTGTCCCTTGGATGGTGCAGCTACAATCTCTGATCTTGCAATCATGAAATTAATGTTTGCGGCTTCACTTCCCGGGTCACTATTGGGCATGCGCCAGTTGCGCAATGCAATAGGACTGGTCCGCGCGAGCTCGGGGACCCCTGTGTGTCCCAGCAGACAGCACGGTGGGACGGGATGTGGCGTATACTTCTGTGGGAGTCTAGGGCCAGATGTGTGTGCAAATACCTGCCTTACACAGGTATCTGCAACCCCTCCCCCCTAAAAGGTTCCAAATAAGACACCACAGGGGTGCAGGGATCCAATGAGCTGAAGTTCAAATTTAGGGTTGAAGGGCGGTTTAAGTATTGGAGTTTCATTAGATAGACATTTCAATTCTGTCTTCAAGTAGGATCTTCTAACAAACTGCTAATAATTGGACAACACTTTTAAACAATGTTTAATAATCCTATTTTGACACTCAAATATCAGTGTGATTAAAAGTGTACCTTTTTGTGTTCCATTACCATAGGGGGCAAAAGACTCAGACGTCAGTCCGAACCTACGAGGACCTCCCGGCCTCACCAGACTAATTGGGCAGTTAGCCCAAGCCCACGCGAGGATGTGGCGGAACAGGTGGTTGAAGTGGATCAAATCTGCACCCCACCAAGTGAGTGTCTCAGAACACAGATTGAGCTAATAAATTAAGGTCTGCATGTTTTTGACACTTTTTTTTTCTTGTGTTTTATCTACCCAACTTTTAGGTGATGCTGATCTGTTTGTGGAAGGACAAGCTGCGGAGCCAGTTTCCACAGACAGTGCCCACAGGCTTATTGGCCAGATCATGGCCTGGAATCTGCAGCTGGAAAATATGCAGAAGGAGATGGCCACCATGCAGCAGGGAATGAAGGACATGATTGATGTTTTGGGGAGAATCTAAAGACCCCTTTTCCATTTCTTAACATCAATCATGTCCTTCATTCCCCTTTTGATGCGCTGTTTTACAAATTTTAGAGGCCAAATTTTTAATATGCACACGGTGTGTCAACATGTGCTATGTGCCATCAGGGGATCTCAATGGACGCATTTTGTGTTTGCAACCCCTAATGCTAGTAGGTGAGAGGGAAGGGGTTTCACACACAAAACACGTCCATTGATTCCCCATGATGGAACATAGCACATGTTGACATTACCCATTTTCCTGTTAAATTAGTGTGCATATTCTAAATTTGGCTTCTACTGTTCATGGGTTACCTGTTGAACTTTGTAAGTTCTGGACTTTTACATTGTGTAAATATTTTCAAATGCTAACCCTAAATTTTTTACCATTTTAAAACATGTTTTTATGTTTGTTTAAAAAAATCAATCACAAAAATCAAAAAAATATGTTGTGAGAAAAAGACCAAAAAAATGTAAAAAATATAACATAAAAAAAAAAAAAAAAATGTTGTTGAAAAAAAACCAAAAAAAATATATTAACCAAAAATACCAAAAAAAAAAAAAAAAAAAAAAAAAAAAAAACATAAAAAAAGGTTTGGATGTGCACTAGAATAAAAAAAAAAATGTTTGCACAAATTAAACAATGTGTGGCTTCTTCTTTTTAAATACTACCAGTTTGAACAAAACATGTTGTGGTTCATTGACAAAGGGGCTTATTTACTAAACGCAAAACAAGTTTGCCACTATTAAGATGTGCACTAGGACAACATATAAAACAGGCAAAATTAAAAGCAAAACCATACGAAAATACCAATATTTCAAACATAAATAACTGTATTTATTCTTTGTAAATCAAAAAGATGGTTTAAGGGTCTGCTGCCATTGCAATGGCCCCCCTACCATTAAAATAATGTAAATAACGGTCCCGCACTTGCTGGGCTGATTGTGGGGCCGAACCAAGACGGCGATTATCCAGCCCTGTCATGTTGCCTTCCACTCCGGCCTCAGGCCCGATTGGTAATGAGTATGTTCCCGAATGTTTGCGTAAATAATTGTGCATGACACAGCATGCAAGAATAATAGTATTCAGTTTGTACTCTGCCAGATGTAGGGATGTAAGGAGCAATCTGAAACGGTTGGCCATAATACCAAAGGCATTTTCCACAACCCTTCTTGCTCTGGCCAACCGATAATTAAAAATCCTCCTCTCAGGGGTGAGGGATCGTTGGGGAAATGGCCTCATCAGATGGTCACCCAGACCGAACACCTCGTCGGCAATGAAAACGAACGGGAGTCCCTCCACATTATCTTCATCTGGTGGCAGCTCCAGCCCACCAGTCTGGAGACGATGACCGAACTCCGTGTGGTTGAAGACTCCTCCGTCCGACATCCGGCCGTTTTTCCCCACATCCACATAAAGAAAGTCATATTGTGCCGACACCACCGCCATCAACACTATACTATGGAACCCCTTATAATTCCAATAGTAAGACCCCGAATGGGGTGGGGGCACAATTCGCACATGTTTCCCGTCAATCGCCCCTCCGCAGTTGGGAAAGTCCCAACGGGCAGCAAACTGGGAAGCCACAGTCTGCCATTCCTGTGGCGTGGAAGGACACTGTGAAGTCAAACAGAAATATACAAATCGAATTAAAAACCAGGCAAAACACCTAACTAAATGCAACAAATTAACAAACAATTTGGAAGAACATATGTATTTATTTTGTAAGTCCTTGAAATAAAGCCAAAAGATTAAGGATAAGGGACAAATCTCTGATTGATGACCCCTCTGATGGCCCAGAGAAGATAATAATGGGGATGTGGGTGTGGAGTAATTAATTGTAAGGTCACACAATACACATGCAATTAATTAAAGGGGTGTGTGTGGGGGGTGGGTTAATTACAAGCTGACCAAAACCACATGCAATTAATTAACGGGGTGTGTGTGGGGGGTGGGTTAATTACAAGCTGACCAAAACCACATGCAATTAATTAACGGGGTGTGTGTGGGGGGGTGGGTTAATTACAAGCTGACCAAAACCACATGCAATTAATTAACGGGGTGTGTGGGGGGGGGTGGGTTAATTACAAGTTGACCAAAACCACATGCAATTAATTAACGGGGTGTGTGTGGGGGGGTGGGTTAATTACAAGCTGACCAAAACCACATGCAATTAATTAACGGGGTGTGTGTGGGGGGTGGGTTAATTACAAGCTGACCAAAACCACATGCAATTAATTAACGGGGTGTGTGTGGGGGGGTGGGTTAATTACAAGCTGACCAAAACCACATGCAATTAATTAACGGGGTGTGTGGGGGGGGGGGGTGGGTTAATTACAAGCTGACCAAAACCACATGCAATTAATTAACGGGGTGTGTGTGGGGGGTGGGTTAATTACAAGCTGACCAAAACCACATGCAATTAATTAACGGGGTGTGTGGGGGGGGTGGGTTAATTACAAGTTGACCAAAACCACATGCAATTAATTAACGGGGTGTGTGTGGGGGGTGGGTTAATTACAAGCTGACCAAAAACCACATGCAATCAATTTAAAAATGAGGGTCAAGGGGGGTGAAAGGGGTGAGGGGCAAGGGGGGTGAAAGGGGGGGTGAGTAAAGCAGTACAATGGAGCTGGTAATATACATTTTTAACCAAAGAAAGTGACTAGGCTAGGGGTGTTTAGGGGGCCAAGCTTCCATGCTGGGGAGGTTGGTGCAAGGAAATATGCATGTGACCCACTAAATAATACATTCTTAAAGCTATTTCGATAAGTCAACCATAAAATACTAGACAAAATAAATAAAAAAAAAAAAAAAAAGAAATAGGGGACATTCATAGAATAGTCCTATCATGGTAATTAGCTAATGATGACATTGATGCACTACATTAGCAAACATACAAGACATAGGTAATTTTAAAAGAGAAGACTTACCTTAATGTATTCCTCCTGCAGGACGTGGATAATGGCAGAACAGGTCTCTGGAATAATGAGCCCCAGAGCCTGGGGGGAGATGCCTGTCGTGAACTTGAGGTCCTGCAAGCTTCTCCCCGTCGCCAAGTAACGCAACGTGGCGACTAGCCTCTGCTCCGCACTGATGGCTTGCCGCATGCAGGTATTCTGCCTGGTAATATAAGGGGACAGCGAAGCCAACAGACGGTGAAAAATGGGGTCCGTCATCCGGAGATAATTCCTGAAATCATCAGGATTATTCTCACGGATCTCACGGAGCAAAGGCATATGCGAGAATTGGTCACGCTGGCGCAACCAATTCTTGGTCCATGAACTCCTCCTCACCCTGTTCATGGACTGGGCTCGTGCCAAGGTGTTAACCGCAACACCGAGCCCCTGCACAGCACGAACTCGTTCCCGAGTACGTCCACACTCCATGGCTTCAAAACGGTCGGCTGATCAAACAAACAACTTAACCGAACGCACTGAAGAACAGCAAGGCCTATGAAGAACGACCTGAAAAACAGGAACGAGCGGACCAGAACGGCCTGAGAACAGGTAGGAACTGATCCACACGCACTGAAAGCCAGATACAAACCTCACAAGCACAAACTGAACGGCAGAAGCGAGCGAATTAAGCAGAAGTCTGAGAAGCGCGAATCGTCTCTAACCAAACGTCAACTAACACGCGATATACACGAGATCAGCTGACGGTGCCCAAAGGGTGTCGTTTGGGATCTCGAGCTTCCTTTTTCTAGTCCCGTCGTACGTGCTGTACGTCATCGCGTGAACCGCCGGACTTTTTGCGTGATCGTGTGTGGTCAAGTCCGTTCGCTTTTTAGTCCAGCGTACCCAGCTGGAAAGTCCAGCGGATTGTCCGCTGGACTTAGGTCCGCCGGGAAAAGTCCGTACGTGTGTACGCGGCATAATACTGACCTTTTTACCCTATGTCTATATATTCAGAACGATCATAAAATTACAGATTAAAGGTTAAACTGAGTAAGTTTTTCTTTACATGTACCTCTCACCTGACAGCGGTCTTCATCGTTTTTTGCTCCTCTATGTTTATTTACTTTCGGCCATACCCTAACCATAATTTTGCTGGGGGGAAAAGCGGCATCTGTCATTTACACAGTGATCGCTCCTCAATCTTCTGATTTACAGTCTAAAGCCTGGTACATACTATGAGGTTTTTTTTACATTCAACCCAGTGGGTTAAACAAAAAAAATACTGTCAGTTCAGGTCAGAGCTGCTGTACTAACAATATGGCATTAGTACAGCGACCCCACCCACTGAGCTGTTGAGTCCTGACAGGGGGGCGGCCCCCCACCAGAACGATCCGGTCAGCGCTCTCTGCCATTGGCTGAGAGCAATGATCAGGGACCGGTCAGCTGCTGGTTTTCCAGCATGCTCGTCTGACAGAAGCTGGCCAAGCATTCAGCTTCTGTCAGACAGGGTGCCATACATACGGGTCGAATGTTGACAGTTTTTTATTGAACAAATTAATGGGGTGGGGAACTGCATGGCAAATGAGGTTCACTGTAGAAAAATTTTAAATAATGCATTTAGGTGGCAAAGATATGAACGCAATTTATACACTGGGGGGAGAACCTCTGGGGGAATCTCTAGGATCTATTGGATGGAAAAGGACCTGGGGGTCCTAGTAGATAGGCTCAGCAATGGCATGCAATGCCAAGATATTGCTAACAAAGCAAACAGAATATTGGCATTAAAAAGGGGATCAACTCCAGAGATAAAACGATCATTCTCCCGCTCTACAAGACTCTGGTCTGGCCGCACCTGGGGTATGCTGTCCAGTTCTGGGCACCAGTCCTCAGGAAGGATGTACTGGAAATGGAGCGAGTACAAAGAAAGGCAACAAAGCTTATAAAGGGTCTGGAGGATATTAGTTATGAGGAAAGGTTGCGAGCACTGAACTTATTCTCTCTGGAAAAGGGACGCTTGACAGTGTATGGGCTCTATCGGACTTTTTCAGTCGGAAATTCCGACGGAAAAAAATTTGAGAGCAGGATCTCAAATTTTCCGACAACAAAATCCTATCGGACTTTTTCCGATCGTGTGTCGAGAATTCCGATGGACAAAGTGCCACGCATGCTCAGATCAAATTACGAGACCAAAGCTATTGGCTAATAACGTGAACGTAGTCCCATCGTAACGAACGAATGTCATCACATTCTGCATTATCGGATTTTCCGATAACTTTGTCCGACCGTGTATATGCAACACCAGTTTCAGACAAAGTCCGTCGGAAAAAATCTGACGGATTTTGTGGTCGGATTTTCCGACCGTGTGTACGGGGGCTTACTCTTCAATTCCAGACTCCCTATCCCATGGAAGAAGAGTTATGCCATTGTGTGAGCCCGGTAACACACAAACTAAGACCCTTTGGGGAATTTCATACTAAGCATCATATTCCCAATAATCAAATTTTCAATTTAAGCATTTCTACTACCCTCTTCTATTTTTTGGGGATTTTATGTGATAGACCAACACAAAGTGGCACATAATTGTGTAGTGGAAGGAAAATGATAAACGGTTTTCAGATTTTTTTACAAATAAATATGTGAAAAGTGTGGGGGGCATTTGTATGGTGCCCCCCTGAGTCAATACTTTGTAGAACCTCCTTTCACTGCAATTACAGCTACAAGTCATTTTGGGGATGTCTCTACCAGCTTTGCACATCTAGAGAGGACATACTTGCCCATTCTTCTTCTTTGCAAAATATCTCAAGCTCTGTCACATTGGATGGAGAGCATCTGTGGACAGCAATTTTTAAGTCTTGCCACAGATTCTCAATTGGATTTAGGTCTGACTGTGACTGGGTCTTTCTAACACATGAATAGGCTTTGATCATTGTAGCTCTGGCTGTATGTTTCGGGTCGTTGTCCTGCTGGAAGGTGAACCTCCGTCCCAGTCTAAAGTCTTTTGCAGACTCTAACAGGTTTTCTTTTAAAATTGCCCTGTATTTGGCTCCATCCATCTTCCCATCAACACTGACCAGCTTCCCTGTCGAAGGAAAGCATCCCCACCACATCATGCTTCCACCAGCGTGTTTCACAGTGGGGATGGTGTGTTAAGGGTGATGTGCAGTGTTAGTTTTCTACCACACATAGC
Source organism: Lithobates sylvaticus (assembly GCA_028564925.1). NCBI lineage: Eukaryota > Metazoa > Chordata > Amphibia > Anura > Ranidae > Lithobates > Lithobates sylvaticus. Next base: position 298,163,272 of record CM053031.1, on the reverse strand, counting down.
GTTTTGCTTTTAGGCCAAAAAGTAGAATTTTGGTCTCATCTGACCAGAGCACCTTCTTTCACATGTTTGCTGTGTCCCCCACATGGCTTCTCACAAACTGCAAATGGGACTTCTTATGGCTTTCTTTCACCAATGTCTTTTTTCTTGCAACTCTTACATAAAGGGCAGATTTGTGGAGAGCACGACTAATAGTTGTCCTGTGGACAGATTCCCTGTCAGGGATGCCATATACAGGCATCCAGCAGGATTGTGTTTTTTTTTTCAAAACAAAGGAACTGTCAATGAACAAAAAAAAGCTGTCAATGGCAACTGTAAACACTATTCCTTTGTGAGAAGCTTGTGAAAAAACATCAAAGATGTTGCAACAGAAAAAAACTAAATGTAGGTATAATGGGAATAATGTCAATAAAAATGCTGTCATTTGTGAAACTTAACACATGGTCTTCTTATCATGTTTGCAGTGGACCAATAGGATTGAGAAAATATCCTCCAGAATGGCATCAGGCAGTGTTGTGTCAACAGGATCATCTACAATAGGGATGAGCCAAACACCCCCGGTTCGGTTTGCAACAGAACTTGTGAACAGGCAAAAAATTGAAGTGCTAATTTTAAAGGCTTCTATGCAAGTTATTGCCCTAAAAAGTGTTTGGCAGCAGTGATTTTAAGAATGCTTAAAGTGAAACAATAAAAAATTAATATTCCTTTAAATATTGTGCCAGGGGGGGTGTCCTTAGTCTGCCTGTAAAGTAGCACATCTTTCCTGTGTTTATAACAGTACCACAGCAAAATTACATTTTAAAAGAAAAAAATGTAATTTAAAACTACTCGCAGCTGTAATGTATTGTCGGGTCCCGGCAATATAGATAACAATCATTGAAAAAAATGGCATGGGTTCCCCCCTAGTCCATCACCAGGCCCTTTGGGTCTGGTATGAATATTAAGCACCAAAATGTAAAAAAAATTGCGTGGGGGTCCCCCCAAAATCCATACCAGGCCCTTCAGGTCTGGTATGGATATTAAGAGGAACCCTGTTGGAACTGTTTTTTAAATTCTGTGAGGGTCCCCCCCAAAATCCATACCAGGCCCCTTAGGTCTGGTATACATTTTAAGGGGAACCCCGTGCCAAAATGAAAAAAAAATGGCGTGGGGGTCCCCCCAAAATCCATACCAGACCCTTATCCGAGCATGTAACCTGGCAGGTCGCAGGAAAACTGTACCAGACCACATGCCCTCAACATGGGGAGGGTGTTTTAGGGTCCCCCCAAAACACCTTGTACCCATGTTGATGGGGACAAGGGCCTCTTTCCCACAACCCTTGCCAAGTTTTTGTGGGGGTCTGAAGGCGGAGGGCTTATCAGAATATGGATATCTGTGGGGTCCTCTAACAAGGGGACCCCCATACCCCCCCCCCCTCCCTATGTGAATGGGTATGTACCCCTACTCATTCACCAACAAAAAGTGTCAAAAAAGTTAAAATGACAGTAGACAGTTTGGGACAATTCCTTTATTTTAAGTAATCTTTTTTATTTTTTTGGGGTTTGTGGAAAAATTACTGTACACAGCAGTAGTGAACAGGAAGTGGAAAAGGAAAGAACAAAACATCAATGCAAAGGAAACTCTGCATTCATATTTTCTGCAGTACAAGAACTTGACAGCAGCACTGAAATTAAGGACAAAGTTGAAGATAAGACCTACAAACCATATGAGTAAGACAGCAGTGACAGTACTGAAGGCAAAGTAAAATTAATGTCATCCAAAAAGTTGAAGAAAAGTAAATGAGAGAACAGCAGTGACAGCTGTGAAGAAACCAGTGAAACATCGCAAAAAAACGCTACAAAAAAGAAGATGGATGGCAAAGTCTTAAATCTTAAACACATGCACTCTTCGAGCATCTGATCCCTGTGCTTGACAAACTAATGGGCCCAAAAATGTCAAAACCAGAATGAGCATAGAAATGAAGACAATGACAGAAGATTACAAATGCTGTCAATGCAGCCGGAATAGCCCCATGCTCCCACACCTTATTGATCCAACACAGAAAATTTGGAGGCATAGGGATGGTTGATATTTTTGTTGATACACACACTGAGAAATTGAAGTATTGGTTTTCTGAACAAGATGTCCCTTTATGCATTGACATTGAGATAACACTTAACCAAAACCACTTCATTAGTGAATCTGCTACTCACAGATCTTTGGAAACCAATCCCAATTATTAATCTGCCCATCACCACTAAAGAGTCCATCCTAGCTTGAAGAATGCTCAATGATTCTATTCGAAATTTAGATCACTCCGTGGCAGTACGCTTCCCTATATAGACATTGAAAACCTTGAACCCAAATTTGGGCATTGACAGTTGGGGTCGCTACGGTGTCTACTGGGTTGAGGAACTTCTTACCGATGGTAGACCAGATGCCCCAGAGAATGTCCTTAGGAGGTTTAATTTACCCCATACCACCTACTTCACCTTGTACTGTATTAGACACTTCCTGGTGTCCTCTCCAATTCCCACAACTTATCTACACCCTAGGCTGTAACGATAGACCCCGAAAGGTATATTATTACTGTATAGCTTACTGCATAAAAAAAAATCTGTGTTTCCCGAGAGTAAATCCATGCCCAAATGGGAGTAGAATACTGTATGTTGAATAACATTTTTTATGGGGCGTGGCTTGGCGTGAGGCGAAGATGGCTGCTGGAAGACAGAGCTCCGGGAGACCCGCTGCCTCTTAAAATTCCTCTGGCCTTCTTCTCGCCCTATAATGAAAAAATCATATAGGATATCCACGCTAAAACATATAAATTACAAATGAGCAGCCGCTTAAGCAATCTGTGACAATAGATACAAGAATTGTGATAAATATATGAAGCAGCGCTAAAAAATTGAACTCAATATTGTTAAAACACAAAAATAAAAATCAATATAATGACATCAAACTTATTAGGTGAAAAAACTTTTATAAAGAAATCACACCAAATATGTAAATAATTGTCCATAAAAGCCCATTCACAAGGACATGGAACAATATATGTGAATCAAGAAAGTCCAAAGGAACCAAATTATCCACGATTGACTTGCTCCACCAGTGTCCCCACAATCACAATTCATAGTGCTTCCACCACCAGGTGACACCAAGTATTAAAGCCTCTTACCGGATCCTGTTTACCATCATATAGAATGGTCAAGTGCGCGTGTTACATCTCCTTATGAAGGGAAACTTCAAAGCGCCAAACGTGATCCAATCATGGTTGGTTCATCAGCAGGATGAAAAATAAAAAGCATATACGTCCATAGTGTAACCCATAAAAAACATTTATTTAAAAAATAACAACTAAAACTTGCAAAGGGAATCCCACTAAGAAAATCCTTGGGCAATAGGTTTAAAAAACTTGCATATACTAATAAAAACAGCTACAATTGCTCTCCCAAAAAGCAGGAGGCTGTGTGGCTGCGCCAAACTCAATGGCTGGTCAGCAAGCATGAGTGATGCCGAAGACAAATACACCCACAATTTCAGATACAACCCTTCAACCTAATATCTCTGGTTAATGTTAAGGATTCTGACATGTGGGTTAGTCTCTTTGCCGATGATAAGGTTATCTCTCATTCAAAGCCTTACATTCTTATAAAATGAATGGACATTTCTGAAGTTCTGCATTGCAATATCCCAGCTTCTATTCAATCCCTCCTAGCATCTAACATCTCTTCTCCAGAACAAACCTTACTATATGAATTAATATGGAAAAAAAATCCAATAATTTGCAGGTACGTGGAATTACACACTACTAGTTCATAAGATCGCTACTTGAGAAGTGGAATATTCCTAACTCAGGAATCTCCAAACTATGGCCCTCCAGTTGTTCAGGAACTATAATTCACATCATGCCTAGCTCTTTCACCACTCCTCTGCACATCCTAGCTCTTACAGAAAATCACTTTCCTTACACCTAGTCAGCGCTGCCAACCTCTGCATCCCTGTCCTGGGGAGGAATGAGACCCCCCCCCCCCACAGTGGATGATTGGATCCGTAGGGTTGACAGAATAGCGACCATGGAAAAGCTAATCTGCCAAGCACAAGATAACCCAACTAAATTTTCCGCTACATGATGTGTATGTACACTACCCTTACAAGCCACTGGACCCCACACTCTCCCCCCCTCCCTCTACAACTTTACACTTCTTCCCCCCTCAGGACCCTCGAATGAGCTACATTGCACCGTCTCAACACTGACTACAGTATTTAACAACGCAGGCCCCCACCCCACTCACGGCAAGATCCCGACAGGGGTGAATGGTGGTGCGGTTGACCTTAGGAGGGTGTCCATGATAGGTGGAACACTGAACACTGACTCACTGCTGGGAAAACAGAGTGTTCCTCCTATCATGGACGAGGATGAGGAGGAGGCGCGGCTTTTGAACATTGGAATGGCCACTGATCGGCACAGGAAGAATGTAATGAGGGACACAGGATGCAGATCGGCACAGGAAGAATGCAATGGGGAACACATGATGCAGATCGTCACAGGAAGAATGTAATGGGGGACACAGGATGCAGATCGTCACAGGAAGAATGGGGGACACAGGATGCAGATCGGCACAGGAAGAATGTAATGGGGGACACAGGATGCAGATAGGCACAGGAAGAATGTAATGGGGGTCACAGGATGCAGATCGGCACAGGAAGAATGTAATGGGGGTCACAGGATGCAGATGGGCACAGGAAGAATGCAATGGGGGACACAGGATGCAGATCGTCACAGGTAGGCTGCAATGGACACAGGGGGGTATGTACAGGACACAGGGGGTATGTACAGGACACAGGGGGGTATGTACAGGACACAGGGGGGTATGTACAGGACACAGGGGGCATTGTTGACCCTCTTTTGCAGTAACTGCTGCATTTCTCACCCTCGGCTTATACACGAGTCAATATGTTTTCCCAGTTTTTTTGTGGTAAATTAGGGGCCTCGGCTTATATTTGGGTCGACCTATACTCGAGTATATACGGTATTTAGAAAATAAAAAAATAAAAACCTTTACAACCCCTTTAACAGCATTTAATTGTTGATTATCTCCAGCATCACAACTTCCCATTTCAAATGTTTTTAAAATGGAGCAACATCTATTAGGAAACTAAGAGATGAAAAGGTAAAGTTGGGAAAATCTAAAAGCAGTGATTTACTTCTAAAGACCCAAGGCGTGTGCCATTGAGGGATAAATTAATTAAGTTGATGCTTTTTTCTCCATAGAGATTCATTTTCCGGAGGATCAATGTTTTGAAATAATCTCAGATGAGCACAGAGACCATCTACACTCCTGTGTGCTCCGGAGATGTCAGGGGAAATGTCTGTATTATAAATATATGAATGTGTGGAGTATGAAATTGTATTGTGACCAGAAATGTCACATACATTGTCTGTTAATGTCATTTAACTTTCTTTAACAAATTGTCTCCATCAGATTTCTACCACTGAACTGACCCTTCCAGAGGAGACTCCCCTCACCCCGCTTCTATCAGGAATGCCAGGGGGACAAAATCTGGGCTAGGAGCTAAAACAAGGGCAATTCTTCAGTTTGCCACTCACAGGTATTTATTTCCTTCATTATTTGTTTTACAGGGATGGTATTTTTTTTGTATCAGAGAAATTTTTACAAACATTATATGTCTTAATATAAAAAATTTATACTTTTTTGTCTTTCTTACTAAACTCCTTAACCGCTTGTTTTACTGCGGCCTTTTGGGGTGCCCACGTGCTGCCGGAGGCACGCGTGCCCGCAGCATATGCCCGACCTGATGCGAGTGCCCAGTGTGATGCGATGACTGCCGGGCTCCCACGATCGCTCGTGGCAGAGCGAGAATCGGGATCTGTGTGTGTAAACACACAGATCCCTCCCGGTTCTTTTAGGGGAGAGGAGACAGATCGTGTGTTCATACTATGTATGAACACCAATCTCTCTCTCCTTCTAGATAGTCCCATCCCCAGACAGTTAGAAACACACATAGGGAGCACCGTTATCCCCTCAATCGGCCCGTAGTTTTAACCCCTTCCCTGCCTGTGACATTTACACAGTAATCAGTGCATTTTTATAGAACTGATCGCTGTATAATTGTCAATGGTTTCAAAAATGTGTCAAAAGTGTCTGATGTGTCCGCCATAATGTCGCAGTCCTGATGAAAATCGCAGATCACCGCCATTTATAGTAAATAAATAATAATAATAAAAATGATATAAATCTATCCCCTATTTTGTAGACGCTATACCTTTTGTGCAAACCAATCAATAAACGCTTATTGCGATTTTTACCAAAAATATGTAGAAGAATACGTATCGGCCTAAACCGAGGAAAAATATTTTTTTTTTGATAAAAAAATGTGGGATATTTATTATAGCAAAAAGTAAAATATATTGTGTCACTGATGGCATTACAATAATGTATTTTAACTCAATTTGGGTAATATGTCCTTTTTAGATATGGGGCAGTCACATTTTATTTTATGTATAAACTGATAAATATGATGCTCTTGCCACTCTCTACACATTGTATGCTCCATGTGTTTCTTTGACTAATGTAAATGAATAATATAAGACATGTTTTATTTAAGGTCATTTTATATCTCATCTTGTTGTTTGACATCTGGTTTTGCATATATGTCAGATTTTTTTTTTCTTACAGCTAAACTCTCATAATAAATGACAATGATTTATTTGGTATCAATTCAGGTAATGTGTAATTTTTTCATACAGGACAGGTAAGGAGTCACACTTTGTTTGTTTTTGTATAAGCTGACAGATATGATGCTGTTGTCAGGGTTTCTGCCATTTTTTAACATTTTAGATTTTTTTTTGTATTTTTGTGCAATATACATATGATGTTTGTTTCATTAATGTATTGTGTATAACCATAAACTGATGAGAATGTACAGTATATGAGATGCTATTAAATGTATCTATGGTGTCCTTTTGATGACTAATAAAAACATATTAAATCCCATTTTTTTTTTTAATACAGATATGATTTATTTTTGGTTTATGATTAATGTATTTATTTATTAGTATATTCAAATTAATTTATTCCATTATTGATTGGTATTAAATTGGTAGCATATATTTTTTGTAGCTTCATTTGTTAATAGACATTCTATCCTCTTACACACGGTCGGAAATTCCGACCACAAAATCCGTCAGATTTTTTCCAATGGATTTTTTCCGACACTGGTGTTGCATACACACGGTTGGACAAAGTTCTCGGAAAATTCGATCATTCTGAATGTGGTGACGCTCATTGCGTACGACAGAACTACTTAGAGGCTAGTAGCCAATAGCTTTGGTCTCGTAATTTGATCTGAGCATGCGTGGCACTTTGTCCGTCGGAATTCTCGACACACGTTCGGAAAAAGTCAGATCGGATTTTGTTGTCGGAAAATTTGAGATCCTGCTCTCAAATTTGTTCCGTCAGAATTTCCGACCGTGTGTACGGGGCATAAGAATCCACAGATTATTGGATGCATTTAAGGCCCCTTTCACACTGACGGACCGTTCAGATCCGCCTGTCAGTTTTGACGGCGCACCTGAACGGGCGCTCCATGCTAGTCTATGGAGCGACGGATGTCAGCGGAGACATGTCCGCTGACATCCAACCCAGGCCGATCCGCCAAAAGCAGACAGATGGCCCTACGTCCAGATCCGTCGCTGGCGGATCAGATCAGGTGAGATCTGATGAAAACGGACACGCTGTCCGTTTTCATCTGATCTCTCCATAGAGACCAGCGGCTCTGGACAAGCCCCTCCCCGCTCAGTGAGCAGAGAGGGACCTGTCATCCGCTGGCTCAGCGGAGATCAACGGAGAGATCTCACGCTTTGCCGGCAGACAGAGGCGGACTCCGTGGAAGCGGAGTCCGCCTCGTGTGACAGGGGCCATAGAGTTTTTTTCTGTCAGCAGCCCAGTC
>CM053031.1:298014914-298154859 GCA_028564925.1 Lithobates sylvaticus | reverse complement strand
TCATCTGTGCCCACCTGTGCCACCTGCCAGTGCCACCTGTCAGTGCCCACCAGTGCCACCTACCAGTGCCCACAGTGCCACCTATCAGTGCCCAGAGTTCCACCTATTAGTGCCCAGAGTTCCACTTATTAGTGCCCATAGTGCCACCTATCAATGTCACCAATCAGTGCCTCATCAGTGTCATCTACCAGTGTCCATCTGTGTCACCTACCAGTGCCACCTATCAATGCCACCTACCAGTGCCCATCAGTGCCATCTATCAGTGGTACCTATCAGTAATTCCTATCAGTTTTAATAATTATTACTGATACCTACAAAATAAAATAAAAATACCTGTAACTTTTCAGGTCAGTAAAATTGAGAATTTACATTGTTTCCTCCACTTTCCAGATGTTGTCTCTGATACCCCCAGCAGTGGTAATTGTTGATGAAGAAAGGTGGGGGGGGTCTCCCCGATAAAAAGAGGATAAACATTACAAGCACCTTACCTTAATATAACAGAACATGTGAAATCTGTGTGACGCTTCTGGTCACAATACAGTTGTATTAGCCATCCATAGATATATTTATAATACAGAACTTTCCCCTGACATCTCCGGATCACACAGGAGAGTATAGTGGTTCTGTATTCATCTAAAACGTGGCTCCTCATGAAAAATTATCCTCTACGGAAAATAAATTATCTTCTGAATTAATTTATCCCTCATGTACACATAACTTTGCTTTAAGTATAATTAAGTAGCTTTAAGTAAAAGAAAATTCACTTAAGTTTGAAAAGTTAAAGTTTCAAATATGAACAAAATGACAATATAAAGATTTGAAAAGTAGACATAAATAGAGACAAATTGAAAGAATATATACAGAAAAGGTGAACATAATAAAGAATGAAGTAGTTTTTCTCTGTTAAAAAAATGTCTGCAATTTGTCAAGTTCCGAGTGATGTAGACTATGATAGACATTTTTAATAATGACAAAAAACCCTGGTGAAATATTTAGGTTAATTCCCATTTTATATTTTGTTGGAATATTTCTTGATAAAAAAATATAATTAAAAAATAACAAAAAAAAAGGGATATTGCCCAGAAAAATGTATAAATAAATAAATAAAAAAAACATTGCAACTATTTTTCTAAAGTAATGGTGAAAAAGTGAGATCATCTCTATGTCCTCTTCTGACATCCTGGCCTATGTGTCATTACACGGCACTGTACACATGGAAAGGGCTCAGAAGGTGCTAGTGAATAAAGAAAGCCCCACACCAGTATAATGTAGATAAAGAAATGTTTACTTATCTGTGGGTTACAGAAGATCTGGATTGGAAAGCCCCATCAGTAGCCAACATCCAATCCTGTGTTGATTACTAAGGGAAGTTTCCAGCACAGTCCAAGCAGTTCAGGATCTTGTCTGAGCCTGGGAAGTCTGTGATGGGACTCTCCATGATATACCTCGTATCCCTCACATTATACACATTGCGGTTGATTTACTAAAACTGGAGAGTGCTCAGGAGTGCCACGTTTCCCCGAAAATAACCCCGGGTCTTATATTAATTTTAGACACCAAAAACACACTAGGGCTTATTTTCGTGGTCGGGCTTGCCATGCAGGAATCCCCAGTATGAACAGACCAGTAAAAGGATCATATAATGCAAAAGGTGCTGCTGCAATACAACTGTGCAGGAGAACAGTTGTATTGTATTAGTTAGTTATTATTTCAGATTTTCACATTTTCAGGTTTTCAGATTTTTTAATTTACGAATTTACAAATGTATGAATTCACAAATTCATGAAATTTCAAATTGACCAATTTACGAATTTTCGAATTTTCAAATTTATGAATATTAGGACAAAATTGTTAAACAAAATGAATTTATCAAAATTAGTTTCAAAACAAATTTGGAAGGAAACACATTTTCTACTTTTTAGGAGAAACTGAATTCTTACCTTTCCTGCTGCACTGTAAACTAGGGAAAAGCTCCTAATCTTGTCCAAACACAAGTTCTGACCAAATTTTACTTGTTTGGATGTTCTTGAGAATGCTGAACTTTTAGCCCAATAAGTAGAAGCTGATTTTCACATAAATGGGTTTTCTCCTGCTTTTATTTAAGACAGCCTCTTTCTTCCACTGTCAATGGTTGCTAAGAAAGCAGCGGATGGCAGAACCCATTTAGTCTTTATAAACTTGTGACACCACCTGGCCCCATTTATTTACTTTTTTAACACCGGTGCCTCCTGACCCTATAAGAGGTTTCCGATCCTTGGAGGTGAGGTGATGGTCATGTGACTGCCACAAGATTGGAAAGCCAATTACAATTAGTAACCAGAGGTTTTCTGTTAGGCACCATCAACCATGCCGGGATGCTCCCCATAATTCATACCTGACCCTTAACCTCTGGTATGTATTTTAGGGGAACTTCATACAAATAAACCAAATAAATTGGCATATCCCCCCCCCCCCCAAACTGTATGCCAGGCCCTTCGGATGGTTTTTAAAGGTTAACCCAATATAAAAATCAAAAACAAAAAAGTGGGAAGTTCCCTAAAAAAATCCACACCGGAACCTTAGCTGAGCATTATTAATACTAGAAAAGATACAATTTCTGGGGAAATTGTGTGACGTGTTCTTGCCTCCACCTACTGGAGTGGGCGGAGTAACTGGGTGAAGTGGCTTGAGTAACTAAACGTATTTATTTTTTTCAAAAATGATAATTTTTTTAATGATTTTTTTTTAAATGATTTTTTTTGATTTTTATTTAATTATTTTAAAAAAAAAATATTTTCAAAAATTATTTTTTTTCCAAAAAGATTATTTTTTTTAAAATTTCCTCATTTTCATTTTTTTCTAAAATGATTGATTTTTTTTTTTATTAAAAAAAAAAATTTAAATTTTTTTTTGAGTTATTATTATTTTTTTTTTTAAATGATATTTTTTTCAAAAAATTTTTTTTTCAAATTTTTTTTTTTCAAAAATTTTTTTTTTTTCAAAAAATTTTTTTTTCAAAAAAAGATTTTTTTTTTTTCAAATTTCCTAATTTTCGTTTTTTTCTAAAATTTTTTTATTTTTTATTTTTTTATTATTTTTTTTTAATTATTTTTTTTTTCAAAAATGTTTTTTTTTTTATTGATTTTTTTTAATTATTATTTTTTTTTTTAAATGATATTTTTTTTCTAAAATAATTTTTTTTTTCAAAAAAGAATTATTTTTTTTAAATTTCCTAATTTCATATTTTTTTCTAAAATTATTATTAGTTTTTTTTTTATTATTTTTTTTTAATTTTTTCTTTTCAAATTTCATAATTCCCCTCAGAGCTGTGTGGGACTAGTTATAATTCCCCTCAGAGTTGTGTAGGACTACCTATAATCCCCCTTATTTTTTTATTATTATTTTTTTTTAAATTATTTTTTTTTTTCAAAAATGTTTTTTTTTTTAATGATTTTTTTAATTATTATTTTTTTTTTAATGATATTTTTTTTCTAAAATAATTTTTTTTTTTTCAAAAAAGATTTTTTTTTTTTACATTTCCTAATTTTCATTTTTTTTTCTAAAATTATTTTATTTTTTATTTATTATAATTCCCCTCAGAGTTGTGTAGGACTACCTATAATCCCCCTCAGAGCTGTGTTGGACTACCTATAATTCCCCTCAGAGCTGTGTGGGACTACCTATAATTCTCCTCAGAGCTGTGTGGGACTACCTATAACCCCCCTCAGAGCTGTGTGGGACTACCTATAATCCCCCTCAGAGCTGTGTGGGACTACCTATAATCCCCCTCAGAGATGTGTGGGGCTACCTATAATCCCCTCAGAGCTGTGTGGGACTACCTATAATCCCCTCAGAGCTGTGTGGGACTACCTATAATCCCCCTCAGAGATGTGTGGGACTACCTATAATCCCCTCAGAGCTGTGTGGGACTACCTATAATCCCCCTCAGAGCTGTGTGGGACTACCTATAATCCCCCTCAGAGCTGTGTGGGACTACCTATAATCCCCCTCAGAGCTGTGTGGGACTACCTATAATCCCCTCAGAGCTTTTGTCACCTCCCACTCTAGTTTTGAACATTTCTCCATTCATTCCTATGGGACAAATTTCGCCGCAAAAATGACGATATTTCGTGAACCATTCGGAAAAACGTTCCACAAAGTAATAGCACACCATTCGGGAACAATCCGCACGTTTTGGTATATATTCGGTATATGTAGCATAAAAACTGTGGGAGGAGTTAGCGTGCAAAATTTGGCTATAAGAATAATAATAACTAGAAAAGATACAATTTCTGGGGAAATTGTGTGACGTGTTCTTGCCTCCACCTACTGGAGTGGGCGGAGTAACTGGGTGAAGTGGCTTGAGTAACTAAACTTTATTTATTTTTTTCAAAAATGATTATTTTTTTAATGATTTTTTTTAAATGATTTTTTTTGATTTTTATTTAATTATTTTAAAAAAAAAATTATTTTTTTTTCAAAAATTTTTTTTTTTCAAAAAGATTATTTTTTTAAAATTTCCTCATTTTCATTTTTTTTCTAAAATGATTGATTTTTTTTTGTATAAAAAAAAAAAAAAATTTAATTTTTTTTTGAGTTATTATTATTTTTTTTTAAATGATATTTTTTTCAAAAAATATTTTTTTTTCCCAAAAATATTTTTTTTTCAAAAAAGATTTTTTTTTTTTCAAATTTCCTAATTTTAATTTTTTTTTCTAAAATTATTTTATTTTTTATTTTTTTATTATTATTTTTTTTTAAATTATTTTTTTTTTAAAAAAATGTTTTTTTTTTTTTAATGATTTTTTTTTAATTATTATTTTTTTTTTTTAATGATATTTTTTTTCTAAAATAATTTTTTTTCAAAAAAAGATTTTTTTTTTTAATTTCCTAATTTTCATTTTTTTTTCTAAAATTATTTTATTTTTATTTATTATAATTCCCCTCAGAGTTGTGTAGGACTACCTATAATCCCCCTCAGAGCTGTGTTGGACTACCTATAATTCCCCTCAGAGCTGTGTGGGACTACCTATAATTCTCCTCAGAGCTGTGTGGGACTACCTATAACCCCCCTCAGAGCTGTGTGGGACTACCTATAATCCCCCTCAGCTGTGTGGGACTACCTATAATCCCCCTCAGAGATGTGTGGGACTACCTATAATCCCCTCAGAGCTGTGTGGGACTACCTATAATCCCCTCAGAGCTGTGTGGGACTACCTATAATCCCCCTCAGAGATGTGTGGGACTACCTATAATCCCCTCAGAGCTGTGTGGGACTACCTATAATCCCCCTCAGAGCTGTGTGGGACTACCTATAATCCCCCTCAGAGCTGTGTGGGACTACCTATAATCCCCTCAGAGCTGTGTGGGACTACCTATAATCCCCTCAGAGCTGTGTGGGACTACCTATAATCCCCCTCAGAGCTGTGTGGGACTACCTATAATCCCCCTCAGAGATGTGTGGGACTACCTATAATCCCCTCAGAGCTGTGTGGGACTACATATAATCCCCCTCAGAGCTGTGTGGGACTACCTATAATCCCCTCAGAGCTGTGTGGGACTACCTATAATCCCCTCAGAGCTGTGTGGGACTACCTATAATCCCCTCAGAGCTGTGTGGGACTACCTATAATCCCCCTCAGAGCTGTGTGGGACTACCTATAATCCCCCTCAGAGATGTGTGGGACTACCTATAATCCCCTCAGAGCTGTGTGGGACTACCTATAATCCCCCTCAGAGCTGTGTGGGACTACCTATAATCCCCCTCAGAGCTGTGTGGGACTACCTATAATCCCCTCAGAGCTGTGTGGGACTACCTATAATCCCCTCAGAGCTGTGTGGGACTACCTATAATCCCCCTCAGAGCTGTGTGGGACTACCTATAATCCCCCTCAGAGCTGTGTGGGACTACCTATAATCCCCTCAGAGCTGTGTGGGACTACCTATAATCCCCCTCAGAGCTGTGTGGGACTACCTATAATCCCCTCAGAGCTTTTGTCACCTCCCACTCTAGTTTTGAACATTTCTCCATTCATTCCTATGGGACAAATTTCGCCGCAAAAATGACGATATTTCGTGAACCATTCGGAAAAACGTTCCACAAAGTAATAGCACACCATTCGGGAACAATCCGCACGTTTTGGTATATATTCGGTATATGTAGCATAAAAACTGTGGGAGGAGTTAGCGTGCAAAATTTGGCTATAATAAGAATAATAATAATAATATATATGTGAGATAACAATAAGTGATCTTGCTATGCAAGAACACTTAATAACTAGAAAAAATACAATTTCTGGGGAAATTGTGTGACGTGTTCTTGCCTCCACCTACTGGAGTGGGCGGAGAAACTGGGTGGAGTGGCTTGAGTAACTAAACATTTATTTATTTTTTTCAAAAATATTTTTTTTTTTTAATGATTTTTTTGAAATGATTTTTTAGATTTTTTTTTCAATTTTTCAAAATTATTTTTTTCAAAAAAATTTTTTTCACATTTTTTTTTTTTTTTCAAATTTCCTAATTTTCATTTTTTTCTAAAATGATTGATTTTTTTTTATAAACATTTTTTTTTTTCAAAAATAATTTTTTTTTTTTTTCAAAAATAATTTTTTTTTTTTTCAAAAATAATTTTTTTTTTTTCAAAAATAATTTTTTTTTTTTCAAAAAATAATTTTTTTTTTTTTTTTTAAAAAATAATTTTTTTTTTTATTATTATTTTTTTTTAAATGATTTTTTTTTCTAAAAATGTTTTTTTTTCTTCAAATTTCCTAAATTTTCATTTTTTTTTCTAAAATTATTAAAAGAATTTTTTTCAAATTTCCATATTTCGGTCATAATGTTTTGGCCGATCATGGGGGGGTCATAATGTTTCAAATTTCATAATTCCCCTCAGAGTTGTGTAGGACTACCTATAATCCCCCTCAGAGCTGTGTTGGACTACCTATAATTCCCTCAGGGCTGTGTGGGAGGAGCTATAATTCCCCTCAGAGCTTTTGTCACCTCCCACTCTAGTTTTGAACATTTCTCCATTCATTCCTATGGGACAAATTTCGCCACAAAAATGACGATATTTCGTGAACCATTCGGAAAAACGTTCCACAAAGTAATAGCACACCATTCGGGAACAATCCGCACGTTTTGGTATATATTCGGTATATGTAGCATAAAAACTGTGGGAGGAGTTAGGGTGGTAAATTTGGCTGTGTGGGACTACCTATAATCCCCCTCAGAGCTGTGTGGGACTACCTATAATTCCCCTCAGAGCTGTGTGGGACTACCTATAATTCCCCTCAGATCTGTGTGGGACTACCTATAATTCCCCTCAGAGCTTTTGTCACCTCCCACTCTAGTTTTGATCATTTCTCCATTCATTCCTATGGGACAAATTTCGCCGCAAAAATGACGATATTTTGTGAACCATTTGGCGAAACGTTCCACAAAGTAATAGCACACCATTCGGGAACAATCCGCACGTTTTGGTATATATTCGGTATATGTAGCGTAAAAACTGTGGGAGGAGTTAGGGTGGTAAATTTGGCTATAATAAGAATAATAATAATAATAATAATAATAATATATATGTGAGATAACAATAAGTGATCTTGCTATGCAAGAACACTTAATAATAATATATATGTGAGATAACAATAAGTGATCTTGCTATGCAAGAACACTTAATAATATATATGTGAGATAACAATAAGTGATCTTGCTATGCAAGAACACTTAATAATAATAATAACTAGAAAAGCTACAATTTCTGGGGAAATTGTGTGACGTGTTCTTGCCTCCACCTACTGGAGTGGGCGGAGTAACTGGGTGGAGTGGCTTGAGTAACTAAACTTTATTTATTTTTTTCAAAAATGATTATTTATTTTTTTAATATTTTTTTTTTTTTTTTATTTTTTTTTAAATTTTTTTTTTATTTTTATTTAAAAAAAAATTATTTCTAAAAAAAATAATTTTTTTTTCAAAAATTTTTTTTTTTTTCAAAAAGATATTTTTTTTTCAAATTTCCTAATTTTCATTTTTTTTTCTAAAATGATTGATTTTTTTTTTTTAAAAAAAATTTTTTTTTGAATTTTTTTTTTTAAATTTTTATTTTTTTTTAAAAAAAATTTTTTTTTTCAAAAATAATAATTTTTTCAAAAAATATTTTTTTTCAAAGAATATTTTTTTTTTCAAATTTCCTAATTTTTTTTTTCTAAAATTATTATTTTTTTTTTTTTTTATAAAATTTTTTTTTTTCAAAAATGTTTTTTTTTTAATGTTTTTTTTTTTTATTATTATTTTTTTTTTAAATGATATTTTTTTTTCAAAAAATTTTTTCAAAAAAGATTTTTTTTTTAAATTTCCTAATTTTCATTTTTTTTTTCTAAAATTATTTTATTTTTTTTTTTTATTATTATTATTATTTTTTTTTTTTTTTTTTTTTTTCAAATTTCATAATTCCCCTCAGAGCTGTGTGGGACTAGTTATAATTCCCCTCAGAGCTGTGTGGGACTACCTATAATTCCCTCAGAGCTGTGTGGGACTACCTATAATCCCCCTCAGAGCTGTGTGGGACTACCTATAATTCCCCTCAGAGCTGTGTGGGACTACCTATAATCCCCCTCAGAGCTGTGTGGGACTACCTATAATCCCCCTCAGCTGTGTGGGACTACCTATAATTCCCCTCAGAGCTGTGTGGGACTACCTATAATTGCCCTCAGGGCTGTGTGGGAGGAGCTATAATTCCCCTCAGAGCTGTGTGGGACTACCTATAATTTCCCTCAGAGCTGTGTGGGACTACCTATAATTTCCCCTCAGAGCTGTGTGGGACTACCTATAATCCCCTCAGAGATGTGTGGGACTACCTATAATTCCCCTCAGAGCTGTGTGGGACTACCTATAATTCCCCCTCAGAGCTGTGTGGGACTACCTATAACCCCTCCTCAGAGCTGTGTGGGACTACCTATAATCCCCCTCAGAGCTGTGTGGGACTACCTATAATCCCCTCAGGGCTGTGTGGGACTACCTATAATCCCCTCAGAGCTGTGTGGGAGGAGCTATAATTCCCCTCAGAGCTTTTGTCACCTCCCACTCTAGTTTTGAACATTTCTCCATTCATTCCTATGGGACAAATTTCGCCGCAAAAATGACGATATTTCGTGAACCATTCGGAAAAAACGTTCCACAAAGTAATAGCACACCATTCGGGAACAATCCGCACGTTTTGGTATATATTCGGTATATGTAGCATAAAAACTGTGGGAGGAGTTAGCGTGCAAAATTTGGCTATAATAAGAATAATAATAACTAGAAAAGATACAATTTCTGGGGAAATTGTGTGACGTGTTCTTGCCTCCACCTACTGGAGTGGGCGGAGTAACTGGGTGGAGTGGCTTGAGTAACTAAACTTTTATTTATTTTTTTTAAAAATGATTATTTATTTTTTTTAATGGTTTTTTTAAATGTTTTTTTTTAATTTTTATTTAATTATTTCTAAAAAAAATATTTTTCAAAAATTATTTTTTTTTTCGAATTTTTTAATTTCCTAATTTTCATTTTTTTTTCTAAAATGATTGATTTTTTTTTTATATAAAAAAAAAAATTTAATTCTTTTTTGGAATTATTATTATTATTTTTTTTTTAAAAGAAAAAATTTTTTTTTGAAAATAATATTTTTTTTCAAAAAAAATTTTTTTTTTTTTCAAAGAATATTATTTTTTTTCAAATTTCCTAATTTTTTTTTTTCTAAAATCATTATTTTATTTTTTTTTATAAATTTTTTTTTTTTCAAAAATGTTTTTTTTTTTTATTTTTTTTTTTTTCAATGATTTTTTTTAATTATTTTTTTTTTTTAAATGATATTTTTTTTTCTAAAATAATTTTTTTTTTTTTTTTTCAAAAGAATTTTTTTTTTTTTTTTCCTAATTTTCATTTTTTTTTTCTAAAATTATTTTTTTTTTTTTATTATTTTTTTTTTTATTTTTTTTTCTTTTCAAATTTCATAATTCCCCTCAGAGCTGTGTGGGACTACCTATAATCGCCCTCAGAGCTGTGTGGGACTACCTATAATCGCCCTCAGAGCTGTGTGGGACTACCTATAATCCCCTCAGATGTGTGGGACTACCTATAATCCCCCTCAGAGCTGTGTGGGACTACCTACAATCCCCCTCAGAGCTGTGTGGGACTACCTATAATCCCCGTCAGAGCTGTGTGGGACTACCTATAATCCCCCTCAGAGCTGTGTGGGACTACCTATAATTCCCCTCAGAGCTGTGTGGGACTACCTATATTCCCCTCAGAGCTGTGTGGGACTACCTATAATTCCCCTCAGAGCTGTGTGGGACTACCTATAATCCCCTCAGCTGTGTGGGACTACCTATAATTCCCCTCAGAGCTGTGTGGGACTACCTATAATTCCCCTCAGCTGTGTGGGACTACCTATAATTCCCCTCTGAGCTTTTGTCACCTCCCACTCTAGTTTTGATCATTTCTCCATTCATTCCTATGGGACAAATTTCGCCGCAAAAATGACGATATTTCGTAAACCATTCGGCGAAACGACGAAGACTACCTATAATTGCCCTCAGAGCTATGTGGGAGGAGCTATAATTCCCCTCAGAGCTTTTGTCACCTCCCACTAGTTTTGAACATTTCTCCATTCATTCCTATGGGACAAATTTCGCCGCAAAAATGACGATATTTCGTGAACCATTCGGAAAAACGTTCCACAAAGTAATAGCACACCATTCGGGAACAATCCGCACGTTTTGGTATATATTCGGTATATGTAGCATAAAAACTGTGGGAGGAGTTAGCGTGCAAAATTTGGCTATAATAAGAATAATAATAATAATAATAATATATGTGAGATAACAATAAGTGATCTTGCTATGCAAGAACACTTAACTAGAAAAAATACAATTTCTGGGGAAATTGTGTGAAGTGTTCTTGCCTCCACCTACTGGAGTGGGCGGAGAAACTGGGTGGAGTGGCTTGAGTAACTAAACATTTATTTATTTTTTTCAAAAATAATTTTTTTTTTTTTTTTAATGATTTTTTTTAAATGATTTTTTTTGATTTTTATTCAATTTTTTCTAAAAATAAATTTTTCAAAATTATTTTTTTCAAAAAAAAATTTTCACATTTTTTTTTTCAAATTTCCTCATTTTCATTTTTTTTTCTAAAATGATTGATTTTTTTTTATAAAAAAATTTTTTTTTTTTCAAAAATAATTTTTTTTTTTTTTTTTTTTTTAATTTTTTTTTTCAAAAATAATTTTTTTTTTTTTCAAAAATAATTTTTTTTTTTTTTTTTTTTTAAAAATAATTTTTTTTTAATTATTATTATTTTTTTTTTTTTTTTTATGATTTTTTTTTCTAAAAATGTTTTTTTCTTCAAATTTCCTAAATTTTCATTTTTTTTCTAAAATGATTGATTTTTTTTTTTTTTTTTTAAAAAAAATTTTTTTTTCAAAAATTATTTTTTTTTTTTTTTAATGATTTTTTTTTATTATTATTAATTTTTTATAAATTTTATATATTTTTTTTCTAAAATTATTAAATGAATTTTTTTTCAAATTTCCTAATTTTCATTTTTTTTTCTAAAATTATTTTATTTTTATTTTTTTTATTATTATTATTTTTTTTTTAATTATTTTTTTTTTTTAAAATTTCATAATTCCCCTCAGAGCTGTGTGGGACTAACTATAATCCCCCTCAGAGCTGTGTGGGACTACCTATAATCGCCCTCAGAGCTGTGTGGGACTACCTATAATCGCCCTCAGAGCTGTGTGGGACTACCTATAATCCACCTCAGAGCTGTGTGGGACTACCTATAATCCCCCTCAGAGCTGTGTGGGACTACCTACAATCCCCTCAGAGCTGTGTGGGACTACCTATAATCCCCCTCAGAGCTGTGTGGGACTACCTATAATCCCCCCCCTCAGAGCTGTGTGGGACTACCTATAATTCCCCTCAGAGCTGTGTGGGACTACCTATAATCCCCCTCAGAGCTGTGTGGGACTACCTATAATTCCCCTCAGAGCTGTGTGGGACTACCTATAATTCCCCTCAGAGCTGTGTGGGACTACCTATAATTCCCCTCAGAGCTGTGTGGGACTACCTATAATTCCCCTCAGAGCTGTGTGGGACTACCTATAATTCCCCTCAGCTTTGTGGGACTACCTATAATTCCCCTCTGAGCTTTTGTCACCTCCCACTCTAGTTTTGATCATTTCTCCATTCATTCCTATGGGACAAATTTCGCCGCAAAAATGACGATATTTCGTAAACCATTCGGCGAAACGACGAAGACTACCTATAATTGCCCTCAGAGCTGTGTGGGAGGAGCTATAATTCCCCTCAGAGCTTTTGTCACCTCCCACTAGTTTTGAACATTTCTCCATTCATTCCTATGGGACAAATTTCGCCGCAAAAATTACGATATTTCGTAAACCATTCGGCGAAACGTTCCACAAAGTAATAGCACACCATTCGGGAACAATCCGCACGTTTTGGTATATATTCGGTATATGTAGCGTAAAAACTGTGGGAGGAGTTAGGGTGGTAAATTTGGCTATAAGAATAATAATAATAATAATATATATGTGAGATAACAATAAGTTATATTGCTATGCAAGAACACTTACATCAGTCCCTACCCTCAAGGAGCCCACAATCTAAGGTCCCTAACTCACATTCATATACTAGGGCCAATTTAGACAGAAGCCAATTAACCTACCAGCATTCAGTCTTGCTGGCCAGGATAGAAGGTATGAGTGTGTGCCCTGATCCTGAAACATACCAGGCCACTTGTCCTTAACATGTGGGATCCTTGTCAAGGGATGCCCCCCTGGCAAATAACCTTGTCCCCTTGTTTATGAAGATGAGGACCTATTCCCCAAAACCCTGGCCTAGTGGTGGTAGAGGTCTGTGGGTGGGGGCTTTTCAGAATCTGGAAAGCAAAAAAACCAAGATACTGCCCCCCCCCTTGTGAATGAGTAAGTGGTAAAAATGTAAAAAATAAAAAGGAGCACGCACAGCATTTGATAAGTCTTTTAATAAAAAAATAAAAACCCTTGATATCCACACCAGACTTTCATCAAGGATAAGGTATGTGTATGATATGTATTTTTAGGGTGAAACCTATGCCATATTTTTTTTGTTTGGGGTCCCTAACTAACACCTATACCAGACCCTTCTTTAGGGTAAGGGTTTGGGGTAGAGGAATGGAATCCTGGCTGCTTTTTTTTTTACAAACAGAATTAAAAAGCCAGGAGCTGTAATTTTGTGGGCAATTTTAACACACGTTTTTCTTTGCAAACTTCAGTGCTGCTTTGGTAGGTTGTATAGATGTCCCACTTCACAAACAGGGGTCAAAGAACCTCCTAGTCATGTTATTTAAAATAATTTAGCATTATTAATGTTGATCTTAAAGCATTGTTAGCATCACTGCTCCCCAACAAACAGAATTTTTAAAAATGTAGTTTTGCTTTGCTATATGTTCACTATGGCAATGCCCAGGCTCCTTTGCCAATTGTTTGACAATTCCTTATCTATTAGCCCACAAAATAATCATGATTGTGTTTTTTCATTCAACTCCCAGTGACTTTCATTGGGTTCGATATGGACCTGAACTTGTTCCCCGCCATAGACTTAATTTAAACCCAGGTACATTTGGCTGATGTCTGCTGGAATCCACTGGTTCCTTGAGGTCAGCTGGGAAACCAACATTTCTGTGTCACTCTCAAAAGCTACAGATTTATATTGCATGCTTTTATTACGGTAAGTCTATTATCCAACAAAATATCCAAATCCATGGTCATCGTTGATTAACCTGGTTTTACTGCTCATGGTTGATGCTATATGTATGCTTTTAGTCCCAAAGTTCAGAACTTTACAGTTATTAGACATGTGCAATTTTTTTCATTACAAATTCCTTTTTTAAAGAATTTTGACGAATTTGTTAATTCGGAAACATCTGAATTAACAAAAATCCATTTAACAAATTTTTCCGAATATTCGTAAATTATAATATTTGAAAATTTGTAAATTCGTACATTCGTAAATTCGTACATTTGCACATTCGTAAATTCGTACATTTGCACATTCGTATATTAGCACATTCGGAAATCTGATTTTATAATTAACTAATAATAACTTAACTTATTACTAACTATTAAATAATAGGTATTGTAATTTCCTTTTTAAATTTGGCTGTTAGGGAACGTAACAAATACAAATGTATCTTAAGTTACAAATTATCCGAAATAACGAATGCCGTATCCAAACAAATGGAACATAATGAATTCATAATAATAAATAACAATAATATTAATAAAAAGTTTTTATTATTATTATTAATTATTTATTTGTTCCATTCCATTTTGTTTAGATGCGGTATTCGTTATTTCGGATAATTCATAACTTCAGATAAATTTGTGTTCACTAACAGCCAAATTTGAAAGGAAATTACAATACCTATAATTTAATAGTTAATTACTATTTCCGATTTTCTAATTTTTGGGTTTTCGGATTTTCTAATTTCCAAATTTCTGAATTTTCTAATTTATGAATGTACGAATTTACAAATATACAAATCTTCTAATTTACGAATGTACGAATTTACGAATATATTAATTTTCTATATTTCCGAATGGACGAATTTATGAATGTACGCATTTACAAATGTGTGAATGTGTGATTTTACGAATGTACGAATTAACAAATTTACTAATTGTGATCATAATGAATGACCCAAAAAAACAAAAACAAAAGCGAAAATTAACCAATTTTTTGGCAGGGCACATGTCTAACAGTTATCAACTTTAGACCTTATTGTGTAGCAAGGTCAGCTAGGTCTTCCGTGGACTCTTTCCACCCTTTTCAACTTTTTTTTTACCATTCATTACAAAGAATCATTAAACTTTATTAGTACATTCAAATCCAATAATAAAAAAGTGAAGGCTTCATCAGCCTATATCATCCAGTAACTACTGTAATATGTAGCTCTATATAGTTGAAAGAAGACTATAATTGTTTGTAAGATAGCATCATAACACCGTATACAGTGTGTACTTCCGGTAACCAGATATGTCAGGTCATTGTTTCACAGATCATAACGGCTTCTTCAGGACCCAGTTAGGCACAATAGAGCAGCACTACATATATATATATATATATATATATATATATATATATATATATATATATATATTTTTTTTTTTATTATTATTGTATTTGAATGTACTAATAAATTGTTATATTTTCATATACAAAATTGTCATTGTTTCCTGTGCTTAAGCCTGTAAAGTCCTGCATTTAGGTGGGTCCTGGCATCGCCCGGCCCCTTACCTTTCTTTTTCTATATAGTTTATTCGGATGTGTCTTTCTTACCAAGATTTGTTTCTTTTCAGTATCATTTAACTGTATCGAAAGCCAAAACTTATTTTTGGTTTGTTTGTTGCCTGTTTGGTAAGACTATTGTCACCAGGACAGAAAATGAGATTAAATCTCTCTAATGAGGTAATAGATTGCAATAAAATATTTTTTTATTCTTCTCCACACTATCGTAAATTTAAAATATAATAATAATATAAGGCCTAAATGAGACAATATTGCTGAATGTACAAATATAAATACAAACTCTTTGGCATGAACAAATATGTATTTAATTCTTGAATCATCTGAAAAATTCAAATAGAGAAAAATAAATATTGGATACACGACATACAAAACATGATCTCTTTAATATATAAATACTTTGTTCTCTATTAATGTAATCGATATCTAGTCCAGAAAATCCCTTTTTAATAAGTAATTAAAGAGAATAAATAAGTTATAATTCTATCAATCCAAGATGAGCATATAAAGTGTGTTTAAGAAAGGACAATGTCATTGTATTAATCAACTTGGAACTGATATAAAATGTTCATGTGCTTGGCACTAACCACCCAATATAGCTAAGGTTGACATATCATTAAAAAATATACTTATAGTATAAATATTTATATACTATATACATGAATAAATAAATACATAAATAATTATATATTTTTTATTTTTGTCACACTTTAGATGATCAAACAAGTTTTAATAATACACAAAGATAACCCAAGTAAATACAAAATGCAGTTTTTAAAGGGTGATTTAATTTATTAAGGTAAAAAAGCTGTCCAAACCTGCCTTGTAAAAAAGTAATCCCCCCGCCCACATATATATACTGTGTGTTTATATATATATATATATATATTTATATATATATATATATATATATATATATATATATATATATATATATATATATATATATATATATATATATATATATATATATATATATATATATATATATATATATATATATATATATATATATATAGATAGATAGATAGATAGATAGATAGATAGATAGATAGATAGATATATATATATATATATATATATATATATATATATATATTTATTATTATTATTATTATTATTATAAATGATTTATATAGCGCCAACAGTTTATGCTGCACTTTACATACAATGTAGAGGGGGGACAGCTCATAGAGCTTACATTCTAAAGGGACCGGATGGTGGTACAAAAGGTAATAGCTGCAGAGAATGATTTGATGGGGGGTGGCTCAGGGACAGTTGTTAGGTGGGTGTGGGATAGGCTTCCCTGAATAAGTGAGTTTTCAGGGATCCCCTAAAGGTGGACAGTTTAAGGGCTGATCAGGTATACTGGGGCAAGGAGTTCCAGAGGATGGGAGAGGCTCTGGAGAAGACCTGAAGGTGAGCATGAGAGAAGGGAACAAGGGAGCTAAAGAGCAGGAGGTCCTAGGAGGAGCGGAGGGGACGATTAGGGCGATATCTGCAGATGAGGTTGGTGATGTAGATGGGGGTGATGTTGTGGATGGCCTTGTATGTTGTGGTTAGCATTTTGAATTGCATATGGTGGGGTAGGGGAAGCCAGTGAAGGGATTGGCAGAGAGGGGCAGCAGTCACGGATCGATTAGTGAGGTGTATTATTCTAGCAGCAGCATTCATAATAGACTGAAGAGGGGATAGCCTGCGTAAGGGTAGGCCAGTAAGGAGAGAGTTGCAGTAGTCAAGGTGGAACATAATCAAGGAGTGGATATATATCATCAATTAGGATTAATAGGCCGTAAAAAAGGTTAATTAACTTAAAATTGAAGAAGATTTATATCTAGAGAAAATAAATCATTATCAGAATTACCTTATCCCTCGTTGACACACAAATGTGCTCTACTGATAATAAAGTAAATTTAGGTAAAAGTAAAGTTCTAAAGCTTAAATAAAGTGACAATAAAAGTGGTGAAAAGTACAGAAACTAACCAAATATAAAAACAAAATTAACGAGAATATACAGTACATATACATGTGAAGGATTCATGAATGACTAGTGAGGAAATCAGACAGACACCAGTGTAATGTACATAAAGAAATGCTCACTTATCTGTGAGTTACAGAAGATCTGAATTTGGAAGCCCTATCAGTAACCAACATGCAGTCCTGTATTGGTTACTAATAGAGATTCCTAGAACAGTTCACATCCATTCAGAGTTTTAGTTGCTGCTGAGGAATCTGTGATGGGACTCTCCATGAAATACCTCTTATCTCTCACATAACACATTGCAGTCTAGAACTTTCCAGAACTCTTCTGTGTCATGTCCATGTACTCAGAATGTACATCAGTACATACAGTATTTGGGTACATTGAAAAAAAGACCCATGCTCATCAACCAATATAAAATGAATGAATAAATAGATCAAAAACCTTCATCAGCAGGCGTCTTCATTCACACTCGTATTAAAACTATTGAGTTCAAACCAAACTTACCACACATGTTTACAAGTGTTTGTAAGCTAAAAAATCAAATAAATTTGGAAGCTCCTATTGGAAATTGCTCCTACTAGAACTATACCTGGCCTCGCAGGAAAAGGATAGGATGAAGTTGTTGACACCTGGTTTTATGATGTAATCAGTAGACATGTGCATTTGTTTTCATTCAAATGCATTTTCGTCTGAATTTCGGGTATTTTCGTTATCGTTTTAACAACTTGAGGTCTGGGCCATACCCGAATTACGGCTACAGCGCGGACCTCAATTTCTGGGAGGCCATCATAGGACATACTCCCCTGTGTACGCTCCCTGCGCGCGCCCTACATGTCCCGGCCCCTTATCATGTGATCAGCTGTCAGCCAATGACAGCTGATCACATGATGTAAACAAAAGCTCGGTATTCGTTTTTTTTTTTTTTTTTCTGCTCACACTGATAGCGTGAGCAGAAAAAAAAGCTGATCACCGGCTTATGTTAAAGTGACATAGGTCCCAAAGAGGAAGCAACACAGACACCTCATGTGTCACAATCAGTACCCCCTGCCAGTGCCACCTGTTATTGCCACCTATCAATGCCCACAAATGCCACCTATCAATGCCCACAAGTGCCACCTATCAATGCTCACCAGTGGTGCCAATCACTGCCACCTATCAGTGTAAGCAATCAGTGACCATTATTGCCACCAATCAGTGCCCATCACTGCCACTCATCAGTGCTCATCACTGCCACCTATCGGTGACCATCACTGCCGCCTCATCAGCGTACATCAATGAAGGAGAAAAATTACCTGTTTACAACATTTTATGACAAAATATAAAAAAAAAAAATTAATTTGGTATTTTTCAATTCTTTTTTTAACAAAAAATAAAAATCGCAGAGGTGATCAAATACCACCAAAAGAAAGCTCTATTTGTGGGGAAAAAATTATTAAAATTTAATTTGGGTACAGTGTGGATATGACCGCGCAATTGCCATTCAAAGTGCATCAGCGCTGAAAGCTGAAAATTGGTCTGGACAGGAGGGGGGTTTAAGTGTCCAGTAAGCAAGTGGTTAACAAACGATAACGAATGTGCAGAATCCGAAAACCGAAAACCGTTTTTGTTGTAACAGTTCAATATAGGTAGGAGATTTGACATGACGCTGACAATAGCGACCTGTGTCCATCGAACCTGTGATCAAATGTGCCTAACCTTAGCTCTATTAGTCCAAGATTATACTATATAGAGAGAAAAGATTCTACATAGAGAAAAAAGATTCGACATTATAGAGACAATAGCAAAAAAGGTTGAATGTGCCTAACCTAACTCTATTAGTCCAAGATTATTCTACATAGAGAGAAAAGATTTGACATGAAGATTCGACGAAACAGCCGCCACGAGCGGACATTTATGGACAAATGCTCCGCCCATAGGCTATAGAAGAATTCTAATGCTGGTTGACTAGTAATAATAATAAAAATAATTATTACTAGTGTCATACAACATTAGAATTATACTATAGCTTGTAAGCAGAACATTCGACCAGAAATGTACGATTGCGGCGTTGTACAGTTTAGCTGCTCCATCGAATCTTCTTAGAACATTCGACAGACACCATAAGCCTTCAATGACAGATTCGACCTTAATTATTTCGGATTTTCAGACGAATGCATTTTTTAACGAAACAAAATAAATAAAAACTAATTTCGGGCTCAGACTCATTCTCTTTCAAGCCAGGAAGATTATTCCTCTTATTTGGAAAAATGTTACCCTCCTCCAACTTCCAAAATATAAGATAACCTATATTGGTTGGATCTGCCCAAACATTTTTTAAGGTGGAAACCCTGGATGGAAACTTCTACTGTCCATTTGTCTGGCTCTTCATTGCCATTATTGTCAGTGTAGTCCTTGACTAAGCTTCAAAGGAAATATCCCTATCTTTACCATAATACGATGTGTGGATATGCAATTATTTAAAACCTTATTGGGTTGTGCAGTCTAAATGTAAGTACCTAGACACAGGGGTTGTAGTATTTACTATTCTATTCATGAAAGCACTTCAGGAAAAAATAAAAATAAACACCTTAAAAACAAAAAATCACTAAGCTCTGACACTGAGCCAAACATATGATATTCTCCTCCAAATGTAAGAAATTACAGACAAAGCATCACAATTATTGTCTATTTAAGCCAATACGTTTTTAATATTTTTAAAATTTTTGACAATCAATCATTTTTTATTGTCTGACATTTATACTACCTCTGGTCTCAGATGCAATGGGGGACATTTACTAAAACTGAAGCACTCCGAATCTCGTGCAGCTGTGCATGGTAAGCTATCAGCTTCTAAAGTCAGCTTGTTTATCAAAGATTTGGCAATAAAACCTGGACTCCAGCAAAATATCTGCTGCATCATAGTTCCCTCTCTAGAAAGACTTGGTCATGCAAACATAGAAAATTAGTCTCCTGCCCTTGGGTGCTAAGTCTGGAGGTGTGCGATGCAGTCAACCCTTTTGTATTGAATGGCCCTCATCTTGCTGCCCTCCTCACACCCATTCAGTCCTTGGTCATGCACATGGATTAATGCATGGTAAATGCACAAGACTGTGCATCCCTGTTTATTGGCACTCTACACACAATCTAATGGTTAAGGAATGGTTTACGAGAATAAAAACAATTGAAGAAATAGAGGAATTGATTGATATCTCCCAACATCAACTACATACATTTGTGACCATGTGGTCCTGTTGATCTCATTTTAAAACTACTGAGAAATTACTAAGGGCTATAATGGAGTGTCTGTTGGCTTGTCAATCTGGAATGGATGGAATGTGGAAGGGGGAATGTGACAACCCTTTCTTTTCCCCCTCCTATCCCTTCTGATTCCCGCTTCATCCCCTCCTCCCCTCACTCCTCTTTTGTTTGGTATAGTGAACTTTAACTTGCTTAACCTCAGTATCAACCTCAGTATCTTCCCCTCTACACAGCCGTCCAAGTCCAGAATTGGGTACCAGTTCTCGGAAAGGATGTTCAGGTACTAGAAAGAGTCTATAGAAAGTGAAATTAATTAACCTCCCTGGCAGTATTCCCGGGTCTGGCTCGGGGTGAGATTTGAGTACCAAAAGCGGTATTCCCGAGCCAGACTCGGCATCGCATCGCTGGATCCAGGAAGAGATTACTTACCTTGTCCCCTGGATCCTGCAATGTCTCCCCCCTGTGATCTGCGAGCCGCCGTGTCTCGCTCGATCTGTCACAGTGCCGAGCTCCGTTCCCTGCGAGCGTTGCAATGCACGGGGACGGAGTTCGGCGCAAAATTCAAAAAGTAAAAAACACAGTATAGATACAGTATACAGTAATCTTACAGATTACAGTACTGTATCAAATAATTACACATCCCCTTTGTCCCTAGTGGTTTGTCCAGTGCCCTGAATGCAGTTTTATATTATAAATAGTATTCTTTATGCCAGGAAACTTGAGATTGTCCATAGCAACCCAAAAATGTCAGTTTACGTCAAAAGTGCTTTTAGACCAGCTAGAAAACAGCGATAATAAATTAGAATCACTTGCAGAATCGAGAGATAGTGATTTGTGGGGAACTGTATCATCAAACACTAAAAGTAATGACGGCGACAATTCTGCAACTGAGCAAATTTCTGTGTTTTTGATTTGATTACATTACATTATTATTATTACATTATTATTATTACATAATGTTTATTATATTATTATTTGTTATAATTATTTATAGTTATTTATTATATATTATATATATATATATATATATATATATATATATATATATATATATATATATATATATATATATATATATATATATTTTATATTATATGTTATATATTTATATTATATTATATAATTTATGATTGCGTATTTCAAACTTTATCATACCCGGGATGTCTATTAGACTCTTGTTTGGACGGATTTAAGTGAATTATTTCTAAGAAATACAGGCCTACAATATAAAACGCCAAATTTCCATGCAAAATAATGGTACCGCTTTCAGCACCTAAAATCTGAAATAATCACACCGCCAGGGAGGTTAATAAAGACCATGGGGGAGATCAACTATGAAGAAATGGTATCTAAACTGAACCTGTTGATTATTATTTATTTTCTTAATCTATATCACTTCAAGCTTGACAAATACAGAAAAAAAAAACAAAAGAACAACAGAGGGTAGCTGGAGGATTAATGTTTCATATATTCCTCCACTCTTTATTATTTTCAACTTTTTTTGTATATTTTCTTTTGATGTCCTTCAATATTTTGTCAGTCGCTCTACTTTCAAGTTTAAAACTTAACCTTTTCAAACTTGAGTGAATTTTTTTAGTTGATGTTGCTTATTTATCAGTAGAGAGAAGTTGTGTGTCAGTGAGGAATACATGAATTCAGAAGATGATTTCTTTTCAATAGAGATTCATTTTCCCAAGAAACCATGTTTTAGAGGAATACAGAGCTAATCTACACTCATGTGTAGGGGGATGTCAGGGGAATTTTTTGTATTATAAATATATCTATGCATGGCTAATACAACTGTATTGTGACCAGAAAGCGTCACAGAGATTTCCTATCTCCTATTTCCATCAGCATTCCATCTTCTTCTAGGGATATTAGATAAAACATATGGACATAAGATCAAACAACAAAAATTCACAATTTTACTGGCTTAAAATTTCGCAGGTATTCTTTTTACTTATTTTTGGTATCTTTCATCAATTTAATTACAACGTATTCAGCCTAATTTATGTATTTTTTTTTAGAATTTGTTGGATCCATATGTTTCAAATACAATTTTTCTTAATAGTATAGCAAACTTTAGGCTCCCCGTAACACGTCCTTTGTCCCTTTTAGGCACATAAACAGACACATTTTATATAAGGTTCAAACTCATAAATTAAATGACTTTTTTACTTGTTACACACATTGTATATGCTCATCTGTGTTTTAGATTGATACAAGTGTAATATAATAATTGATTCAATTGTTTTTAATGGGATTTCCTGGATTGGATATTTTACTGATCATATTAATATAGAAAAAAGTATGTGTACAGTGAGGGGATCATGTCACTTCCTAATTCATTATGGGGGAGATTTACTACAACAGGTGCAGATGTGAATTGTAGCCAATAGACATGTGCACACTGAAATATTTTGTTTTGGAATTTTTTTTTTCGTCCGAAAAATACATTTATTAAGTTACTCCAGAAATTCGTTTTTATTTATTTCGTTTTTTTCGTTAAAAATTGCATTCGTTGGAAAATCCAAATGAATTAAGGTTGAATCTGTGATTAAAGGCTTATGGTGTCTGTCGCATGTTCAAATAAGATTCGATGGAGCAGCTAAACTGTACGACTCTGTATAGTTTAGCTGCTCCGTTGAATCTTCTTAGAACATTTTCGACAGACACCATAAGCCAAAGATTCGACGTTTGTATGTTTTTCGATGCTTTGTCGAATCTTTGTCGTTCATGTTGAATGTATAGAAAATGGACTGGTGATAGTGATCACTGATCAGACAGGTAACAAGATAAGAGGGTATATAGAATCTATATAGAATCTCAATCTATAATATAGAATCTATAATAATAAATCCCCCCCCACAACACGGGCAGCCTCTGAGGCTATCACAACACTAGTATCACTATCAAGTTCACAACACTAACACAATAGCAGCAGATTATTATGAAAAAGTTAGGTTGAACTGTAGCTTGCTTCACTATTGTTCTCCTGCTGTGCTTATGCTTAATTGCTAAATAATTCAGGTTCTCTGACAAACGGAGCAGCTAAGATTGACTGTCTTCTAAAATGATTCAGTGTGTTTGTCTCTCTCTGCCAGCAATCGTAAGTGAAAGTAAGTTGGCTGTATGTGTGTACTTAGTTCTAGCTATTTTACTGCTCCTCCTCTTTGGTTACAATCAGCCAATAACATTCATCATCATCATTATTTTTATTTTACTTCCCCCACCCAATTCCAGCAGCGATCTCCTCTCTCTATGTCGAATCTTTTCTCTCTACGTCAAATCTTTTTTTTCTACATCGAATCTTCTCTCTACGTCGAATCTTTTCTCTATGTCAAATCTTTTCTCTCTATGTAGAATAATCTTGGACTAATAGAGCTCAGGTTAGGCACATTCAACCACAGGTTCGATGGACACAGATCACTATTGTCAGCATCATGTTGAATCTCCTATCTATATCGAACTGTTGCTCAAACCAATAAAACAGCGCTGGCAAACAAAAATTGTGACAAAATAATAAATGATCCCACAAAATTGACAAACATCAATAATGTGTGTGAAGTGGTTACATGTCTGACACAAACCAATCCCATAAAAAATGAACTAGCATCAAATAATATGTGTGATAAATTATTACATAAGTGACATGATTGAATAATAACCATAAAATTATTTCATAGATACCAAAATTGAATAAGTGATCAATGTGGTAATAAAATATATATAAAAAAAAAAAAAAAAAAAAAAAAAAGAATGTGAGTAAGTCCAGTTATTGTCCCAAAAAAACAAGAACCAAAATAAATGTACATATGAGCTCCTTCTTGGAATAGACTCACCGGGCTAGCAGACAGACAGAGCAGCAAAGCAGAGGGCAGATATGCAGACAAACTGTGGTTCGGCAAGTAGGCACAAAAGCAGAGCTGAATAAACAAGCCAGTGGGATGAGAGGATCCAGGGAGCGATGCATGCACACAAGGCACAGTGATGTTCTTGGAGATATTGTACCGATAATAGAAGAGAGCAAATTTTAAAGTGTTGTAGAAGGATTTTTAAAATGCGCGCTCTGCGCTACTTACAGGATGCATAAAGGAAGGCAAACTTCTCAGATACTTCCGCGGTTGCAGCTGGTTTAGCGTGCGCTCCACGGGAACAGGAAGTGGCGTCAGTGGTTAGATCCTTAGCCGGAAATTACATCGACGTGTTTCGCCCCTCCTCCAGGGCATCATCAAAAGATTGTCTTTTGATGACGCCCTGGAGGAGGGGCGAAACGCGTCGACGTAATTTCCGGCTAAGGATCTAACCACTGACGCCACTTCCTGTTCCCGTGGAGCGCACGCTAAACCAGCTGCAACCGCGGAAGTATCTGAGAAGTTTGCCTTCCTTTATGCATCCTGTAAGTAGCGCAGAGCGCGTATTTTAAAAATCCTTCTACAACACTTTAAAATTTGCTCTCTTCTATTATCGGTACAATATCTCCAAGAACATCACTGTGCCTTGTGTGCATGCATCGCTCCCTGGATCCTCTCATCCCACTGGCTTGTTTATTCAGCTCTGCTTTTGTGCCTACTTGCCGAACCACAGTTTGTCTGCATATCTGCCCTCTGCTTTGCTGCTCTGTCTGTCTGCTAGCCCGGTGAGTCTATTCCAAGAAGGAGCTCATATGTACATTTATTTTGGTTCTTGTTTTTTTGGGACAATAACTGGACTTACTCACATTCTTTTTTTTTTTTTTTTTTTTTTTTTTTTTTTTTTATATTTTCTTACCACATTGATCACTTATTCAATTTTGGTATCTATGAAATAATTTTATGGTTATTATTCAATCATGTCACTTATGTAATAATTTATCACACATATTATTTGATGCTAGTTCATTTTTTATGGGATTGGTTTGTGTCAGACATGTAACCACTTCACACACATTATTGATGTTTGTCAATTTTGTGGGATCATTTATTATTTTGTCACAATTTTTGTTTGCCAGCGCTGTTTTATTGGTTTTAGCATTTTTTGAAGGTTATAGCACTTTCTTATCAGCAGCTGCACATTTTTTGTGTTTTCTTTTTCTCGTTCAATATTGCACACGTATTCCAGCGCCGTTTCTTTGTTTATATATATCGAACTGTTGTCACAATGAAAACAAAAATTTAAAAATTTGTTTATGTCGGATCTTTCATTTTTCGGATTCTGCACTTTCGTTATCGTTTTAATACCTGAAATTCGGACGAAAATGCACATGTCTAGTAACCAATCAGCTTCTAATTTCAGCTTGTTCAATTAATCTTTGCCAATAAAATATGGAAGCTGATTGGTTTCTATGAGTTGTACCAGATTAAGTTGAGGCCCACTCTCCAGTTTTAGTAAATAGCCCTCTATTTTACATTTTCTACATGGGTAGTTCAGGTGATTAAACAATTAACCAATTGACTTCTGGAAGATTTACCCCCTTCATGACCAAGCCATTTTTTTGTGACACGGCACTGCGTAATTTCAACTGAAAAAGGTAATTTTTTTCCCACAAATAGAGCTTTCTTTTGGTGACATTTGATCACAACTGCATTTTTTATTTTTTGCACTAAAAACAAAGAAGACCGACAATTTTGAATAATCACAGCCCGCTGACGGCATGTGCATCCCCTGCAGGTGTAAGTGCAGAATCATGTACCTGGGGGGTACTAACACTTCTCCACTCTGTCCAACTCTGATAAAAAGTTGCATACATTAGAAGGCCGCTTTAGATGCCTTAAAGTGGTTGTAAAGGCAGAATGTGCATTCTGAGCATTAAGATAAAAAAACGTATGTGTGCAGCAGCCACCTCAGCACCCCCTAATTACTTACCTCATGCCCCTCTCTGTCCAGCGATGTCGACAAGTGTCTCAGCCATCCGAGATTCTCCTACCTGATTGGCTGAGAAAATCAAAGTCAGTCAGCCAATCAGGGGATAGAAGGGGTGGGGCCAGGTCAGGGCTCTGTGTCAGTGAATGGACACAGGGAGCTGTGACTCAGCTCGGGTGCCCCCATAGTAAGCTGCTTGCTGTGGGGGGCACTGAACAGGAGGGAGGGGCCAGGATCACAAAAGAGGGACCCGATAAGAGGAGGATCCGGGCTGCTTTGTGCAAAACCACTGCAACAGAGAAGGTAAGTATACCATGTTTGTTATTTTTATAGAAAAAAAATACTCACTTTAATTACATGTGCAGGTGCCTTAAATATTATTGCATGTCTACAAATATTTTTCTTGCTTGAAGTCCCTGCAGCCTCTTGAGCTCAGAGCAGAAAACGTAGAACATTCTCTTATCACCAGACTGAATACTGTCATATAGAGCATTTATTTTATTTAACCTCCCTGGTCTGGCTCGGGGTGGAACTTCAGTACCATTAGTGGTAACCCCAAGCCAGACTCGGGATCGCATTGCAGGATACAGGAGAAGTTACTTACCTTGTCCCTTGGATCCTGAGATGTCTCCCCGCTGTGTGTGCGAGCTCCTCCGCTCGATTCACACAGTGCCCGAGTGCCACTGAGCTCGGTTCCCTGCGACGTTGCGACGCACGGGAGTGGAGATCGGCGCCAAATTCAAAAAAGTTAAAACACACAAAACACATACAGTACTGTATTAAAAAAAAATACACATTCCCTTTGTCCCTAGTGGTCTGTCCAGTGCCCTGTATGTAGTTTTATATTATAAATAATGTTTTTTTTCTGCCTGGAATTTGGAGATTGTCTATAGCAACCAAAAAGTGTCCCTTTATGTCAAAAGTGGTTTTAGACCAGCTATAAAACAGCGATAATAAATTAGAATCACTTGCAGAATTGAGCTATAGTGATTTGTGGGAAAATTCGTCTTCAGACTAAATCTAATGACAGCGACGATTCTGCAACTGAGCAAATTTCAGTGTTTTTGATTTGATTACATTATTGAATAATTTTTATAGTTATTTATTATATTATAATTTATGATTTTGTGTTTCAAACTTTATCATACCTGGGATGTCTTCTAGACTCTGGTTTGGACAGATTTAAGTGAGTTATTCCTAAGAATTGCATGCCTAAAATATAAAACGCCAAATTTCCATGCAAAATAATTGTACCGCTTTTGGTACAAAATTCCTGACATAATCATCCCGCCAGGGAGGTTAAAGCAAATTTTTGTAACCTAATTTGGGCTCTTGTTCACACAGCCGGTACTGTAAAGTCATATTTTTATTTCTGATGCTGCAGTAAAAAGTGACTTGTTGCTTGGATAAAGGACAACTGGAATTACATTCTGCTCCATGTATACTGCGGGAACTTTGATGTTTCAAAGTCTGAGATTTCTAGTGAAGAATCAACATTTGGCATTGCTGACAGTAATAAAAAACTGGCTCATGATTTCTGCACCGAATTTTGAGTCAGCATTCAGATTATTTTGTTGAAAAATATCTATATTAGATGATAAATCAAGTGAGACAACAAACCAAGGAGATGATTTTGACTTATTTATGTATATTTTCATTTTTATTTATGACATCATAAAAATATTGCAATGGAGAATCAGACAATACTGAATGAATTGTCCCTCTCTGGATTGTCTGACCTTCCCGCTCTTCAGTTCCCTCTTTTTCTCTTCTTCCTTCTCATCTACCTTCTGACAATAATCTGGAATTTGCTGATCATCTCCCTCATAGTCACCGACTCTCATCTTCAAGTTCCTATGTATTTCTTCCTTGGGAACCTGGCCGGTTTGGACCTCTTTTGTTCTTCAGTCACCGTCCCACGAATGTTATTTGACCTTCACACCAAGAGAAAAAAGATTACCACCATGGAATGTATAACCCAAGTCTTCTTCTTTATATTCTTTGTTGACGCTGAGGTTTTTCTCTTGTCTGTCATGTCCTACGATCGATATACCGCTATATGTCAGCCGTTACATTACATACAAATCATGAATTCAAAACTCTGTGTACAGTTGGTATCCATTGTGTGGTTTCTTGGTTTTTCCCATTCTCTAGTTCACACACTTTGTATCTTGAAATTAACTTTTTGTGAATCAGCTATTATAAAAGGTTTTTTCTGCGACCTTCCCCAGTTGTTTCAGATCTCCTGCAGTGACATCTACATCAACATTCTGCTCATCTTTCTCTTAGGCGGCATCCTTGGAGCTGGGTCTGTGATACTGACCATTCTGCCCTACGTCTATATATTCAAAACTGTCTTGAAAATACAAGTTAAAGGTAAAAGGAGTAAAGTTTTCTCTACATGTACCTCCCACCTGACAGTGGTCTTCATATTTTATTGCTCCATTATGTTTAATTATTTTCACCCAAGGACAAATAATAATTTTTCTGCTGACAAAGTGTTGTCCGTCTTTTACACCATTATTTTTCCTCTCTTCAATCCTCTGATCTACAGTCTGAGGAACCAGGATATAAAAACAGCCTTTACAAAGGTTTTTCCTTTTAGGAAAATCTTCCACCTTCCAACCAAAATACAGAATTCACAGTAGCTAAATCCTCTTTCATAGATATTAGAAAGATATAGAAGTAATATTTTATTATTTTTACTGGTATTTTATACAGTTCCGACAATTTACATGGGGCTTCACATATTATACACTGTATTACCAAAAGTTATGGGACGCCTGCCTTTACAAAAAGTTTTTATTGGGAATCAAAAAGAAAAAACAAGCATACAGATCGATATTGATTTCTTACGATAACTAATTACAATACAAAGTAATTTACATACGTTAAATTCAAAGCAAAATATTAGTACTAATACAGAGAGGGTAACAATATGGCACTGTAGAATTGCTTCGTAAAGAAAGAAATCTCAAGCGGTGACGCTGTGAGGGACCATCAGATATAAAACCTAGGCCTAAAACATAGAAGACACTGGATGGATCTGTCTACCAGCCCCGGCTATTAAAACATTAGTAGAACATTAGTAGAACAAAAAGGGGGTATAACCAGGGGCAGCAGGGGAGGAAGAGTGGGAGTGGAGGAGGAGGTGGATGGAGGGCAGAACGTCCCAATGATGGTGGTCCACTTAGGTGCTCGACAATGGTGTGGATGATGAGAAGCATAGTTTATGAGCATTGGATATTAACTGACCGGTCTGACCCCGGTGAGCCATCTCCCAAGTACATTTGGCTAGGGGATGCCGAGAAGTGCTGGTTAGTTGCAGAGGCAGGCATGTAGGAGAGTACGGAAAGACAGTTGTTGGCCTCACAGGGGGGAGAGGGAAGCTTCCGTTGTTTAATTTTGTGAGGAGGGCTTGTCATAGGAGAACGTGAAATGCTCCAATGCCGCTTGATCAGCCGGCGGAAGGGCCGAAAGGATGAAGGTTTGCCACCTATAGAAGAATCTAGCTTTAGGTTTGAGCTGCTTGAAATCGGTAAGAAGTCGTTCTCTGAATAGAAGAGTAAGAAGATCTTTCTTGAGTTGGTTGAAAGGTGGGCCTTGTGGTGAGAGCCAGTGTTGGAGAATGAGCCTTCGGGCGACAAGCAAGCATAAGAGGGTCCAGTCTTTGGAAGAGGAGTGTTTGGAGGACGCCCCGGTGGAGGACTCTCTAGAGGTTAGGGACCAAGGTAACAGCAGAGGGTCCCAATATCCGAAAATCAGGAGTAGGGGGCTTTAGGTAGCTTCAAAAGTGTGATTTTAAAGATAAAGGATAGGACTTGATCCCAAAATGCAGTGATGGAGGGGCAGAACCAGAAGCGATGTGAGAGAGGTGGTTTCAATTCCTGACATAGAGGGCATGTCGGTTTGTTTTGGGAGAGAGGAAAGGGATGTGGGCCCGGTGGGCAATCTTGAGCTGGGTTTTTCTCCATATCTCGTTGGGGGTTAACCGTAGTACTTTTTGAAGTCCAATCAGTATTTTTTCCACTAGGTTGGGGTCTGGAAAGTCTACACCCCAGTTGGCAATGGAAGAGGAAGAAAGGGACGGAGTTGAGTCCCGTAAGAGAGGTTTGTATATGTCCGATATTTTGTATTGGCCACCTTGCAGCAAAGGGTTCGTAAAACTGTGTTTGAATCTCCGGAATACTTCTTTGCAAGTATGAGATAGGAAACTGACGCATTGGTGGTAATAGAAGGCGTGGGGTGGAGGAAGAGGAAAAGAGGCTGCCAAAGTTTGAAAGGGCAATTGGTTTCCCAGTGTCCAGGTTGCAAAGGAGGAGAATTTTGAGAGACCCCATGTTTGCCAGTCTGAGAAGGCTTTGTAGTGAAGACCAGGGAGAAAGTTTGGGTTGCCTTGTATAGGTAGATAGGAGGTGAGGAATGGAGAAAGTTTGAGGATTTTCCTGGTTTCCCTCCAGCATGTCTCTTGATTTTCAGTGTTAATTTTGTGCATATCCACCAGACATCAATACCATTTTGCTAGAATTTTATAATGTCTTTCTTGATGTCTGGTTGATAAGGACAATTTATGTGTTAAAAGAAACTACTTTTCCCAGAAATATGTTTTAACGGAGAAGATATTATACAGGCTCTATCCACCTTTCATCTAGCCCTGTGTTTTATAAAAAGACCTTGTAATACAAATTTTAAAGTTTCCCATTCCAAGGGAGGAGAGGTTGTATCTCTTTCATGACCTATCACAAAATTGCTAACTGCCTGATGAATTTCTGACATACACATATTGTTTAATCTCCAAGACCAATTTGTTGTTCCACAACTCGGTATAACAAGTTCTAAAAACACTGGGGCATTCCCAGTTGGTTTTAATAATTCAATTTTTTTTTTAAACATTTTCTTTCTTATTACATTTACCAATTGCATGCAGTTTTCGTACTGTATTTAACATATTAGTCAATTCTCTTCTTATATATTTCTAGTATGGAGATTGGCTCCCTCTGTGCCCCTCGTCCCCTGCCTCCTCTCCCATTTCCGTTCTCCGGAAAAAAAAAAAGGGTTCAGTGCCTTCTGTATGGGATTTCTCCACCTTATGTGTCTTATTAGTGTGTAATAATTAAATTTGTTAGTTAATTTATATAAAATAAACAAAATTTCCCTTATATGTGGTCTATGTGTCTTAATTTACTATTATGATTGTGTCCTCTACATTATTCCTATACTTGTGTTTGAGAGAAAAAAAAAAAACGGGGGGTTTGGGGTTTCCGGCTCGGGACCGTAGTGCTGATGATACATGAATGGGTAATACTATCGATTTCTCTATATTGATCTTGAAATTTGACAAACTCCCATATCTCTTCACCTCCTCATCACTTCTCCTATTGAATCTTGTGGGTTTGATAAGAAAAACAACAAATCGTCAGCATAAGCTGAAACTTTGTATTCTCTAACTCCTATTTCTACCCCCCTTATCTTTCTATTTTCCCTTATTCTGCATAGGAATGGTTCTAACACTAATGAGAATAATATTAACTAATAACTATTCCAGTTGGTTTATAAGGAAAAAATCCAATCTGTGATAGGTATTATGAATCTTTGAATAAAATGAATATTCTCTATCCGTCGAGTGAAAAACTCTCCATATATCAATTAATTGACATTTATCCAAAATATCTTTAAATGTATTCATTTAATTAGTAGCTTGAAATAGACAAGTAGTAATAGGTGAAATAGGTGCAGTAGTGTCCAAACCTTGGTCGAGAACAAAATTAAAATCACCCGCTACAAGGATCACACCTTCCACTCTTTCCATGAGATCTGTTAATATTTGTATACTGTACCTGTCTTGATCTGATCTTGATTTGGTAAGTGTTAAGTTAATA
Source organism: Lithobates sylvaticus (assembly GCA_028564925.1). NCBI lineage: Eukaryota > Metazoa > Chordata > Amphibia > Anura > Ranidae > Lithobates > Lithobates sylvaticus. The sequence continues at coordinate 298,122,589 of CM053031.1, read as the reverse complement.
AAAGTATATTTTTTTCCATAAACGGACACTTTTAAGAGTAAAGATCTTCCATCTCCACAACTTTCCAGAACTTGAGGTAGAAGATTTATGGAATGCTATAGAGACCCTCCTAGATTTAGAGTAGGAAAAAGAACCATGATACCATGCTGAGTAATATTTGTTTTATATATTGGGTATATGCATGTCCATATCTCCGCTACCACTTTTTAATAACCTTTGGTTTGTTCCTTGATTATGCTTTCGCTTGATCCCAACTTTTGATCACTTGTTACTCACATTTGGCTTGTTTACTGACTGAGCTTTTGCTTGATCACTACATGCTTTATCTGCTACTTAACCTTAGCTTGCTCACATCCTGGTGGGGTGATCCTAAGGACCATGACCTGGTAACAACACACAGAAAAACTCATCTCCACCATCAGGTGCTCTAGTGAACACTGGTTAGTGCTTAAACTCTGCTTCTCAGTTGAGCATGTATTATCTGCCAGGGTGACCTGCTGATGCACTTATCCAGCTGTCCTGTGGGGGCCTCTCTACTGCTATAGCTACTGGTCTCTAAACCTTGGCCACTGACCATGACACAAGCACAGCTCCATTGGGGTATTGAAAAAAACTGCTCCAAGACCTACTGAAGGTGCATCCACCGCAATCTACCGCAATAGAAAATGGTTTGACCAAGTCCAACCTTAATAGAGAAGGGCTAGAGAAGAAAGCTTGCTTTAGGACATGAAAAGATTCCTCTGATTCATGAGTCCAGTTCTTGGGTTGATCATTCTTCATGTTCAGATCTGTAATTGGAGTAAACAGAGTAATTCTTAAAAACAGGTCAATAATAGTTGATGAAGCCATGGAAGCTCAAAAATACACTTCCCAGTAAGTGTAGAGGCTGTTGTTCCAAAGATGCTGGAAAACAGATCAAACATGTAGTCTGTGCTTGGGAAGACCTGGAGACAACATGAGTATGTCATCCAGAAATACAAAAACAAAGACATATAGAAGATTTGAAAAAAAAAGTACTGGCAAATGGCATTGCAGAGACCTAAGGGCATCACAAGGTATTTCTAATGCACACCTCTGTTGTTGAACTTTATTTTCCACTCGTCAACATCTTTGATGAGGAAAATATTGTAAGTGCCACATAAGTCTAACTTAGTAAATATCTGTGCTCTCCAGGGACAGACAGCTTTTTTCTGGTAGTAAGAGAGATAGTGTAGCTGTTTTTCACTGTGTTTACATTCAGGCTGCATTAGTCTATGCAGGGAAAGAGAGAACCATTTTTGCCCTTTACAAAGAGGAACACATCTACTGTTGGGGAAGAGGATTTGTGGATAACCCTCTTTTTCAGGCACTCGGGATCACATCAACAGCACAGTCCCATCAAAGGGCCTGTGGGATGGAAGGTGATCCACTTTATGTTTGAAAAAACTTTGTAATCAACTTGTACAAGTGTGGAAGCCTCAGCAGAAGTGAGCGGTAGTGGTTTTAAAGGGTTTGTCTTGGCCTGGAATTTAGAATGATAAGATGGGCTCCAGGCAAGTTGGTGTGAGGTGACCTAGTCAAACATGGAAGAACATTGCTACGATCATGGGAGTCCTCGGACAAGCTTATAAGAGACATCAGACTTGGAAAGGAATAATCTCTTGCTGGAGTACCCCCAATGCTATCTTGATGGGAGAGGTACAAGGCCAAATGCACCCAAAAGCCAGAATGGCCCCATTAATAGCAGAAACTCCTAGAATATAAGGGAGAGGTTCCATTGTCCAGGTAACTTTCTCTACAAGGGAGGCTGAGACACAATTTATAGCTGCTCTGGAATCAATAAAAGCTTCCACTGTAGCTATGCAAGTAGGAAAGTACATGTGCAAATAAAATGAAGGGCACTGAGATGAGGAGTGAGACTGGCTAGTGTGCCCACCTCAAGGCACACTAGATGGGGAACATGAGGTTGAGATGTGATTCGTATTTGATGCACACTGTTATTTTTATTTTACATTTTTCAATGATTAATGTGTTCTCTAACTCTGCAGGTAGTCACTGTGACACTGACCCAAACATATGATAATTCTCCTCTAAATGTAAGCGATTACAGACAAAGCATCGTAATTATTATCGTTTCTATTTAAGCCATTGTTTTTAATATGTTTTTTTATTTTTGACAATCAATCATTTTTCTTTGTCTGACATTTATACTACCTCTGATCTCAGATATAATGGGGGAGATTTACTAAAACTGGAGCACTCAGAATCTGGTACAGCTGTGCATGGTATGCGATCAGCTTCGAGTCAGCTTGTTTAATGAATCTTTGGCAATAAAACGTGGAAGCTGTACTCCAGCGCAATATCTGTTGCATCATACTTCCCTCTCCATAAAGGTCATTGGTCATGCACATGGTAAGTTCATTCCTGTTTATTGGCACTCTACACACACTCCAATGGTTAAGGAATGCTTTACAAGAATAAACAAAATTAACCACTTTCCGCCTGCCATATAGCAGAATGATGGCGGCAAATTGGTTTCACTATCCTGACTGGGCGTCAATATCCTGACTGGGCGTCATATGACGTCCTCAGGATATTAAGCCGGTGCGCGCCCCCGGGGGCATGCATCACGGCGATCGTTGTTGCAGTTTGTCAGTCTGACACCCCACAACACCGATCTGTCCAATCACCGCTGATCACGATGTAAATCGGAAGAGCCGGTGATCGGCTTTTCCTCACTCTGACAGAGGAGAGACGATTAGTGTCTCTCCTGACGGGGGGTCTGTGCTGATGGTTTATCAGCACAGCCCCCCTCGGATCCCGCCCAGGACCACCATAATGCCGCCCAGGACCACCAGGGATGCCACCACACTGCACCACCAGATATGCCTCCCCTAGACCCCCAGCGAAATGCACATCTGTGCCCAGGCAGCTGCCAATCAGTGCCCACTGACAATGCCTACCACTGTCAGTGCCACCAGGGATGCCCATCAGTGCCTCATATCAGTCCCGTGTATCAGTGCTCATCAGTGCCACATATCAATGCCCATCAGTGCCCATCAGTGCAGCCTATCAGTGCCCAGCAGTGCTGCCTATCAGTGCCACCTATAAGTACCCATATTTTTATCCTTTCAGTACCCAGTGTCACATATCAGTGCCCATCAATGCCCACCTGTGCCACACATGAGTGCCCAACAGTGCTGCCTATCAATGTCCATCAGTGCTGCATATCAGTGCCACCTATCAGTGCCGCCTACCAGTGCCTATCAGTGCCGCATATCAGTGCCCATTGACGGTGCCCATCAGTGCCCGCTCATTGGTGCCACCTCATCAGTGCCACCTTATCAGTGCCCGTCAGTGCCGCCTTATCAGTGCCCATTAGTGAAAGAGAAAACTTACTTATTTACTAAATTTTATAACAGAAACAAAACCAAAACTTTTATTTTTTTCAAAATTTTCTTTTTTCTTTGTTTGTCTTTTTTTATTTGTTTAGCAACAAATAAAAAACGCAGAGGTGATCAAATACCACCAAAAGAAAGCTCTATTTGTGAGAACAAAATGATAAAAATTAAGTTTGGGTACAGTGTTGCATGATCACGCAATTGTCATTTAAATTGCGACAGCGCTGAAAGCTCAAAATTGTCCAGGGCAGGAAGGTGTATAAGTGCCCTGTATTGAAGTGGTTAAAGAAACGCAGGAAATGATTGCTATCTCCCAAGATCAACTACATACATTTATGACCATGTGGTCCTGTTGATCTCATTTTAAAACTACTGAGAAATTACTAAGGGCTATAATGGAGTGTCTGTTTGAGTGTCAATCTGGAGTGGATGGAATGTGAAAGGGGGGATGAGACAACCCTTTCTTTCCCCCCTTCTTTACCTTCTAATTCCCGTTTCGTCCCCCTCCTCCACTCACTCATCCCCCCTTTTTTTTTCTTTGGTTTGGTAAAGTGAACTTTAACTTCCTATATAAACAGCCTCAACCTCAGTATCTTCCCCTCTACACAGCCGATTAGCAATCCAGAATTGGGTACCAGTTCCCAGAAACTAGAAAGACCATGGGGGAGATCAACTATGAAGAAATGGTACCTAAACTGAACCTGTCGATTATTTATTTATTTTTTTAATAATCTACATAGTTACATAGTCAGTTAGGTTGAAAAAAGACACAAGTCCATCCAGTTCAACCACAAATATTAAAAAAAAAAATATATCATACAATTCCATATACCCAATTCTATACCCACAGTTGATCCAGAGGAAGGCAAAACAAAACCAGCAGAGCATGCTCCAATTTGCTAAAGCAGGGGAAAAATTCCTTCCTGATCACCGAGAGGCAATCGGATTTTCCCCGGATCAACTTTACCTATAAATGTTAGTACCCAGTTATATTATGTGCATTTAGGAAAGTATCCAGGCCTTTCTTAAAGCAATCTACTGAGCTGGCCAGAACCACCTCTGCAGGGAGTCTATTCCACATTTTCACAGCTCTTACTGTGAAGAAACCTTTCCGTATTTGGAGATGAAATCTCTTTTCCTCTAGACGTAAAGAGTCCCCCCTTGTCCTCTTTGTTGACTGTAAAGTGAATAACTCAACACCAAGTTCACTATATGGACCCCTTATATATTTGTACATGTTGATCATATCCCCCCTTATGTATTTATACATGTTGATCATATCCCCCTTAATCTCCTCTTATCAAGGGTGAATAAATTCAGTTCCTCTAATCTTTCCTCATAGCTGAGCTCCTCCATGCCTCTTATCAGTTTGGTTGCCCTTCTCTGCACTTTCTCCAGTTCCCCGATATCCTTTTTGAGAACTGGAGCCCAAAACTGAACTGCATATTCCAGATGAGGTCTTACTAATGATTTGAACAGGGGCAAAATGATATCTCTCTCTCTGGAGTCCATACCTCTCTTAATACATCACTCTAAACCTGACAAATGCAGTAAATTTTCAATAGAGGGCAACTGGAGGATTAATGTTCCATATATTCCTCCACTCATTATTATTTTCACCTTTTTTAACCTCCCTGGCGGTATGATTCTGGCTGGAATTTAGTGCTGAAAGCGGTACAATTATTTTGCATGGAAATTTGGCTTTTTTTATTGTAGGCATGCAATTCTTATGAATAACTCACTTAAATCTGTCCGAACCAGAGTCTAGTAGACATCCCGGGTATGATAAAGTTTGAAACACAAAATCATAAATTATAATATAATAAAAAATATATAAAAAATTATTCAATAATGTAATCAAATCAAAAACACTGAAATTTGCTCGGTTGCAGAATAGTCGCTGTCATTAAATTTATTGTTTGATGATAAATTGTGATTCTAATTTTTTATCGGTGTTTTCTAGCTGGTCTAAAACCACTTTTGACATAAAGGGACACTTTTTGGTTGCTATGGACAATCTCCAGTTTCCAGGCAGAAAAAAAAAAAAATGTATTATATAAAATGACATACAGGGCACTGGGCAGACCACTAGGGACAAAGGGGATGTGTATTTTTGGTATACAGTACTGTAATCTGTAAGATTACAGTACTGTATGTGTTGTGTGTTTTTAAACTTTTTTAAATTTGGCGCCGATCTCCGCTCCCGTGCGTCGGAACGTCGCAGGGAACGGAGATCGGCGGCACCCGGCACTGTGTGAATCGAGCAAGCGGACGGCTCGCTCACACAGTGGGGAGACATCGCAGGATCCAGGGGAAAAGGTAAGTAACTTCCCCCATGTATCCTGCACGCAAGCCCGAGTCTGGCTCGGGGTTACCGCTCTCAGCATAAAAAACTGAACCCGAGCCAGACTTGGGGTTACCGCTAGGGAGGTTAATATATATTTTCTTTTGATGTCCTTCAATCTTTTGTCGCTCTACTTTCAAGTTTAGAACTTAACCTTTTCAAACTTGAGTGAATTTATTTTAGTTGAAGTTACCTATTTATCAGTAGAGAGAAGTTGTGTGTCAGTGAGGGATACATGAATTCAGAAGATGATTTATTTTCTATAGAGATTAATTTTCCCTAGAAACTATCTTTGTGAGGAATAAAGAGCAAATTTACCCTCCTGTGTGATCCGGAGATGTCAGGGGAAATTTCTGTATTATAAATATATCTATGGATGGCTAATACAACTGTATTGTGACCAGAAGCATCACACAGATTTCCTATTAACATCAGCATTTACTTCTGCTAGGGATATTAGAAAAAAAAATCTGGAAAGATGATGAAACAACGAAAATTCACCATTTTACTGGCTTCAAATCTCACAGGTATTTTTTTTTACTTTATTTTGTAAATATAGGTCATCATTTTTAATAAAAAAATTTCAGCCTAATTTATGCATTTTTTTTTTTTAGAATTTGTTTGATCCATATATCATATCCATATCCAATAATCGATTAAATTGTTTTTAATGGGATTTCCTGGATTCGATTTTTTTACTGATTATATTAATATAGAAAAAATATGTATATTGTATACAATAAGGGGATCATGTCACTTCCTAATTCATTATGGCGGGAGATTTACTACAACTGGTGCACTCACAATCTGGTGCAGATGTGTATGATTGCCAATCAGCTTCTAACTTCAGCTTGTTCAATTAAGCTTTGGCAATAAAACCTGGAAGCTGATTGGTTTCTATGCAGAGCTGCATGGATTTAGTTGATCCCCACTCTCCAGTTTTAGTAAATAGCCAGCTATTTATACATTTCTTCATCAATTGTTCAGGCGATTAAACAATTAACCAATTGGGCCTCTGGAAGATTTTGCCCCTTTCATGACCAATATCAAGGCCATTTTTTTGTGTTACGGCACTGCGTTATACTATAATTGACAATTGCGCAGTCATGCCACAATGTACCCCAAAAAAGTATTTTTTCCCACAAATATAGCTTTCTTTTGGTGGTATTTGATCACCACTGCATTTTAATTTTTTTGCACTAAAAACAAAAAAGACAAAAATTTGGAAAAAATTTAATATTTTGTACTTTCTGCTATAAAACACATCCAATAAAAACATAAAATTTCTTCATAAATTTAAGCCAATATGAATTCTGATAAACAATTTTGGTAAAAAAAAAAACCCAATAAGAGTATATTGATTGGTTTACGCAAACGTTATAGTGTCTACAAACTATGGGATATATTCTGGATTTTTTTTCTTTTTTTTTAATACTAGTAAAGGCGGCAATCAGCGAGACATAGTGGGACTGCGATAGACAATCAGGCTGGATTCACACCTATGCATTTTTGTGCTTTTTGCAGATTTGCACTATAGTCCATTTAACATTGTTTTCTATGGAACACGTTCTGTAGTGCAAATCTGCAAAATGAAAAAAAGAAATGATAATGCATAGGTGTGAATCCAGCCTAAGACACTAACTGACACTTTTGACACTTTGCGGGAACCAGTGACACTAATACGGTGATCAGTGCTAAATATATACAGTATATGTATATATATATATATATATATATATATATATATATATATATATATATATATATATGTGATTCTGCACAGGAGAGCTACCCTGTAGCAGTAAATCTGCTATGGGGTGGACTTTAAGTGGTTAAATAAATTGCTACAAGGGTTTGTATTTATATTTGTACCAACTGTACAACAATCCATTGCTCCGTTAGAAAAATGTATTTTCACTCTCTGCCCTAGTGGACATGTGAAGTGAGGGCAAAACTACAAGAGGGTTAAAGGCAGAAACAAAAATCTGAGGATCTACGGTATGCTTCATTTGATCTAAAAAAAATCTCTTTAGTGTTCCCCTCTTATATAGACCCAGACAGCAGTAAAAAAAACCTGGGGGTACTAATACTTCCCCCTTCTCCACCCAACCCACTCTAAGTAAAGGTTTTTCATTAAAGGCCATTTAAGATACCGTAAAGTGATTGTAAAGGCAGAAGATTTTTTTATCTTAATGCCTTCTTTGCATTAAGATTAAAAACCTTCTGTAAGCAGCCCCCCTAATACTTACCTGAGGTCCCTCTAGATCCAGCGATGTTGCAGGAATGTCTCGCTTGACTGGGACTCCCCTCCTCATTGACTGAGACAGCAGCGCGGCACCATTGGCTCTCGCTGCTGTTAATCAAAGTCAGTCAGCCAATGAGGAGATAAAGGGGGTGGGGCCGGGTTGTGGCTCCACGTCTGAATGGACACTCGGCTCGGGTCCCCCCATAGCAAGCTGCTTGCTGTGGGGACACTCAACAGGATGGAGAGGCCAGAAGAGCCAAAGAGGGACCCGAGAAGAGGATTTGGGCTGCTCTGGGCAAATCCACTGCACGGAGCAGGTAAGTATACCATGTTTGTTATTTTTAACCAAAAAAAACGAGACTTTACAGAAAACTTTATCACTTTAATTGCATGTTCAGGTACCTTGAATGCTATTACAGGTCAGGGTCTTTATCTATAAATATTTTTTACTTAATTTTACTTGCTTGAATTCCCTGCAGCCTCTTGAGCTCAGAGCAGAAAAAGTAGAACATATTCTTATCACCAGACTGAATACTGTCATATAGAGCATTTATTGTATTTAAAGCAAATTTTTGTAACCTAATTTGGGGTCTTGTTCATACAGCCGGTACTGTAGAGTCATATTTTTATTTCTGATGCTGCAGTAAAAAGTGACTTTTTACTGTATCTCGGAAAAAGGACAACTGGAATTACATTCTGCTCCATGTATACTGCGGGAACTTTGATGTTCCAAAGTCTGAGATTTCTAGTGAAGAATTAACATTTGGCATTGCTGACAGTAATAAGAAACTGGCTCATGATTTCTGCACCGAATTTTAAGTCACCATTTGAATTATGTTGTTGAAAAATTTCTATATTAGATGATTTAGATGTCATAAATCAAGTCTGACAACGAATCAAGTAGGTGATTGTGACTTATTTATTTATATTTTCTTTTTTATTTATTTATCACGTCACACAAATATTGCAATGGAGAATCAGACAATACTGAATGAATTTGTTTTCTCTGGATTGTCTGACCTTCCCGCTCTTCAGTTCCCTCTTTTTCTCTTCTTCCTTCTCATCTACCTTCTGACAGTAATCTGGAATTTGCTGATCATCTCCCTCATAGTCACCGACTCTCGCCTCCATGTTCCTATGTATTTCTTCCTTGGGAACCTGGCCGGTTTGGACCTCTGTTGTTCCTCAGTCACCGTTCCACGAATGTTATTTGACCTTCACACCAAGAGAAAAAAGATTACCACCATGGAATGTATAACCCAAGTCTTCTTCTTTATGTTCTTTGTTGACGCTGAGGCTTTTCTCTTGTCTGTCATGTCCTATGATCGATATACTGCTATATGTCAGCCGTTACATTACATACAAATCATGAATTCAAAACGCTGTGTACAGTTGGTATCCATAGTGTGGTTTCTTGGTTTTTCCCATTCTCTAGTTCACACACTTTGTATCTTGAAATTAACTTTTTGTGGATCAGGCATTATAAAAAGTTTTTTCTGTGACCTTCCCCAGTTGTTTCAGATCTCCTGCAGTGACATCTACGTCAACATTTTACTTGTCTTTCTCTTAGGTGGCATCCTTGGAGCTGGATCTGTGATACTGACCATTCTGCCCTACGTCTATATATTCAAAACTGTCCTGAAAATACAAGTTAAAGGTAAAAGGAGTAAAGTTTTCTCAACATGTACCTCCCACCTGATAGTGGTCTTCATATTTTATTGCTCCATTATGTTTAATTATTTTCACCCAAGGACAAATAATCATTTTGTTGTTGACAAAGTGTTGTCCGTCTTTTACACCATTATTTTTCCTCTTTTCAATCCTCTTATCTACAGTCTGAGGAACCAGGATATCAGAACAGCCTTTACAAAGGTTTTTCCTTTTAGGAAAATCTTCCACCTTCCAACCAAAATACAGAATTCACATTAGCTAAACCCTCATTTTTAGATATTAGAAAGATATAGAAGTAATATTTTATTATTTATTACAGGTAATTTACACAGTGCTGACAATTTACACAGGGCTTTACATATTGTACACTATATTACCAAAATTATTGGTAACTTTACATGGACATGAACTTTAATGGCATCTCAGTCTTAGTCTCTAGGGTTCAACATTGAGTTGGCCCACCCTTTTTCAGCTATAACAGCTTCAACTCTTCTAGGAAGGCTTGAATGTTTGACCATTTTTCAAGAAGCACATTTGTGAGGTCAGGACGAGAAGGCCTGGCTCGTGTTCTATTGGGTTGAGGTTAGGTGTAGGCCAGTCAAGTTCCTCCACCCCAAACTTGCTCATCCATGTCTTTATGGACCTTGCTTTGTGCACTGGTCCATTTGGTGAAGGGGGGATTATGGTGTGGGGTTGTTTTTTAGGAGTTGGATTTGGCCCCTTAGTTCCATTGAAGGAAACTCCTAAGGCGTCAGCATACCAAGACATTTTGCACTATTTCATGCTCCCACCTTTGTGAGAATAGTTTTCTCCAGTGCACAAACAAGGTTCATAAAGACATGGATGAGCGAGTTTGGGGAGAGGAAGTTGACTGGCCTGCACAGAGTCCTGACCCCCAACTCAAAACATTCCCATAGATAGTTGAAGCTGCAAAGTGTGGGCTAACGCAATATTGAACCCTATGGACTAAGACTGGGATGCCATAAGTTTATATGAGTGTAAAGGAAAGTGTCTCAATACTTTTGGTAATATAGTGTATATTCACATTAGTCTCTGAACGGGTTTTTATGAAATGCACAAATCAAGAAAATTTTAAAGGAGAATGTACACAATTGTATTTAACATATATACATGAAAAAATTTAAATATTGAAAAATTAACAACTTTAAAAGCTCTGTTACAGTATAACTTATCCAGGGTGTTATTATCCTGGCTGAGGAATCCGAAAAGTCATCCTACGCATTTCACGGGATGACTCGCTTCATCCGGGCCTCGGATTATAGGATAATTATTACATATATATGTATACACTGTTCACCTGTAAATTATTGATAACAAACTTGATTGAGGTTTAGCCTGGGGAGCCCGTGGGGATTAGCTACGTGTCTCACTGGCTAATGAAGGGAGAGACAATACCATCAAGGTGCTTAACTTGGTCCACTATGCTAATAAAACTCACACTCCATGCGTCTTTCTGAGTACTGACACAGAAAAGGCCTTTGATAGGGTAAATTGGACCTTTATTTTCACAGTTCTGAGGCACATGGGTCTGGGAGACCATATGCTTCAGTGGATTGCAAAGGTGTATTCTACTCCACATGCCTTGGTTAAAGCAAACCGAGTTTTTTCAAAGTCCTTTCCCTCTCAAATGGTACCCGCCAGGGCTGCCCCCTCTTGCCTTTACTATTTGCTCTCTCGATAGAGCCATTACTGAATAAAACTAGGCAAAATCCTGACATATTGGGGCTACAAGTAGGAGACCATAATTATAAAGTATCAGCCTATGCAGATGGCCTGCTTTTTTCCATGCCTAACCCACATGTTTCAGTACCTTATAACAACCTTATGAAGGAAAATGAATGCTACGGAGCTTTATCAAACCTAAAAATAAATGACACCAAATTGGAAGTTGCATTGTCCTTTTCGGTCGCACTATACAACATTTTAAATGGACGTCTTCGGCGCTAAAGTACTTGAGCACCTATATACCATCAAATTTAGCCAATACTTTTGCAGCAAATTTTCCATCTTTATTTAACTCGATCCTTATTGGATAAATGGCACCAAGGCTTACACTCCTGGTTCAGCCGATGTAATATCATCAAAATGAGTATCTTGCCAAGATTCTTGTACCTCTTTCAGGCACTACCTATTTCCACTCCCTCAGCCTTTTTTGGTCAAATCCACACTCTTTTTTACTAAATTTATATGGGCGACTACACGACCGAAGATTAGTAGATGTCTCCTGACGTTACCCAAGTGCTTTGGTGGAGTAGCTGTTTAAATATGTTATAGGGATGCATTTAAATATTATCAAGATGCCCAGCAGAATGATTGATTGGTGCAGACACAGAGATTTTAAACTCTGGACGGACATAGATCAACAGTTTAGTCCTGTACCTTTGTGTAGAGCATACTGGTGCTACGCAGCCCTACCAACCTCTCTTAAAACAAATCCCATTATAGGCCCTACACTGCGAATTGGCTTTAGGGTTTGTCGGAATCCTGCGTTTTCTTCCATACAATCACTGTTGTTCCCCATTCTAGGGAACCCTAGTTTTCTTCCAGGCATAGAACCGGGCGCGTTTAACAGCCTTTTGGAGAAGGGCTGCTTTCAGGCCTCACACATTTGACTTCTGAGACTTGGCCCACGGTGGCTTTAATGACACAACTGGGGGGTCGGTATGAAATAAACTTCTGACAGGTGTTGCAGTTACGCCATCAATAAGACCTTTACACCAGCCCAGCTTCAGAACATTATCCACCTCTCGTTGAACTCATCTATTTGTACGCAAATTCAGGAATCGAATTATAAATTATTGACGCACAGGTATTATAACTCTTCAACTTTGCAAATTTTCTGCAGAGGCCTCGGATCGCTGTTGGCAATGCAGAGAGGAACGGAGGACTTTACTTCACATCTTTTGGTCTTGCCCAAAGATTAGACAGTATTGGTTGGAAGTACAGAGGATATCTCAAAAATTTACAGATTACCCTATACCAGAGGATCCCACTTTTTTTTTTGCTCCACTGTTCACAAATTCCGATTCAGAAATCTAAAAAATCTGTGCTATGTCACTTGGTCAATGCCGCCAAAGCCTGTATTACCCTTTGTTGGAGGGACTCCAAATCTCCCTCCATCGCTATGTGGCTTAACAGGGTCAGAAGTATTGGTGCTATGGAGGACCTAGTGCTTTCCTCTCAAGACAGAAAAGAACAATATTCTAAAATGTGGTCATTTGGGATCTGTTTGTATACTCATAAGAGGGGAAGATGTTACTAGAGCGCTGTTCAGAGGAGGGAGTCTGCCCCCCTTGTGTTTCTATCAATACGCGCAGGTAATCCGCCCCCTCTGGGAATGGTTTTGTGTCCCTTCCCCCCCCTTTTTTTTTTTTTTTTGTTTTTTGTTTATTTAATTAGTTATTTATTTATTTATTTTTAGATAATGAGAGAATGAAAAAAAAAGGTCAAAAAGGATAAAGGGTGAATTGAAAAGTCCATTTGGATAAATCCTGATGCATTAGTGGTAGTTGCCTTCTAAAAGAGGAAGCTTTATTGAGGCTGGAACATTATGTATTTTGTTGTGGAATATTAAACTATCCTGAAGTGTATCGGAATTATAAGAGATTGTGCATGTATTTTTTGGAACTTGATGTCTGAATGGATTCTCAGCCTTTTTGTATAAATAAAGAATTGAATTAAGGCACCAAAAAAAGGAAAAAAAAAGTAATTTTATTGAGAATAAGATGTATACATTTTGTTCTATAATTTCTCATGCTTAACACACAACTATTTTTTCTGATACAAAGCATAGCAAGGTTATTGTATGCAAAAAAAGTGACAAACACAACATATACAAACATGAATGGTAAAAAAAATAAATGGAAATAAACTAAAAATATTAGCTAAGGGGAGAAGGAGAGAAAGCTGTTATTTGGTCTGATTAAGGTTATCGATGTATTAATATAAATTAAAATAAATTAATTTGTATCTCTGGGCTCTTCCTCACACATCTTCTGGGACTGTGAAAAAATATCCCAAATATGGAAACATTTTGAAAACTTCACCTCCAGCATCTCAGGCATTCAGATATCCCTCACACTATCCAACTGCTTACTATTCACACCTATTTTAGGTATCTCAATGCATCATATGAGACTTATCCACACTATTTGTGTTTCTATACATTGGCTGATCGCCTTTCACTGGAAGCCACCAACTGTTCCACTTGTACAACTAAAAACGAGAATAAATAATATAATCCTTATGAAAAAATTATATCATACATTATATAATACTATGCACACATACAATAAAAAATGGAACCCCTGGATTGAACATTCTGACATATTATTTAGCTCCTTGAATAACTAACTGTATTCAAGTGACTTATCATTTTCACCTGTACTTTATTGATTCCTCTCTTGGTGTTTTATATGCTGCTTTTGTCGTATCAACAGTTGACTTTCTTTCAAACAGTTTGTATCTTAATCATATCTTGCAGAATACCTTTTAAAATGCATTTTTCTAAAATTGTGTTGCTCATTGTACCATCACTTTATACCAAATAAAAAAGTTTGTAAACAAAAAATAAATACATTTGTAAGTTTTTTGTAAGTAATGTCATATGTGGCTCAAATGTCACTCCTTTGATCTATATTTGATTGAAATAGTATAAACATTGCAACAATACTTTTGAATTTAATGAATTACTCAATGACACATGGGGGAAGATTTACTAAAACTGGAAAACTCAGAATCTGGTGCAGCTGTACATGGTAGCCAATCAGCTTCTGACTTCAGATAGTTCACTAAAGTTTTGACAATAAATCATGGAAGCTGATTGGTTTCTATGTAGAGTTGCAACATATTTTGCACTCTCCAGTTTTAGTAAATTAACCCACAATTGTAATTTTACACATCTGCATTTGATAGTTTTGTATTTTGTTCCTGCTGTTTAACTGAAAACATGTAATAGTGTCAGGGAAAGATGCACAAGGAGAGAGGGACAAGACATAACAAATGTGTCCAAAAGTTGTTTTGAAGTTCTTGGGGGACTTATATCTCATGTTCAAAATCCTTAAGTGAGTGTATCTAAAGCCAAAACTTTTTATCTCTTTTAGAGTATTTTCAAGTAAAAAGAGAATGGTTAGAAGCCCTTTCAGTTTTTTTTTTCATTCTGTGTACCTACTGGCAAGATTCACCCTTTCTATTTGTCCTGGTGACCACTTTTACTGAGGCTTGAAGTCAAGATTTTTTTTTTTTTAACTGGTGATTGGAACAGAAAAAAAGGAGAAATCTTAAAGGGCAAAACACATGTTCCGGAGACAACTCTCCCTTACTTAGAAAATATGTTATTTCATTTTTCTTTTGTATTTCTAGGATAGGAAGTTCTAGGATAGAAAGGGGAGAGGGATTTTAAACACTACCTTTCCTTACTCAATTCAAAAAAAACAAAAATATTTTTTGACTTTAGATATACAGTAATTTAATAATTCTTTGTGCTCTGAAAATCATTCTCTGTGCAAAAGGTTAAAAGTAGTAAAAAAAAGGGGGGCAAATGGAAGACTTCTTTTACACACAAACTTTCGGGACACAAGTCACTGCTGCTGCTGTCCATATCTCTACTACTACTTGTTACTAATCTTTGGTTTGTTCCTTGATTATGCTTCCACTTGATCCCAACTTTTGATCACTTGTTACTGACATTTGGCTTGTTTACTGACTAAGCTTTTGCTTGATCCCTACGTGCTTTATCTGCTACTTGACCAAAGCTTCCTCACCTCCTGGTGAGGTGATCCTGAGGACCAAAGAGTCTGAAGGTTTACATTTTTCCCTTACAGCTTTTAGAATTTGTGAAAGACCCCAAAACCAAATATTTTCTGAAAGCATATGACCTCTAGAATAAAAAGAAGGTTCTACAGATTTTTTAGACCCTGCAGTATTTGTGCAAATGTTTATCAAACCAATATATTCACAATATAAAACAAATACACTAAAACCATTATTAAGATAAAACACAGCTAGATTTACAAAATGCCTGCTAAATTCCAACTAAATATAAAAAGCTTAACCTGTATGGAGTTAATACATAACAAATATTTGTAATTTTAACATTGCGCCATTTTGCAAAATGGTTAAAATTGAACATACGCAAAAATGTAAATATACAAATTTCTCTAAAAATCGGAAGATTTTCATTTTTCCCTTACATTATTCAGAATTTGTTAAAGACCCCCCCCCCCCCCCCCAAACCCCAAACCATATGTTTTCTGAAAGCATAGGACCAGTAGAATAAAAATAAGGTGCTACTGATTTTTAAGGCTCCACGATATTTGCGCAAATATTTACTAAAGCAATATTTTTGCTAAAAATACACTAGAAATCATTATTAGCAGCTATAAACACAGCACATTTTTCAAAAATATGTGGATAGATTATTGGTTCTGCCAAGCACCAATACACCGGTCTCCTCTCACTTCTTCTCTTTCTCCTCCTTCCCTTAACCGCTTGCCGACCGGCGCACAACGATGTACGTTGACAGAATGGCACGGGCAGGCAAAGGGTGTAAAGGTATGTCCCCTTTAAGATGCCGCCGTGCCAGGGGGCGTGGCTAGCCGCGGACTGTGATGGCCGCTTGAGACCGGAGCTCCTCAGAGACGGGACCCAAAACGACTCAAAACAACCACCCTGAGCTACCTAACAGCTCACAGCAACCACCGGACATTCCAACACCCGACCGGCTATGACCAGAAAGAGGAAGGAGGAACGAAAACCACAGAAAATGACGGAATTCTTCTCATACCGGCAGGATGGAGGTAGGCAAGATGGCGCTGGCGCCACATCCACCCCGGCCCTGAACACCAGGCCCCGTCCTCCTCCTTCCCCATCAGTCACCCACCACAGAAGGGACGCATCCCCTAAGAGCCTACAAACCAGTCCTGACACTCCACAAGCGACCAGCCCTGCTAAAGCAAAATTCAGGCTGGATGGCTCTGGATGCAGCCCGGGGAGCAGACACGAGGCGGACTCTGGTGATGATACCAGAGAGCTGCCGGAACGCATAGAATCCTTCCCCACAAACAACCAGCCAGTCTTGGACACAGTCCTCAAGGACATGCTGCTCTCCCTTCGCAGCACCATACAAGCAGACATGATGTCTTGTATGAACAAATTTAATACGGATATACAAGAGGTGGAAGCTAGAGTAGACCACATTGAATGCAAAATGGGGGAATATGCCACCACTATCAACGATATTGTAGATGCACAAGAGGAGAATGAGGGGGAGATAGAGACCCTGCAGGCTAAATTGGCAGATTTGGAAGATAGAAGTAGGAGGAACAATATGAAGATCAGAGGAATTCCGGAAACAGTGCTGCAAAATGACCTTAAGGCCTATGCAACAACATTGTTTACAGAACTCATTCCCACACTGACAGTGCTGGAGATTACCATAGATAGGATCCACCGCCTCCCCAAACCGTCCTATCTCCCTGACCAGACCCCGAGGGATGTGATCCTGAGGCTCCATTTCTACCACGCCAAGGAGCAACTCATGGCAATCATGCGCAAGAGAGACACCATCCCTCCCCAATATCAGCATCTTCAATTTTATGCTGATCTGTCCCAATACCCCCTGAAAAAACGGAGAAGCTTAGTCACAATCACCAAAGCCCTGAGAAATCACCAGATCACCTACAGATGGGGCTTCCCCACAAACATCACTATCACCAAAGATGGCAAAACCTTCATTGTCCACACTTTGGAGAAAGGCTTAGCTCTTTTAAAAGAATGGTATATTATCCCCGAAACCGAAAACAACCCCACTCACAGCAGGAAGACTCAACAGATTGATGAGGAGTGGAAAACAGCAACTGCAAGGAACCCCAGGAGGCACACTTGAAGGGGTGACACATACACATGGGTAAGCATCAGCCCCATCAACCTGATGGACCACCCATACCTTCACGAACTTTTACCCCCCACAACATTTGAATTGCACTCGGCTGCATTCAAATTCTCAGTTCTATGAACAGTTGCATTGCAAACAAAATGCCTCACCAGACTAGAGGCGAGTTAAAACAGTTTTGCACACCAGTTCACTTTTGGCGAAGATTTCGCTATTTTATGTTTGTTTTCTCTCTTTTTCTTTTTGCTACCCACCAGTATACCCTCCGATGCACTAACCAGCCATTCTTCCAGGAATTCCCTCAAACCTCTATAACCGATCCGAAAACCCATCACACAAGGACTTCTCAAGATCAAGTCGCAACAAGACGTTTGGAAAACTACGTGACCATCTCAAACCCCAGGACATCTCTGCTAATTGTGAGTACATGCACTCAACACCACACACTCTATGGATTCCTCCAGAACCCTGCCACCTTCCTCGGGGAGGGGCGGCACGCTTCTTGGACAGAGCCAGGTTTTAAGTGGAAGCTACCTCAACTCGTCTACGCTAAATCCTCATGGGAGTGACCTTTCTATTTATTAATACAAAAGGCCTCAACCACCCAGCTAAGAGGAGATCACTCTGGAATGAGGCTACAAAACACAACGCTGACATCATCTGTGCGCAGGAGACACACTTTTCCACCAACGCGCAACCCAAATGCTCACACCGGAGTTATCCCTTCATTTTCACCTCGAGTGCAGACACTAAAAAGAGAGGGGTCCTTACTGCCATTAGAGACTCAGTAGCATTCCAGCTACATAAAGAACACAAAGATCCCAATGGCAGGTACCACATCCTAATTTGCGACATTAATTCCAAATAGTTCACGATAGTAAATGTCTATTCACCCAACTCTCACCAGCTGAAATTTCTGAACAAACTCCTAAAGAAAGTCAACGCTCTCAAGCGGGGGTCCCTGATACTGTGCGGCGACTTCAATATGGTCCCAGACAGGACCATGGATTCCACGACCATTCCTACCCGCACAGGCCCATCTATGCAAGACACTATCTATAAGCACAATCTATTTGACGTCTGGCGCTGCTGTCATGCCGGAGAAAAGGACTTCACCTATTTCTCAGCAGCACACAGATCTTACTCAAGAATATATCTCTACCTAGTAGACTACAATGTTTTAGAACGCACCAGCGAATCCAAGATTAATGAGATAACATGGTCGGATCACGCATCTGTGACTTTCACCATAACAGACTCACTGTCCCCAGGACTTAATCCAGTGTGGAGAGCCAATCCATACATCCTTCAAAGAAGAGACACCAAGGACATCTTAGAGAAACACCTAATAGAGTATTTCGAGTTAAATGTTAATTCTGTAACAAACCATACCACTCTGTGGAACGCCCATAAGGCGTATATGAGGGGAATGTTTATCAAAATAGGGGCTGGGCTGAAGAGGCAGAGGCAGAGACACATAACAGAACTCACTGAGAGTATTCGTTCACTAGAATCCCAAAACAAACAAATCCCCACGAATGCTCTCACAGAAAAAATATCAAAACTGAGACATGATCTCAGGATGAGGCTTCTGGGAGACTTTGAAAAGTCCTCCAGAAGGCTGAAACTGCAGTACTACTCTAGTGACAACAGGGCTGGGAAATTTCTTGCCCGCCGAATACAGGGACACAGGTACAAAACAAAAATCCCTTTTATAGTACACCCGTCATCCAAAAATAAACAATTCCACCCCAAGGATATCGCGAATGCCTTCGCTGAGTACTACAGATCCTTATATAACTTGAAAGAAGACCCAACAACCCCCCAGCCTAATATAGAGGAAATCACTAATTTCCTTACTAAACTGCCCTTGCCGCAACTGACAGAAGATCAACTTCAACAGTTGAATCTTCCCTTTAGCATACCAGAGATTGCCAAAACAATAGCCTCCCTACCATCCAATAAATCCCCTGGTCCTGACGGCTTTGTGGGAGAATATTACAAAACATTTAATCATATATTAGCTCCACACCTTCAGCGAGTTTTTAATGATGCTACTGCCTCTGCCTCCTTTCCCCCAGAAATGCTCAGAGCCTTGATTATAACTCTACCGAAGCCAGGGAAAGATCCCTCTACCGCACAAAACTTTAGACCGATTTCACTACTGAATAATGATTTAAAAGTATACGCCAAAATAATAGCACAAAGGCTAACAGACATTCTTCCCACACTTATTCATCCTGATCAATCGGGATTCACCCGAGGACGTCAAACATCGGACGCCACTAGGAGGTTAATCAATGTCATCCACAACGCTAACAATACTGGAGCGCCTTCTCTGCTTCTTGCTTTAGACACAGAGAAGGCTTTCGACCGTGTGCACTGGGGATATCTGACCCAAACCCTGACGACATTTGGATTTGCAGGTCCAATTCTCTCATCGATTCTAGCCTTATACACAATGCCTTCGGCCCAAGTCTTCACCTCAGGGGTACTTTCAAATTCCTTTGCTATCACGAATGGGACGCGCCAGGGGTGTCCGTTGTCGCCATTAATATTCAATCTACTCATGGAGCCCTCGGCGTGCCACATTCGCAACCATCCCCACATAACGGGGATCAAAATGAACGACTCAACGCATACGATCAGCTTGTTTGCGGATGATGTCATACTAATGGTTACAGAGGTGGAAAAATCCCTGGCTTCGATATACCATACATTGCAATTATTCAGCAACTTGTCCTACTATAGAGTGAACGAGACGAAATCCTATATTCTTGGTCTAAATGTGCCGCCCTTGATACAACGAAAAATTGGTGCTACGTACCCGTACACGTGGGAAAAAACGGGAATAAAGTACTTAGGTATCACCCTAACACCCAGAACAGGGGATCTCTACAAGTCTAACTACGTACCGTTCCTTGAAAAATTAAAAGTCAACCTACAAACACTAGGGAAAGTGGAGCTATCCTGGACTGGAAGGATAGCGGCCTTTAAGATGAACATACTACCCCAGTTAATTTACCTATTCCGAACCCTCCCAATCCCAATACCGAACTCCTTTTTCAATACAGCACACTCTATCATTAACCATTTCCTCTGGCAAGGGAAAAGGGCAAGATGTGCATACTCACACCTCATCACAGCTAGGAAGGTGGGGGGGCATGGGATTAGTCAAGCTAAAGGATTACTACCTGGCCACCATCCTCTCACAACTAAAAGCATGGTTCCCCACTTCCGATAGTAATAGATGGACTGAAACTGAACAGGCCCAAATCCGAACTCATAACCTCTACCACTTACTTTTCCAGCAAAAACAAGGGATATTAAAAGATAAAAATGTATCCCCCCCCTATAGTAGCAACTATCAAGGCATGGGACATATTAGTGAAATCCACATTTCTACAAACGACAATGGTGAATATACCTTCACCACTGCAAAGCCTCCAAATATGTATACCAGACATACGTATAGAAAACTGGATAGAGAAGGGCATAGCATTGATTGAAGACCTGATGGTTGGACCAACTTTGAAAACCTTTAGATCCCTCCAGATAGAATATGGCTTGACCCCACAGGACAAATATTCCTACCTCCAAATCACCCACTTCTTCCGTTCTAATCCTTTCCACCAAATCGCACTCCCTTGGAATATTGCCCAATTCTTTAAAAACAAACACTCTAGAACCAAAGGAATATCTTTATTTTATAGAATGCTGAGTAACAAAGAAATATTCACAAAAACATTAGCCATGAAAGCTTGGGAGAAAGATATAGGAACCATATTCACCCCAGAGCAATGGCAAAAAGCCTTTACAGCGACCTTTGCCTCAACCAGAAGTGTGAACTTGTGGGAAAACTCACACAAGATAGCACTTCGTTGGTATTTAACACCCAGCAGAATAGCGAAATTTGCGCCCCAAAACTCCGCCCTATGTTGGCGCCTCTGCGGAGAGGTGGGGACTCTATGCCACACTCTGTGGTCCTGCCCAGTGATCGCGTGGTATTGGCATGAAGTGTCCCGTCTTGCCAGTCAGGTTCTTATATGTACGGTTAAACTATCCCCAGAACTTGCCCTCCTCTCCTTGACTATTGAATTATACCCTAAAGAACTAAGAACGGTACTATCACACATTCTCACAAGTGCAAGATTAGTGCTGACACGCCACTGGAGACAACAAACATCTCCCTCACTAAAGGAAGTTATACAAACTACCAACACCCACGCCAACTACGAAATAATGTTTGCATGTTCACAAAATCGTTTGTCCTTAGCCACGCTAACTTGGAATCCCTGGACAGATTGGTATAAGTTACATAACCCTTAGTTTGATATGAACATCATTGTTGAATGGCTTGTTTCTATTTTTCTAGTTATTTTCTAGTTACTATGTTACCTAACTACTCTGACATGGTCAGAACTACTGTGCATGTATGGTATGTTTAAACTGTTAAAATTCCAATAAAAACCTATTGAAAATTAAGATGCCGCCGTGCCATCGGGACCCCCGTGAGGCCGGTCCCAACCGGACTCGATCGCTGCAGGGACACCCACGATCGTCTCACGGGAAGGCTGAACGGGGAGATGCGGAAATAAACAGCATCTCCCCGTTCTGCCTAGCAACTAGTGACGCCAATCTCTGCTCCCTGTGATTGGAGCAGAGATCAGCATTCACTAGCTGACAGCCACGCCCCCCCCCACAGTAAGAAACACACCTCTAGGCTTACTTAACCCCTACACTGCCAGTGTCATTTACACAGGAATCAATGCATTTAAATAGCATTGATTGCTGTATAAATGACAATGGTCCCAAAAATGTCCGATGTGTCTGCCATAATGTCGCAGTCACAATAAAAATCGCTGATCGCCGCCATTACTAATAAAAAAAATTATTAATAAAAATGCTATAAAACTATCCCCTATCTTGTAAAAGCTATAACTTCTGTGCAAACCAATCAATAATCGCTTATTGCGATTTTTTTTTACCAAAAATATGTAGAAGAATGCGTATCGGCCTAAACTGAGGAAAAAAAATTTTTTATATATTTTTGGGGATATTTATTATAGCTAAAAAGAATGCGTTTTTTTTCAAAATTGTCGCACTTTTTTGTTTATAGCGCAAAAAATAAAAACCGCAGGGGCGATCAAATACCATCAAAAGAAAGCTCTATTTGTGGGAAAAAAAGGACGTCAATTTTGTTTGGGAACCACATCGCACGACCGCGCAATTGTCAGTTAAAGCGACGCAGTGCCGAATCGCAAAAAGGGGCCTGGTTTTTTGGCTGCAAATTGGTCCGGTCTGAAAGTGGTTAACAAAAGAAAAAAAATTGTTAGTTCACTCACCTCATTTAGGTCTGTTGGTATTGCCATCAACCTATGGTGCCACAGGGCAACTTCTACCTACCCAAACCCTATCCTACTCAAAGGGCTCAATCTTGACGGGACCAAGATTGAGCTCTGCAGTCACTTTTGCAGCAGTTGTTTTCCTATTCTGGGTCACATGATACTGTACCTCACAACACCGCAAATTGGCCACTTCAGTCACAGAGGCACCAGCTAAGTGGGTACCAACAATTTACCTTCTTTGATGCTGAGTAAGTTCTGGCATTACTCCGTATTACTAGCAGCACAAGCAGGGAATGACGAAAATGAGGCTTCCCACCTGTTAGCTTGGTGTCTTATCACACCGCTTTCAATGCAAAACATGTCGTCACTTTCACACCTGCAAATTATGCAGTGTTTCCACTTTTTTGTCTAACCATAAACTATAAGCACATAAAAAAGTAAGAGTTCTGGAAAGTTATATGCCCCGTACACGCAATTGGATTGTTGGCCAACAAAACCGTGGACTTTTGTCCGAAGCGTGTTTGCTGAAACTTGTCTTGCATACACACGGTCACACAAATGTTGGCCAACAAATACGAA
Organism: Lithobates sylvaticus; assembly: GCA_028564925.1. Lineage (NCBI taxonomy): Eukaryota > Metazoa > Chordata > Amphibia > Anura > Ranidae > Lithobates > Lithobates sylvaticus. Next base: position 298,099,110 of record CM053031.1, on the reverse strand, counting down.
CATGGTGACGTACTACGCGTTTTTTCAGCTCTTTAGCGTCACCCTTTGGGCTCCTTCTGCTAATTTAATGTTAGTAGAAGTTTGGTGAGTGTTGATTTGCGCTTTTCTTTTCGTTTTTTTAATTTAGCGCTTATCAGTTTGTGCTTTTCAGTTTAGTTTCTGAATGGCCGTTCGTCAACCAGACATGTTGCGGAATCAGAGGAGATAACGTGTTATTTATTATTGGCCTTGGAGTTATTGCTTTGACATTATTTTTTGGGTTGAATAATAATGATTTGGTTTGGTATATTTTCTATATTTTTGGATACATAGAATGCACTTTTTGGTTAAGTTCTATTGGCAGATAGCATGTCTAATTTTATTTGTTTTATGCACAATAAAAAAATTGTGGAGAAAAATACTTGGCTGTGTGTTTTACTTCAAATGACAGTTTGGGAGTCGGCAGTTACATTTTATAAAATACAATGTAAAATAACAAGGGACAACAACATAGTTGTATCTTTGATCTTAAAAACTACGGGATAATGGTGGTAACTTGCACAAAAAAAAAAGCATAATAATATTATTCTTGATATCACTAGAAAAAAAACCTTTGAAACTTAGTTTGCAATAACTCCATCAGTATCACCAGCAAAGCAGCTTCATTATTATCCCATTATAGAAGAAGAGAATTTTGTGCTGCATTTGGAGATTTCATAATTTGCAGCGTCATGAATGTTAATTCTCCATTACAAACGCTAGTTTACAAGACCGACCCTTCTGCTTTCCGAGCATGCGTATTTGTACTTTGGACTCTAGTCTGATACACTTGTGTACACAGGATTGGACAATCCGACAACAGACATTTGTTGGTGGAAAATTTGAGAACATGCTAGCCAACATTTGTTGGCAGAAAGTCTGACAACAATTGTCCGATGGAGCATACACACGGTCGGACTTTCCGCCAACAAGCTCACATCCAACATTTCCCGTTGGAAAGTCTGATCGCGTGTACGGGGCATTAGTGTGACATGAAAGGGCCAAGAGGTATATCATCTGAGATTCTCCAACCTTAATTAAGAATTTTAACTGCTTGTACTGTGCTTAGAACCTTCATTATGCCGCCTACACACGACCAGACTTTCCGTCAGACTAGGTCCGACGGTTTTTCCGATGGAATTTCGGCGGACTTCCGATGGACTTTCCGAACTAACGGACTTGGACACACACAATCACACCAAAGTCCGACGGAATCAAACGTGATGACGTACGACCGCACTAGAATAAGGAAGTTCATAGCCAGTAGCCAATAGCTGCCCTAGAGTCAGTTTTCGTCCGTCAGACTAGCATACAGACAAGTGGATTTCTCAATAGGAACTGGGCACCGGTGGAGTTCAGCAGAAAAATTTGAAACATGTTCTATTTCTAAAGTCCGTCTGATTTTTGGACAGCAAAGGTCCGATGAAGCCCACACACGATCAAATTGTCCGGAGTATTTGTTCCGTCGGACCTTTGCTGTCAAAGTCCGGTCGTGTGTACGCAGCATTAGAGATCATCATCCTCAGACCAGGTGTTAGCTCTTGCAGGCGCTCTCCAATCCATATTTTCTGTTGGCTGCATATAAGTATGCCACATGAATTTTGTTTTATATTTATTCATCTTTTTCGTATATTTTTCTCCAGAATAAACGTACTGATATTGAATCCCCATTCATAAAAAAATATACCTTTTCTAGAGGTATTCGAGACAAAATCCTGAAAGAAGCCAAAACAAAAGAAAAATTTTATTGTTTGACAATGTCAAGGCATTTTGTTGTTTTCTTTTTTAGCTTTATATTTTCAGAGTTTTAATTTTATTTTCATTCTTACTTTTATTCAAAATGCTTGAAACTATAATTAGAGTAATATACTACTATCTAATTTCTAAAATTTAGGTAATATGTCTTTTATTTAATTCATTTTTATTTATTTGTTTCAGGTACTTATAAAGTACTGTCAATTTACGCAGTGCGTTACATATACAGTAGTACCTTGGATTACGAGCATCATTCGTTCCAGAAGAATGCTTGTAATCCAAAGCACTTGTATATTAAAGCGAGTGTCCCCCTTGGAATCAATGGAGACTCAGATAAATAATTCCAGTGTCACTGCCAGTGTATGCAGTATCGCATGTGGACAGGTTTGGGGGGGGGAGCCAGACACACTCTGAAACACTCAGAGACACATTTGGAGATGGTCAGAGACTACTCAGAGACACTCAGAAACCCAGTGTCTCCGAGCATCTCAGAGTGTCTCCGAGCATCACCGGCGCCCCCACACATCTGGCCACATGCGCACACCCCAGAGGCTTGAATCCTGCTCATCTTGAGAGACAACGCTTGCAAATCGAGTCAGGATATTTTTTTAAAAATATCTTGCATTGCGAAATGCTCGTAAACCGCGTTACTCGTAATCCAAGGTTTTACTGTACAGGCATACCCCACTTTTAAGTACACAATGGGGTGTATTTACTAAAGCTAGAAAGTGCAAAATCAGACTCACTTCTGCAAGGAAAAACCAATGAGCTTCTAACTCCAGCTTGTTCAATTAAGCTTTGGTAATAAAACCTGGAAGCTCATTGGCTTCTATGCAGAAGTGAGCCTGATTTTGCACTTTCCAGCTTTAGTAAATAAACCCCATTGTGTACTTAAAAGTGGGGTATGCCTGTATATTGTACATTCACATTTGTCCCTGCTCTCAAGGATCTTACAATATAAGGTCTCTAACTGACATTTATATATACACATACTAGGACCAATTTAGACAGGATCCAATTAACCTACCAGCATATCTTTGGAGTGTGGGAGGAAAACCACATAGGCACCGGAGAACATGCAAACTCCAGGCAGGTAGTGTCGTAGTTGGGATTTGAAACAGACAACCCCTGTGTTGCTAGGTGGAAGTGCTAACCACTTAGCCAATGTGCTATTTTATTCTTGGATTTTGGGTATGTAAATGGACGCATTTTATTTCAGGTCCAAATTAATAAATATTATTTAACTTTAAATGCTTACACACATATTATGGTCTTATTTGTATATTTGCTTGATGGAAACATATGTTGTAAATTAATAATCACTTAAATTACTTATATAAGGAATTTGTTTACACCATGTCAGGCTATTTCTTGCATTGACTATTTTATTCATGATTTATAGTATTACTTTTAAAATAGTTAATTGAATATTTCTAAAAGGGCTTGGGTATGTAAATGGACACATTTCAGGTCCAAATTAATAAATATTATAAAAAAGCCTAAAAATGCAGCGCAATAAATTGTGAACAATTGGGTTATATTTCACATGTAATAAATAATTCAGAGAAAGTCCATATATTGTATGATGGAGAAATAGATGAAAGATCCCCACACCAATCTTCAGTGCACAAGAAAAGCACACCGCACTACCATGCTCACAGCAGGTCTCCTTACCAGACAAATTGGACCCTCAGATTATATAGTGGCTTTCTGAGCGAGTAACCAGAGAGAATCATCTGACCAATCCCGGACACCCGACAGAGTGATTCAAATCAACCTACTGGAAATCCGACCAAGCAATCCAAGTAATTACTGGATTGGTACCCTCTGTGTGGTTAGCCAGTTTAGGGGCCTGATTGACCCCAACGGTCATGGAATCTAATTTTGGACTGGGAGAGATCCGGGGAGCGGAGGTTACTCGCTGGCTACTCACTCAGAAGGCCACTCTATCATATGAAGGCCCAATTTTTCTGGTAGGGAGCATGGTAGTGCAGTGTGCTTTTCTTGTGCATGGAAGAGGGTGTGGGGACCTTTCATCTATTTCTCTATCATACAATACATGGAATTTCTCTGAATTATTTATTACATGTGCAATTATGTTCCCAATTTATAGAGCTGTATTTTTAGGCTTTTTTAAATTTTGTGTATTTGTGATCAACAAATCATTTGCTGGCTGCTATTGACACATTTTTCTTTAGTGGTAGCACGGATGTTCTGTGGGTTTTATATGTCTGTATACTTTTAATCAATATTATGTCACTTTAAATCTTTACACAACCTTTATTGCCTTATTTATATTTTTGGGTGATGGAATCATAAATGAATAATCTATCAAATTACTTTTTTCTTGTAGCGTATTGGGATGTTTCTAGGACTGACTATTTCATAACAGATTGTATAATAGTTTACCACATATTGAAACATTTAAAGAAAATGACCAATTCAATATATGCTATTTATTAAATGAATTGTACAAATGATTAGTTGATTATTGCTGAAAGAGTTTGTGTGTATATTTCTCCATCTTTGTGGTGTCAGCCATCTAAGTCACATTTAGGGAAATAGGTACATTAAATGATATTGTAAAGTGAGGATTTAGGGCCTTTATCTCAATTTCCTGTATAATGCCGCGTACACACGGTCGGACTTTCCAACAGGAAATGTTGGATGTGAGATTGTTGGCGGAAAATGTGTGTGTGTGTATGCGCCATTGAACATTTGCTGTCGGACTTTCCGCCAACAAATGTTGGCTAGCAGGCTCCTAAATTTTCCGCCAACAAAACTTTGTTGCCAGACTTTCCGTCAAACAAAAGTTCACGCATGCTCGGAATCAAGTACGAGCCGGAAGCTCTTGGTCTTGTAAAACTAGCGCTCGTATTGGAGATATCACTTGACTATAGAATCTCCTTTTTATCGGCTAACCGCACGTCTTGTAGTCACTACATTTGTAATTGTTGGCCAACATTTGTGTGACCATGTGTATGCAGGACAAGTTGGAGCCAACAACCTTCGAACAAAATTCTACGGTTTTGTTGTCGGAAAGTCCGTTCGTGTGTACGGGGCATTAGAGTGACATTTTCTGGCACTCACTTGAGCTCTGTGGTAAGTCAGGAGAAAATATACCAATCTCCAGAATGAATAGTTGTGATTAATAGCAATTTATAAAGAATTTAACATTTTACATTACTTACCGTTATAAACCAGAAACTGTCTCATGTATTCTGCATCCAATCATGAGTCTACATTTGGAATGTTGTTAATGACATCAATTCAAATAATACAAATTGTCGTAAATCATGTCCTCAAATGGCCTGCATGGCTGACTTTTGCTTTATTTCCTTAGATTTTCATTCTTCATTTATCATATGATATACAATATTATTTAAAAAAAAGAAACTGTAATGAGGAATCAGACGATTCTGACAAATTTTTTTCTCTCTGGATTGTCGGACCTTCCATCTCTTCAGCTTCCTCTTTTTCTCTTCTTCCTTCTCATCTACCTTCTGACATTCATCTGGAATTTGCTGATCATTGTCCTCATACTCACTGACTCTCACCTCCATGTTCCTATGTATTTCTTCCTTGGGAACCTGGCCTGTTTGGATCTCTGTTGTTCTTCAGTAACCATCCCACGAATGTTATTTGACCTTCACACCAAGAGAAGAAAGATTACCACAGCAGCTTGTATAACCCAAGTCTTCTTCTTTATGTTTTTTGGTACTTCTGAAGCTATTCTGTTGGCTGTCATGTCCTATGATCGATATACCGCCATTTGTCAGCCATTACATTATGTGCAACTCATGTATTGGAAAGTGTGTGTACAGATGATGTCCATTGTGTGGTGTCTTGGCTTTACCAATTCTTTTGTTCATACACTTTCTGTCCTAAATTTAACATTTTGTGGATCAGATATTTTGGAAAATTTCTTCTGTGACCTGCCCCAATTTTTTCAGATCTCCTGCAGTGACATCTACATCAACATTCTGCTCCTTTTTCTCTTGGGTGGGTTCATTGCAGTTGGTTCTCTAATACTGACCTTCCTGCCCTATGTCTATATATTCAAAACTGTCCTGAAATTACAAGTTAAAGGTAACAGAAGTAAAGTTTTCTCTACATGTACCTCCCACCTGACAGCAGTCTTCGTATTTTATTGTTCCACTATGTTTAATTATTTTCATCCTAGTTCCGGTTATCATTTCCCTGGTGCTAAAGTGGCGCCCGTCTTCTATGCCACGCTCATTCCTCTTTTCAATCCTCTGATCTATAGTCTGAGGAACCAGGATTTCAGAACAGCATTTCACAATGTATTTCAGGGTATCTTCTCCATCTCTTCATCTAAGCTTAACCCTCATTCTTGGATATCAACACTATATAAGAGTTTATATAGAGTGAGCAAGGTATCTTTACCAAAGGCGTGAGGACCGTTCACATTTAAATTTCATTAAAGCCTCGTACACACACATGATCAGATTTTCCTTTGGGAAATGGGTGATGACAGGCTGTTGGCGGAAAATCTGACCATGTGTACGCTCCATCGGACAATTGTTGTCGGATTTTCCATGGACAATTTTGGATAGCAGATTTTTTAATTTTTTGCGGACAAATGTCTGTTATCGGATTTTCCGAGCGTGTCAAAAGTCCAAAGTACAAACCCGCATGCTCGGAAGCAAGGATGAGCCAGAAGTGGTCGGTCTTGTAAACTAGCGTTCGTAATGGAGAATTAACATTCGTGATGCAGCAAATTATGAAATTTCCAAATGCAGCGCACAATTCTCTTCTTCTTTAATGGGATAATAATGAAGCTGCTTTGCTGGTGATACTGATGGAGTTATTGCAAACACATTTCAAAGGCTTTTTTTTAATAGTGATATCAAGAATAATATTATTATGCTTTTTCTTTTTTTGTTACCACAACACCATTATTCCGTAGTTTTTTAAGATCAAAGATACAACTATTGGTGTCCCTTGTTAATTGAACATTGTATTTTTTTAACTGCCTACTCCCAAACTGTCATTTGAAGTAAAACACATAGCCAAGTATTATTCTACACAATTCTTTTATTGTGCATTAAAAAAAGAAAACAAATAAAATTAGACATGATATCTGCCAATAGAACTTAACCAAAAAGTGCATTCTACACATCCAAAAATATAGAAAATATACCAAATCAAATCATTATTATTCAACCAAAAAATAATGTCAAAGCAATAACTCCAAGGCCAATAATAAATAACACGTTATCTCCTCCGATTCCGCAACTAGTCTGGTTAACGAACGGCCATTCAGAAACAAACTGAAAAGCACTAAATGAAAAGCGCAAAATAAAAAGCTCAAATCAACAATCACCAAACTTCTACTAACACGAAATTAGCAGAAGGAACCCAAAGAGTGGCGCTAAAGAGCTGAAAAACCACCTAGTACGTCACTACGTTCGTGTTTGTTGGCCGACAATTCCTTGCTGTTTGTATGCAAGACAAGTTTGGGCCAATGCCCTTTGGAAAAAAGTCCACTGTTTTGTTGGCAAACAATCCGATCGTGTGTATGAGGCTTTACTTTGAATATCCAATCCTATTCCAGCAAAAAAATTTTTACTGAATATTTAAATTAAACACACATTCACCTTATTTGCTAACAAAAAATAATGGGATGTAGTTTCCAGAGGGCTTTATTCACCTATAACACAAAATAAATACAGAATATACTGTTCATTAAGTGCATTATGCAGCATGCAAAGCTAATCATATAACAAAATTTGCAGCTTGTAAAATGTTTGCTCCACACTCTATGCCAATGAATGGAATGCGTATGCTTGATGTGTAAAAAATAAATCTTTAAAGAGCAACACAACGTGCAAAAAATGTATATGTGCACAGATATATCACGCGATATACTCTTGTCATATTTTTCTTACTTTAAGCAATGTGCTCCACTCTCTCCTATATCAGTGCTCTTGTGCAACAAACTGTAATCACACTCACCAATTGTGTTTAGACATGTGCAATTTGTTTCGTTTTTTTTAGTTTTTCGTTTTCTTTCCTTATATATTCGTTCATTCGTTATCGTACGAATGAACAAACGATTCGCTAAAAATTTTAACGAATAATGAATCGTTCGAATCGAACGAATACGAAAAAACAACGAAAATCCGAAATAACCAAATTAGAAACAACGAAACTACGAAAGAAGAAAATCCAAAAAACGAAAACAGGAACAACGAAAATCAAAATGAACGAAAAAATTTGTACATTCGTAACTTTTTATTTTGTTGAATTGGTAATTTTCCGTGTCCCTTACAATGGCGCTGCTTAACGTGCCTCGAAAGGATTGAACGAAAAAATTCGTACATTCGTAACTTTTTTTTTTTGTTCGATTCGTAATTTTCCGTGTCTCTTACAATGGCACTGCTTAACGTGCTTCGAATGGATTGAACGAAAAAATTTGTACATTCGTAACTTTTTTTTTTTGTTCGATTCGTAATTTTCCGTGTCTCTTACAATGGCACTGCTTAACGTGCTTCGAATGGATTGAACGAAAAAATTTGTACATTCGTAACTTTTTTTTTTTTTGTGATTCGTAATTTTCCGTGTCTCTTACAATGGCGCTGCTTAACGTGCTTCGAATGGATTGAACGAAAAAATTGGTTGAATTGGTAATTTTTTTTTTCAATTTGGATTATTTTGTGTCTCCCAAAATGTAATAATAGCATACACATTACATAAAATTATGAATTATGCTCCGATTACGAATCTACGAAAACAATGTTACGAAAGTACGAATAAATCAATCTAACGAAAGTATGAATGTAACTAAATCTATGAAAATACGAATGCGTCCCGAATTTCGATTAAACAAAAATTAAACTAACAGAAAAACGAATCAACAAAAAATAACTCTTACGAAAATACGAATCGTTACGAATACGAACACCGACGACTTATTAAAATTACGAATCGCTACGAATCAACGGAAACGAACAGAAAATAAACAAAAATAAACAAATTTTTCTATTGTGCACATGTCTATTATTTAGGTCTGTTGGTATTGCCATCAAAATTAAACTAACAGAAAAACAAATCAACGAAAAAATAACTCTTACGAAAATACGAATTGTTACGAATACGAACACTGACGACTTACGAATTTACGAATCGTTACGAATACGAACACCGACGACTTACGAATTTACGAATCGTTTCGAATCAACAGAAACGAAAGAAACGAAACGAAAATAAACAATTTTTTCTGTTGTGCACATGTCTAATTGTGTTACCTTCCCATCACAGAAAGGTAAGTCAGCTTATTGACTTTTCATTCTTCACACTTTTTACCTTCACATTAATACCAAGTAATATTTTCACCTCCTCGTCTCACTAGATGAACAAACTCTCATATGGTGATTCCTGATAAATAATGTAAAATAAACTTAATACAGAGAAAATCTATTTTTTTTAAATTACATAAAAGCAATATAGAAGCTGTTCCTTTCTCTTGGAAAAAATGCAAACAGCACCATAACAATCACTTAAACAAACATATCCAATAATTATGGCTTGGGCTGGTGTGGGGAAAAGATCAAGAACACAGCAAAGATTGACCGTTTGCCGACCGCCCTCCGCCATTTGACGGTGGCAGAAGGGCTCCCCTGTGCGAATCGCCATAGCTGTATGGCGGCCGCTTTAACAACTTCAGCCCCAAACCATTTGGCTGGCCAAAGACCAGAGCACTTTTCACGATTCAGCACTGCGTCGCTTTAACTGACAATCGCGCGGTCGTGCCACATGGTTTCCAAGCAAAATAGAGATTTATTTTGGTGGTATTTGATCACCTCTACATTTTTAATTTTTTTGCGTTATAAACAAAAAAAGAGCGCCAATTTTGAAAAAAAAACGCATTGTTTTTAAATTTTTGCTATTATACATATCCCCCAAAAATATATATATAAAAGTTTTTTCCTCAGTTTAGGCTGATACGTATTCTTCTACATATTTTTTGTATACAAAATCGCAATAAGCGTTTATTGATTGGTTTGCACAAAAGTTATAGCGTCTACAAAATAGGGGATAGTTTTATGGCATTTTTATTAATATTTTTTTTTTACTAGCAATGTCGGCGATCAGCGATTTTCATTTTGACTGCGACATTATGGCTGACAGATCGGACACTTTTGACACATCGATTAGTGTGATTAAAAATGCATTGATTACTGTGTAAATGTGACTGGCAGTGAAGGGGTTAACACTAGGGGGCACTGCAGGGGTTAAGTGTGTCCTAGGGAGTGATTCTAACTGTGGGGGGAGGGGCTAAGTTTGACACGTCACTGATCACATCTCCTGATTACAGGGAGCAGAGATCAGTATCCTGTCACTTGGCAGAACGTCTCAGCGATCGTCTCACGGAGAGGAAGAACGGGGAAATGCTATTGTAAACAAGCATTTCCCCGTTCTTTCTCTCCTTGAGACGATCGCGGGTATCCCTGCGGAGATCGAGTCCGCGGGAGAAGCGATCCTACTCACGGAGCTTGCAGTGGGCACGCACGCCCCCACATGATGGCACAATGGCAAATTCAAAGGGACGTATAGGTACGCTCATTTGCACAGCCGTGCCATTCTGTTGATGTAAATCTACACGGGGCGGTCTTTAGGCGGTTAAGGGGTATAGGGGGCACACCCGCCATGGTACTGAGGAGCTGATGAGCGTGCCCGGCGGCCGCGATGTCCGCCGGTCACATGCGATCGCTCCTGACAGAGCCAGAATGAGGATCTGTGTGTGTAAAACTGCTATAGGGCGGTCAGCGAGTGGTTATTCTGTAGAGAAAGTAGAACAGTGGTTGCTTCCATGCAATAATATCTAAGATAAAAATAAAATGGAGAAGCCGCGCTAATTGTGATAGAAACTATACATTTAAACCTGAAACAATTAGCTTATTCAGTGAGGCTCAGTGAAAATTTTAATTAAATATCTAAGAAAATAAAAATATATTTTATAGATAAATCAGTCCAAAAATATTAATAAATGAACCAGTCCACATGGTATAAAAATGATAGCAAAGAGTGTGTTGTGCTAGGTGAAGTCCAAAATACTGTGAATATTCCAAACAAAAAACACACCAGTGATGTTATCATAACAAAGTGCACCACCACCTTGAGGAAGACATGCTTACCAGAAAGTAAGCCAAATATGCAGATGGCTTTAACCCAGCCCAGGCCTTTTTATTGCAAAAGAGCGCAATAGCGGTGAGATCTTTGCAGGCTTGGAATCACATGTAAGCGTTGGTTTCCGAAAACGTAATTAACCCAAAAGAAAAAACGTGTATAACATAGCGTAATATTGTCAAGTTGAACAAATATATAATCCAAATAATTGCACTTACAATATGAGAATAAAATATGCGCATAAAAAGACATAACCGGTGAGTAAATCAAATCCAGTGCACCAACACCACATAGAGAGCCTCCTTACCAAATAGCAAGCCCAAAAATGCAGATATCCCCCACAGGTAGCTGATTCATCAGCTGGATGCAAACGTGGAGTCAGTAGATGATTGGACCAAAATTGTATCTCTCGTAGAATTTGGTAAGTGTCAACCCAAAAAAAAGGTATAACAGACCATGGCGTAATAACGTCTAAGCTTGTTTATTATATAAAAGAAGAAATGCACTTACAAACAAACAATCAATTTTGCATAAAATGGGAAGCCGGCCGGCAACAAACAGAGCTCCCGTCCTCCTCAACGAGACGTCATGAGTTTCTGACAAAATTACAGCTACCGTGCCAGGGGATTTCAATCATCTATACCAGGTGCTTATCCTAGATGACGGTCTGGTATACAGTATCTCACAAAAGTTTGGCCCAATTTGGACATTTTCACTTAGGGGTGTACTCACTTTTGTTGCCAGCGGTTTAGACATTAATGGCTGTGTGTTGAGTTATTTTGAGGGGACAGCAAATTTACACTGTTATACAAGCTGTACACTCACTACTTTACATTGTAGACAAGTGTCATTTCTTCAGTGTTGTCACATAAAAAGATAAGGATAAAATATTTACAAAAATGGGAGAGGTGTACTCACTTTTGTGAGATACTGTAAATGGCTCCTTCCGCTTATAATGGCCGGGACGTGTTGCACAGCCACTTATATAGGGACAAGGGGCGGGTCACCGGTTGATGTCACATGGTGACCCCGCCCATTATGATGTCACAGTCCCTGGGGATGCTTGGACTCTGACCTTATAAGGGGCAGGGTCACCTTGTGACAAAAGCCGGTGACCCCGCCCCTTGTCCCTATATAAGTGGCCGCGCAATGCGTCCTAGCCATTACAAGCGGAGAGAGCATTGTGTCAACATCAGGAGAAGAAGGAAGAAGGAGCAGAAGGCAGCGGCGACAACAGTGACGAACCAGAAGACCAACGCTAGTAAAAGAGCTGCAAGAAGATAGCAGAGGCCCGGTAGAAGAGATAAAGAGCGGGACAAGACCCCCGAAGTCGGAAGAAGACCCCCAAAGTCCGAAGAAGACCCCCGGAGCTTTCTAATAAAGTACTTTAAAAACCTGTGTTGTGTTTTTTTTTAACACTTTTTCCCTTAGGTGAATGGGTAGGGGTACCATGTACCCCATACTCATTCACATAGGGTGGGGGGCCAGGATCTGGGGGCCCCCTTATTAAAGGGGGCTCCCGGACTCTGATAAGCCCCCAGCCCACAGACCCCGACAACCAACGGCCAGGGTTGTCGGGAAGAGGCCCTTGTCCTCATCTACATGGGGACAAGGTGCTTTGGGGCCCACCGAGGGTCGCTGATGGAGGCGGCGGCATTGACTTCCTTCACTAGTCCCGTCTACCTGCAGTCACGTTCAAAATGAACGGACTTTACTCCGTGTGTGGGCAAGTCCGTTCATTTCAAAAGTCCGGCGGACCTCCGACAAAATTCCCGCGGATTGTCCGCCGGACCTAGGCCGGAAAAGTCTGGTCATGTGTGGGCAAGTCCGCTCGTTCGAAAAGTCCGGCGGACCTCCACTGTAAAGTCCGGCGGATTGTCCGTGGGACTAAGTCCGCTGGATAGTCCGATCGTGTGTACGCGGCATTAGAAAGATCTTCTAAATTGACGATTTTGTGAGAAATAAATATGTTTTCATTTTCTTTCCACATTTTACAAAAACTTTTGGAAAGAAATTACATGTTCAAAAGACTCATTATACCTCATAGAATATACATTGGGGTGTTTTCTTTCCAAAATGGGGTAATTTCATTGTCCTTGTGCTCCAGGGCCTTCAAAAATGTGATAGGTACTCAGAATGAAATGTGTAATTTATGCCTTTAGAACGCCTGATGGTGCTACTTGGATGTTGGGCCTCTGTATGTGGCCAGGCTGTGGAAAAGTTTCACACATGAGGTATCGCCATACTCTGGACGAATATCAGAATGTATTTTAGGGTGTAATTGCAATTATGCCTGCACGGTATGTGAGAAATAACTTATAAATATGACAATTTTGTGAAAAAAGAAAAAAGAAAAATATATATTTCTTAATTTTCCAAAGCAGTGTAGGAAAAAAATTGCAACTTCAAAAAAGTCACTATGCCTCTCACTAAATACCTCAGACTGTCTTCTTTCCAAAAATGTGTCATTTGGGGGGTATTTGTACTGTCTTGACATTTTTGGGCCTCAAGAAGATAGGCCATCAGTGCATTAGGATTGATACATTTTCAATAATGCGTAGCATGGCTTGCAGACTCTATAACTTTCACACAAACCGATGATCATACACATTTTTTTTTACAAAAGACATGTAGCAGAATACATTTTGGCCAAAATTAGATTTTTTCTGATTTCTTTTAAAACAGAAAATGTTGTTTATTTTCAAAATATTTGCTCTTTTTTTTTGCTTATATTGCAAAAAATTCAAAATGAAGTGGTGAATAAATACAACCAAAATAAATCTCTATTTGTGTGAACAAAATTCTAAAAATGTCATTTGGGTACAGTGTAGCATGAGTAATTGTCATTCAAAAGTGTGAGATCACTGAAAGCTGAAAATTGGTCTGAGAAGGAAGGGGGTGAAAGTATTGAGGTGTATATATATATATATATATATATATATATATATATATATATATATATATATATATATATATATATATATATATATATATCTATATCTATATCTATATCTATAGATAGATATATATATATATATATATAGATATAGATATAGATATAGATATAGATATAGATATAGATATATATTTAGCTTAAAAATGTCCAATGCTTGAGGATTACGAATGCATCCACTGAGCTTTAAAGGTGGGATTCATAACAAAAAAGGCACTATGTAAGATAGTTTGGATATCTTTTTCAAATGTACTGTTCTAGTTCTAATACTACAGATTTTCTGGGTGGCTATAGGATTTGACAATACAAAGAGCATGATAATATGAATGACCCAAATGACTCATCGTTGTAATGAGTCTGAGTAGCATGTCAACACCCAGAGGGATTTTTTTTTAAGTCCCACCTTTACATGTCCATTGATTTTTGGGACACCTATCACAAAAAATGCCAGAATCAAAGGATTCCATTAAGATGATCCCCACAGCCAGTTGTTGCTCTTAAAAATATTTATGTTTATTGAAAAAGCACAAACACAGATAATAAAACTAGACATGTGCACAACAAAAAAATTAGTTTATTTTCGTTACGTTTTTTTCGTTTCCGTTGATTCTTAACGATTCGTAAATTCGTACCTCGTCAGTGTTCGTATTCGCAACGATTCGTAAATTCGTTAGTCGTCGGTGTTCGTATTCGTAACGATTCGTATTTTCGCTAGAGTTATTTTTTCGTTGATTTGTTTTTCCGTTAGTTTAATTTTCGTTTATTCGAAATTCGGACGCATTCGTATTTATTTGTAACATTCGTAACATTCGTAGATTCGTAATCGGAGCATAATTTATAATTTTATGTAATGAGTATGCTATTATTACATTTTAAGAGACACGGAAAATTACGAATCGAAAAAAAAGTTACGAATGTACAAATTTTTTCGTTCAATCCATTCGAAGCACGTTAAGCAGCGCCATTGTAAGAGACACGGAAAATTACGAATCGGAAAAAAAAAAAAAATTACGAATGTACGAATTTTTTCGTTCAATCTATTCAAAACACGTTAAGCAGTACCATTGTAAGAGACACGGAAAATTACCAATTCAACAAAAAAAAAAAGTTACGAATATACAAATTTTTTCGTTCATTTTCATTTTCGTTGTTCCTGTTTTCGCTTTTCGGATTTTCTTCTTTCGTAGATTCGTAGTTTCTAATTAGTTTTTTTCAGATTTTCGTTGTTTTCGGATTCGTTCGATTCGAACGATTCGTTATTCGTTAAAATTTTTACCGAATCGTTCGTTAATTCTTACGATAACGAATGAACGAAAATAACGAAAAAAATACGAAAAACGAAAAAAAACTAAACGAATTGCACATGTCTAAATAAAACCAGTTGACATGTTTCAGCCTACAAGGCCTTAGTCATAACTAGTTAGAAATCTCTATTTGTCTGAACAAAATAATAAATTTTAAATTGTAAATGATGAACACAATGCAAAGACAATAGGCACAGGCAGCTATTCCTCTCAATTAAATAAAAACAAACTCTCTTAGGCATAGATGAATTAAAATTGGCACCGACGTTTGATAGCATTGCAAAAAGGTCAAAATGGTGAGACATAAAGCACAGGCAGCTTTTTTCCTAAAAAGAAAAATCAGAGCTATAGGCCTTCGATTTTTTTTGTGGCACCACAGTTTGATGGCAATCAACGTGGCCTAAATGTGGACTAGAAAGGTACTTGGAGCTGTTTAACCATTAAAAATTAAAGCCACACCTACAGTCTTGGAAGGTCTGTAAATTTTGTCCATAGCAGGTAGACATGTGCACAACAAAAAAATTTGTTTATTTTCGTTTTTTTCATTATCGTTGATTCGTAACGATTCGTAAATTCGTATGTCGTCGGTGTTCGTATTCGTAACGATTTGTAAATTCGTAAGTCGTTGGTGCTCGTATTCGTAACGATTCGTATTTTCGTTAGAGTTATTTTTTCGTTGATTCGTTTTTCCGTTAGTTTAGATTTCGTTTATTCGAAATTCGGACGCATTCGTATTTATTCGTACATTCAGAACATTCGTAACATTCGTAGATTCGTAATCGGAGCATAATTTATAATTTTATGTAATGTGTATGCTATTATTACATTTTAGGAGACACGGAAAATTACGAATCGAAAAAAAAAACGTTCCGAATGTACGAATTTTTTTGTTCAATCCATTCGAGGCACGTTAAGCAGTGCCATTGTAAGGGACACAGAAAATTACCAATTCAACAAAAAAAAAAAGTTCCGAATGTACGAATTTTTTCGTTCAATCCATTCGAAGCACGTTAAGAAGCGCCATTGTAAGAGACACGGAAAATTACCAATTCAACAAAAAAAAAAAAGTTACGAATGTACAAATTTTTTCGTTCATTTTGATTTTCGTTGATTCGTTGTTTCTAATTTGTTTTTTCCGGATTTTCGTTGTTTTCGGATTCGTTCGATTCGAACGATTCGTTAAAATTTTTAGCGAATCGTTCGTTCATTCGTACGATAACGAATGAACGAAAATAACAAAAAAAAACGAAAAACGAAATAAAAACAAAACTAATTGCACATGTCTAATAGCAGGGCATTGTTATAAATGGTAAAAGAGTGTGAAAATAAGGTACACTTCACAGCTTCTCCCACATTCAGATATTTTTTTTTTATTCCAACCCACTTGGCAGGAGCCAAACATTGTATACAGTCAGTAAATGAACAAGCTTTTCTCCTGCTGCTGCCTATGACAGCCTCTTCTGTCCTGTTAATGGTGGTTAAGGAAGAAAGGGATCCCTGAAGGCTCGCTGCATGCTTGGATAAGTGGTTTAGACTTCACATTCGTTTTTTTCTTGATTTTTGTACAGGGTTCTCCCTTAAAATGTATATCATACCTGAAGAGCCTGGTATGAATCGTAGGGGAACCACATGCCATTTTTTTTTTTTTTGGTGGAGGTTCCTTATTACCATTTACAGTATCTCACAAAAGTGAGTACACCCCTCCCATTTTTGTAAATATTTTATACTATCTTTTCATGTGACAACACTGAAGAAATGACACTTGTCTACAATGTAAAGTAGTGAGTGTACAGCTTGTATAACAGTGTAAATTTGCTGTCCCCTATAAATAACTCAACACACAGCCATTAATGCCTAAACCGCTGGCAACAAAAGTCAGTACACCCCTAAGTGAAAATGTCAAAATTGGGCCAAACTTTTGTGAGATACTGTATACCAGACCGTCATCTAGGATAAGCACCTGGTATAGATGATTGAAATCCCCTGGCACTTTGTGCACTTTGAGAACGAAGTGGACGGTAGCTGTAATTTTGTCAGAAACTCATGACGTCTCGTTGAGGAGGACGGGAGCTCTGTTTGTTGCCGGCCGGCTTCACATTTTATGCAAAAATTGATCTTTCGTTTGTAAGTGCATTTCTTCTTTTATATAATAAACAAGCTTAGACATTATTATGCCATGGTCTGTTATACCTTTTTTTTTGGGTTGACACTTACCAAATTCTACGGGAGATACGATTTTGGTCCAATCATCCACTGACTCCACGTTTGCATCCAGCTGACGAATCAGCTACCTGTGGGGATATCTGCATTTTTGGGCTTGCTATTTGGTAAGGAGGCTCTCTATGTGGTGTTGGTGCACTGGATTTGATTTACTCACCGGTTGTGTCTTTTTATGCGCATATTTTATTCTTATATTGTAAGTGCAATTATTTGGATTATATATTTGTTCAACTTGACAATATTACGCTATGTTATACACGTTTTTTCTTTTGGGTTAATTACGTTTGTGGAAACAAACGCTTACCTGTTGTTCCAAGCCTGCAAAGATCTCACCGCTATTGCGCTCTTTTGCAATAAAAAGGCCTGGGCTGGGTTAAAGCCATCTGCATATTTGGCTTACTTTCTGGTAAGCATGTCTTCCTCAAGGTGGTGGTGCACTTTGTTATGATAAGATCACTGGTGTGTTTTTTGTTTGGAATATTCACAGTATTTTGGACTTCACCTAGCACAACACACTCTGTGCTATCATTTTTATACCATCTGGACTGGTTCATTTATTAATATTTTTGGACTGATTTATCGATAAAATACATTTTTATTTTTGAATTTTCTTAGATATTTAATTTTAATTTTTACTGAGCCTCACAGAATAAGCTAATTGTTTCAGTTTTAAATGTATAGTTTCTATCACAATTAGCGCAGCTTCTCCATTTTATTTTTATCTTAGATATTATTGCATGGAAGCAACCACTGTTCTACTTTCTCTACAGAATAACCACTCGCTGACCGCCCTATAGCAGGTTTACACACACAGATCCTCATTCTGGCTCTGTCAGGAGCGATCGCATGTGTCCGGCGGACATCGCGGCCGCCAAGGATGCTCATCAGCTCCTCAGTACCGTGGCGGGCGCGTCCCCCTATACCCCTTAACCGCCTAAAGACCGCCACCAGTAGATTTACATTGACAGAACGGCACGGCTGTGCAAATGGGCGTACCTGTACGTCCCTTTGAATTTCCCATCATGCCATCATGTGCACACCGCCGGCGGCGCGTGCGTGCCCGCCACAAGCTTCATGAGTAGGATCGCGGGTCACATGGACACGATGTCCGTGGGGATACCCGCAATCGTCTCACAGAGAGGAAGAACGGGGAAATGCTATTGTAAACAAGCATCTCCCCGTTCTGCCTAGTGACAGGTCACTGATCACCGCTCCCTGTAATCGGGAGCGGTGATCAGTGACATGTCAAACATAGCCCCCCCACAGTTAGAATCTCTCCCTAGGGCACACTTAACCCCTGCGGCGCCCCCTAGTGTTAACCCCTTCACTGCCAGTCACATTTACACAATCAATTAAATAATCGCACCGATCGCTGTAAAAAAATGCGACTGGTTCCAAAAACGTGTCAAAAGTGTCCGATCTGTCCGCCATAATGTCGCAGTCACAATAAAAATCGCTGATCGCCGCCATTGCTAGTAAAAAAAAAATATTAATAAAAATGCCAAAAAACTATCCCCTATTTTGTAGACGCTATAACTTTTGTGCAAACCAATCAATAAACGCTTATTGTGATTTTTTTTTACAAAAAATATGTATAAGAATACATATCGGCCTAAACTTAGGAAAAAAAAGTTGTTTTATATATTTTTGGGGGATATTTATTATAGCAAAAACTAAAAAAACAATGTGTTTTTTTCAAAATAGTCGCTCTTTTTTTGTTTATAGCACAAAAAATAAAAACCGCAGAGGTGATCAAATACCACCAAAAGTAGTCTCTATTTGTGGGGAAAAAATTACGTCAATTTTGTTTGGGAGCCACGCCGCACGACCGCGCAATTGTCAGTTAAAGCGACGCAGTGCTGAATCGCAAAAAGTGCTCTGGTCTTTGGCCAGCCAAATGGTCCGGGCTGAAGTGGTTAAAGCGGCTGCCGCACAGCTATGGCGATTCACGCAGGGGAGCCCTTCTGCCACCGTCAAAGGGCGGAGGGCGGTCGGCAAACGGTCAATCTTTGCTGTGTTCTTGATCTTTTCCCCACACCAGCCCAGCCCATAATTATTGGATATGTTTGTTTAAGTGATTGTTCTGGTGCTGTATGCAATTTTTGCAAGAGAAAGGAACAGCTTCTATATTGCTTTTATGTAATTAAAAAAAAAAGATTTTCCCTGTTTTAAGTTTATTTTACATTATTTATCAGGAATCACCATATGAGAGTTTGTTCATCTAGTGAGAGGAGGAGGTGAAAATATTACTTGGTATTAATGTGAAGGTAAAAAGTGTGGAGAATGAAAAGGAATCATTCAATAAGCTGACTTACATTTCTGTGATGGGAAGGTAACACAATTGGTGAGTGTGTTTCCAGTTTGTTGCACAAGAGCACTGATATAGGAGTGGAGCACATTGCTTAAAGTAAGAAAAAGATGACAAGGGTATATCGCGTGATATATCTGTTCACATATAAAAATTTGCACGTTGTGTTGCTCTTTAAAGATTTATTTTTTACACATCAAGCATTCGCATTCCATTCATTGGCATAGAGTGTGGAGCAAACAT
The DNA here is from genome assembly GCA_028564925.1 of Lithobates sylvaticus. Classification (NCBI taxonomy): domain Eukaryota; kingdom Metazoa; phylum Chordata; class Amphibia; order Anura; family Ranidae; genus Lithobates; species Lithobates sylvaticus. The sequence continues at coordinate 298,079,156 of CM053031.1, read as the reverse complement.
TTTTCAAGCTGAAAATTTTGTTATATGATTATCTTTGCATGCTGCATAATGCACTTAATGAACGGTAGATTCTGTATTTATTTGGTGTTATGGGTGAATAAAGCCCTCTGGAATAGACATGTGCAATTCGTTTAGTTTTTTTTCGTTTTTCTTTTTTTCGTTATTTTCGTTCATTCGTTATCGTACGAATGAACAAACGATTCGCTAAAAATTTTTAACGAATAGTTCGAATCGAACGAATCCGAAAACAACGAAAATCCGAAAAAAACTAATTAGAAACAACGAATCTACGAAAGAAGAAAATCCGAAAAACTAAAACAGGAACAACGAAAATCAAAATGAACGAAAAAATTCGTACATTCGTAACTTTTTTTTTTTTTTTAGATTTGTAATTTTCCGTGTCTCTTACAATGGCGCTGCTTAACGTGTTTCGAATGGATTGAACGAAAAAATTCGTACATTCGTAACTTTTTTTTTTTTGCGATTTGGAATTTTCCGTGTCTCTTACAATGGCGCTGCTTAACGTGCTTCGAATGGATTGAACAAAAAATTTGTACATTCGTAACTTTTTTTTCGATTCGTAATTTTCCGTGTCTCTTAAAATGTAATAATAGCATACACATTACATAACATTATGAATTATGCTCCGATTACGAATCTACGAATGTTACGAAAGTACGAATAAATACGAATGCATCAGAATTTCGAATAATCGAATAAACGAAAATTAAAATAACGGAAAAACGAATCAACGAAAAAATAACTCTTACGAAAATACGAATCGTTACGAATACGAACACCGACGACTTACGAATTTACGAATCGTTACGAATACGAACACCGACGACTTACTAATTTACGAATCAACGGAAACGAAAAAAACAAAACGAAAATAAACACATTTTTTTGTTGTGCACATGTCTACTCTGGAAATTGCATCCCATTATTTTTTGTTAGCAAATAAGGTGAATGTGTGTCTAATTTAAATATTCAGTCAAAAAAAAAAGATTTTTTGCTGGAATAGGATTGGATATTCAAAGTAAAGCCTCGTACACATGATCAGATTACATAGTTACATAGTTACATAGTTAGTTAGGTTGAAAAAAGACACAAGTCCATCCAGTTCAACCACAAAAAAAAATATATAAAAAAAAATATATATACATGTCATACAATCCCATATACCCCATTCTATACCCACAGTTGATCCAGAGGAAGGCAAAAAAAAACAGCAGAGCATGCTCCAATTTGCTAAAGCAGGGAAAAAAATCCTTCCTGATCCCCCGAGAGGCAATCGGATTTTCCCCGGATCAACTTTACCTATAAATGTCAGTACCCCGTTATATTATGTACACTTAGGAAAGTATCCAGGCATTTCTTAAAGAAATCTACTAAGCTGGCACGAACCACCTCTGCAGGGAGTCTATTCCACATTTTCACAGCTCTTACTGTGAAGAAACCTTTCCGTATTTGGAGATGAAATCTCTTTTCCTCTAGACGTAAAGAGTGCCCCCTTGTCCTCTTTGTTGACTGTAAAGTGAATAACTCAACACCAAGTTCACTATATGGACCCCTTATATATTTATACATGTTGATCATCTTGGCCAACAAAACAGTGGACTTTTGTCCAAAGGGCGTTGGCCCAAACTTGTCTTGCATACAAACGGCAAGGAATTGTCGGCCAACAAACACGAACGTAGTGATGTACTATGTTGTTTTTCAGCTCTTTAGCTACATTCTTTGGGGTCCTTCTGCTAATTTCGCGTTAGTAGAAGTTTGGTGAGTGTTGATTCGCGCTTTTCAGTTCGCGCTTTTCATTTTGTGCTTTTCAGTTCGTTTCTGAACAGCCGTTCGTCAACCAGACATGTTGCGTAATCGGAGGAGATAACGTGTTATTTATTATTGGCCTTGGAGTTATTGCTTTGACATTATTTTTTTGGGATGAATAATAATGATTTGATTTGGTATATTTTATATAATTTTGGATGTGTAGAATGCACTTTTTGGTTAAGTTCTATTGGCAGATATCATGTCTAATTTTATTTGTTTTCTTTTTTTAATGCACAATAAAAAAAAATTCTGTAGAATAATACTTGGCTATGTGTTTTACTTCAAATGACAGTTTGGGAGTCGGCAGTTAATTTAAAAAAATACAATGTAAAATTGACAAGGGACACCAACATAGTTGTATCTTTGATCTTATAAACTACGGGATAATGGTGTTGTGGTGTTTTGGAAGGACCAGAACCAAGGTCCAGTATTTTTATATCTGCCCCTGGTCTAATTATTGAATATGAAGCGTGCACGCTCTGAAGTAATCACTCTGAGTCTGTGTCCAGTGTGAAATTACTTTCGCTCTTTATTTCCTCTTTTTCTTTGAAGTTTATATAAGAATAAAAATGGGAGGACTTTCAAACAAACAAGGCAAGACATATGCAAAGAGAATTGCGACATATTACTGTAACAAGTATATGAGTTTTTAGCTGATTAAGCTGAATTAGCAATTAATCCTAACTATGTTAGATAATATTAGATATTTTTGGTAACTTCTTCATCTCTTTTCCTTTGAGACGTTGGATGTTGATGTCATGTCTGTCTTGGGTCCAGTTCTCGGAAAGAGAGAGGCACAATCTTTTTATAATTTTTGCGGTTCGGCTTCAGGATGGGGGGGGAGAGCTAGCAGCTATCTGAGTTAGCATTAAGGTCAAAACAATCAAACAAAGCAATGACATAATGTTACACATTGAAATATACATTAAGCCTTAGCATTCTACCTAATACCTTATTGATGATAATATTTCATTTTAATATTACCTTAACCACATCCATTACAGTGGTAACAAATACAAAAAAAAAAAAAAAAAAGCATAATAATATTATTATTGATATCACTAGAAAAAAAAAGCCTTTGAAAATTAGTTTGCAATAACTCCATCAGTATCACCAGCAAAGCAGCTTCATTATTATCCCATTAAAGAAGAAGAGAATTGTGCGCTGCATTTCCAGATTTCATAATTTGCCGCGCCACGAATGTTAATTCTCCATTACGAACGCTAGTTTACAAGACCGACCGCTTCTGGCTCGTCCTTGCTTCCGAGCATGCGGGTTTGTACTTTGGACTTTTGTGTACACACGCTCGGAAAATCCGACAACAGACATTTCCTTGCGAAAAATTAAAAAATCTGCTATCCAAAATTTGTCCGCGGAAAGTCCGACAACAATTGTCCGATGAAGCGTACACATGGTCAGATTTTCCGCCAACAGCCTGTCATCACACATTTCCCATCGGAAAATCTGATCGTGTGTACGAGGCTTTGATGAAATTGATATGTGAACAGTCCTTACGCCTTTGGTAAAGATACCTTGCTCACTCTATATAAACTCTTCTATATTTTTAGTATCCAAGAATGAGGGTTACGCTTAGATGAAGAGATGGAGAAGATACCCAGAAATACATTGTGAAATGCTGTTCTGAAATCCTGGTTCCTCAGACTATAGATGAGAGGATTGAAAAGAGGAATGAGCGTGGCATAGAAGACGGGCGCCACTTTGGCACCAGGGAAATGATAACCGGAACTAGGATGAAAATAATTAAACATAGAGGAACAATAAAATACGAAGACTGCTGTCAGGTGGGAGGTACATGTAGAGAAAACTTTACTTCTGTTACCTTTAACTTGTAATTTCAGGACATTTTTTAATATATAGACATAGGGGAAGATGGTCAGTATTAGAGAACCAACTGCAATGAACCCACCCAAGAGAAAGATGAGCAGAATGTTGATGTAGATGTCACTGCAGGAGATCTGAAACAACTGGGGCAGGTCACAAAAGAAGCTTTCTATATTATCTGAGCCACAGAATGATAATCTTAAGGCACAAAGTGTATGAACCAAAGAATGGGTAAAACTGAAACACCACACAATGGACATCATCTGTACACACACTTTCCAACACATGAGTTGCACATAATGTAATGGCTGACAAATGGCGGTATATCGATCATAGGACATGACAGCCAACAGAATAGCTTCAGAAGTACCAAAAAACATAAAGAAGAAGACTTGGGTTATACAAGCTGCTGTGGTAATCTTTCTTATCTTGGTGTGAATGTCAAATAACATTCGTGGGATGGTTACTGAAGAACAACAGAGATCCAAACAGGCCAGGTTCCCAAGGAAGAAATACATAGGAACATGGAGGTGAGAGTCAGTAACTATGAGGACAATGATCAGCAAATTCCAGATGAATGTCAGAAGGTAGATGAGAAGGAAGAAGAGAAAAAGAGGAAGCTGAAGAACTGGAAGGTCCGACAATCCCGAGAGAAATAAACTAGTCAGAGTTGTCTGATTCCTCATGTCAGTTTTTTTTAAATTATATTTTATATCATATAATAAATAAAGAATGAAAATCAAAGGAAATAAAGCAAAAGTCAGCCATGCAGGCCATTTGAGGACATGATTTAAGACAATTTGTATTATTTTAATTGATGTCAGTAACAACATTCCAAACGTAGACTCATGATCGGATGCCGAATACATGAGACAGTTTCTGGTTTATAACGGTAAGTAATGTAAAATGTTAAATTCTGTATAAATTGCTATTAATGACAACTATTCATTCTGAAGATTGGTATATTTCCTCCTGACTTACCACAGAGCTCAAGTGATTGCCAGAAAATGTCACTCTAATGCCCCGTACACACGATCGGACTTTCCGACAACAAAACCGTAGAATTTTGTTCGAAGGCTGTTGGCTCCAACTTGTCTTGCATACACACGGTCACACAAATGTTGGCCAACAATTACGAACGTAGTGACTACAAAATGTGCGGTTAGCCGATAAAAAGGAAGTTCTATAGTCATTTGATATCTCAATTACGAGTGCTAGTTTTACAAGATTAAGAGCTTCCGGCTCGTACTTGATGCCGAGCATGCGTGAACTTTTGTGCAACGAAAAGTCTGACAACAAAGCTTTGTTGGCAGAAAATTTGAGAACCTGCTAGCCAACATTTGTTGGCGGAACGTCCGACAGCAAATGTTCAATGGTGCATACACAGAGTGGGACTTTCCACCAACAAGCTCACATCCAACATTTCCTGTCGGAATATCCGACCGTGTGTATGCGGCATTATACAGGAAATTGAGATACAGGCCCTAAATCATCACTTTACAATATCATTTAATGTACCTATTTCCCTAAATGTGACTTAGATGGCTGCCACCACAAAGATGGAGAAATATACACACAAACTCTTTCAGCAATAATCAACTAATCATTTGTACAATTAACTTAATAAATAGCATATATTGAATTGGTCATTTTCTTTAAATGTTTCTATATGTGGTAAACTATTATAACTTCATTTATGAAATAGTCAATACTAGAAACATCCCAATACGCTAGAAAGAAAAAGTCATTTGACAGATTATTAATTTATTGTTTAGTCTGTAATGGATGTGATTAAAAGTATCATGACATGTCTATTTCAATATATATATATATATATATATATATATATAGATATATATATATGCATGTTTTATATATCTATCATATATCAGCTTCTACGCTTATAAGCCTTAAAACCATATTCAGTAGATATCAAAGCTTGCCCCTTTCTTACTGTGGAACTGGACTGCAAGAGTTAACAGAGAAGGTATCCACCTTACCAACCGTTCAGTGTCTGCCAACCCTCTCCTCCAATCCCTACACTGGCTCCCAATCACCCAGCGAATTAAATTCAAACTACTAACCACAACATACAAAGCCATTCTCAACTCTGCCCCGAGTTACATCACCAATCTTGTCTCCAAACATATCCCAAACCGTCCTCTCCGCTCTTCTCAAGACCTCCTCCTGTCAAGCTCTCTCGTCTCCTCCTCCCATGCTCGTCTCCAGGATTTCTCCAGAGCCTCTCCCATCCTCTGGAACTCACTGCCTTAACCTGTCCGGCTGTCCCCTACTCTAGCTAGCTTCAGGCGATCCCTGAAAACTCATCTCTTTAGGGAAGCCTATCACGTCTCCAACTAATCTTCTACCACTTCCATCAGCTCATTCCCCACAGTTACAACCTTTTGTATCACCTCCCCCACCCTATTAGATTGTAAGCTCTTCTGAGCAGGGCCCCCCTTAATCCTCTTGTATTTTATTGTATTATAACTGTATTGTCTCCCTTTTTATATTGTAAAGCGCTGCGTAAACTGTTGGCGCTATATAAATCCTGTAATAAATAAATAAATAAAAAGTTTGCACCTGCTCTGAGAATACACTCAAAAAAATATAGATAACACCAATGGTCTAAAAAAAGTGAGGACATTGCAAGAACACAGCTACTTCCTCATATGAAAGTCCCAGCTAAAAGCCAATACTTTGTCACATACTTTGTCATAATATATTTTTATATTTGTGGCTGTTTTGTGGTTTGCATGCGCCAGCCTTATCTGATGTGTCTTAACCTTAGCAAAATGCTAAATAAGTCTTGCAAAGCGGAAATATTAAAACAGAACGTTTTTATTCTGAACTGAGTGTCAGCGTAATCACTTCAGAGCGTGCATGCTTTATATTCAATAATTTGATCAGGGGTAGATATAAAAATACCAGACCTTGGTTCTGGTTCTGATCCAATACAATTCCATCACCCAAAAATACAAATAAGGCATTTATTTAAGGCAAAGATTTAAAGTGACATAATATTTATTAAAAGTATACAAACATATAAAACCCACAGAACATCCACGCTACCACTAAAGAAAAATGTGTCAATAGCAGCCAGCAAATGATTTGTTGATCACAAATACACAAAATATAAAAAAGCCTATAAATGCAGCACTATATATTGTGAACAATATTGCACATGTAATAAATAATTCAGAGAAAGTCATATATACTATATGATGGAGAAATAGATGAAAGGTCCCCACACCAATCTTCCATGCACAATAAAAGCACACGCACCCCCCGTGCTCACAGCGGGTCCCCTACCAGACAAATTGGGCCCTCAGATTATAGAGTGGCCCTCTGAGTGAGTAACCAGCGAGTAACCTCCGCTCCCCGGATCTCACCCAGTCCAAAATTAGATTCCATGACCGTTGGGGTCAATCAGGCCCCTAAACTGGCTAACCACACAGAGGGTACCAATCCAGTTATTGCTCGGATTGCTCGGTCGGATTTCCAGTAGGTTGATTTGAATCACTCTGTTGGGTGTCCGGGATTGGTTGGATGATTCTCTCTGGTTACTCGCTCAGAAGGCCACTCTATAATCTGAGGGTCCAATTTGTCTGGTAAGGAGACCTGCTGTGAGCACGGGGGTGCGGTGTGCTTTTCTTGTGCACTGAAGATTGGTGTGGGGATCTTTCATCTATTTCTCCATCATACAATATATGGACTTTCTCTGAGTTATTTATTATATGTGCAATATAACCCAATTGTTCACAATTTATTGCGCTGCATTTTTAGGCTTTTTTATAATATTTATTAATTTGGACCTGAAATGTGTCCATTTACATACCCAAGCTCTTTCAGAAATATTCAATTAACTATTTAATGCCAAGCATCGATAATTTCAAGAAACTATTATATAAGCACCTGAATGACCGCAGCATACAGGGATATACAATGTAATACTGACATATAATCACACACATAGGTTGGACTTGATTGACTTGTGTCTTTTTTTCAACCTCACCTACTATGTAACTATGCCAGAGCTTACTCAAGCCTCAAAAAAGGTAAATTGTTGGTACTCACTTAGCTGGTGCCTCTGTGACTGAAGTGGCCATTTTTTTTTTTACGGTGTCATGAGGTACAGTATCATGTGACCCAGAATAAGAAAAAAACTGCTGCAAAAGTGACTGCAGAGCTCAATCTTGTCTAGTGCATGTTATCAGGCCAAAATCACCAGGGTATGTAAACTTTTGATCAGAGTCATTCGGGTAGTTTCTGTTGCCATTATGATTTAAAAAGAGTAAACACAGTTAATTGATAATAAATGGCTTCAGTCAAACACTAACCATGAGTGAGAGAAAAGTTTTTGTGTTATCATATTCTCTGAAAAATGGCCAAGAAATCATAAATACTGCCAGGGTATGTAAACATATAAGCACAACTGCACATTAGCATTGAAGCTATAAAGAAAAAGGACCATCTCTGGACAGGAGGTGCAATTCCACCAAAGTTGCAAGAGTTGTAAAAATGAATTTTGTTTCGAAGAGTGTTGACTCAAACTTGTCTTGCATACACACAGTCACACAAATGTTGGCTAACGATTACGAACGTAGTGAGGTACTAGATGTACGACGTGGTTTTCCAGCTCTTTAGCACCACCCTTTGGACTCCTTCTGCTAATTTTGTGTTAGTAGAAGTTTGGTGAGTGTTGATTCGTGCTTTTCTTTTCACGTTTTTCATTTTGTGCTTTTCAGTTAGTTTCTGAACGGCCGTTCGTCAACCAGCCATGTTGCGGAATCAGAGGAGATAATGTGTTATTTATTATTGGCCTTGAAGTTATTGCTTTGACATAATTTTTTTGGTTGAATAATGATTTGATTTGGTATATTTTCTATATTTTTGGATGCATAGAATGCACTTTTTAGTTAAGTTCTATTGGCAGATATCATGTCTAATTTTTTTTTTTATTTGTTTTTAATGCACAAAAAAAAAACATAATAATATTATTCTTGATATCACTAGAAAAAAAAGCCTTTGAAAATGAGTTTGCAATAACTCCATCAGTATCACCAGCAAAGCAGCTTCATTATTATTAGACACGTGCACAACAAAAAAATTTGTTTATTTTCGTTTTGTTTTTTTCGTTTCTGTTGATTCGTAACGATTCGTAAATTCGTAAGTCGTCTGTGTTTGTATTCGTAACGATTTGTTTTTTCGTAAGAGTTATTTTATCGTTGATTAGTTTTTCCAGTTTAATTTTCGTTTATTCGAAATTCGGACGCTTTCGTATTTATTCGTACTTTCGTAACATTCGTAGATTTGTAATCGGAGCATAATTCATAATTTTATGTAATGTGTATGCTATTATTACATTGTAAGAGACACGGAAAAATTACGAATCGAAAAAAAAAGTTACGAATGTACAAAATTTTTCGTTCAATCCATTCAAAGCACGTTAAGCAGCGCCATTGTAAGAGACACGGAAAATTACGAATCGAAAAAAAAAAAAAAAAGTTACGAATGTACGAATTTTTTCGTTCAATCCATTCGAAGCACGTTAAGCAGCGCCATTGTAAACGACATGGAAAATTACGAATCGAAAAAAAAAAAAAAAAGTTACGAATGTACGAATTTTTTCATTCAATCCATTCGAAGCACGTTAAGCAGCGCCATTGTAAGAGACACGGAAAATTACGAATCGAAAAAAAGTTACGAATGTACAAATTTTTTCGTTCAATCCATTCGAAGCCCGTTAAACAGCGCCATTGTAAGGGACACGGAAAATGACCAATTCAACAAAAAAAAAGTTACGAATGTACGAATTTTTTCGTTCATTTTGATTTTCGTTGTTCCTGTTTTCGTTTTTCGTATTTTCTTCTTTCGTAGATTCGTTGTTTCTAATTATTTTTTTTCGGATTTTCGTTGTTTTCGGATTCGTTCGATTCGAACGATTCGTTATTCGTTAAAATTTTTAGCGAATCGTTCGTTCATTCGTACGATAACAAATGAACGAATATTTAACGGAAAAAAAAGAAAAACGAAAAAAAACAAAACGAATTGCACATGTCTAATTATTATCCTATTAACTGTTTCCCGATCGCCTCATGTAGATATACGTCTACAGAATGGCACGGGCAGGCAAAAGCACGTACCTGTACGTCCCCTTTAAATGCCTGCCCGTGGGTCGCGCGCGCGCGCCAGCAGCGCGCTCGCGACCCGGTCGGGAGCTCCGTGACCCCGGCCGCGGGACCAGCGGACCCGATCGCCGCTGGTATCCCGCGATCGGGTTACGGAGCTGAAGAACGGGGAGAGGTATGTGTAAACAAACCTCTCCCCGCGCTTCCTACTCTGCCTGTCATTGATTGGCTGTTCCCGGTCCCGATTACGAATCTACGAAAACAATGTTACGAAAGTACGAATAAATCAATCTAACGAAAGTACGAATGTAACTAAATCTACGAAAATACGAATGCGTCTGAATTTCTAATAAACGAAAATTAAACTAACGAAAAAAACAAATCAACAAAAAAACAAATCAACGAAAAAATAACTCTTACGAAAATACGAATCGTTACGAATATGAACACCGACGACTTACGAATTTATGAATTGTTACGAATACGAACACCGACGACTTACGAATTTACGAATCGTTACGAACACCGACGACTTACGAATTTACGAATTGTTATGAATCAACGGAAACGAAAGAAACAAAATGAAAATAATTTTTTTTTCTATTGTGCACATGTCTAGTTTGTACTTTGGACTTTTGTCTGATGGACTTGTGTACACACGATTGGACAATCCGACAACAAACATTTGTTGGTGGAAAATTTGAGAATATGCTAGCCAACATTTGTTGTCAGAAAGTCCGACAACAATTGTCGGATGGAGCGTACACACGGTCGGACTTTCCGCCAACAAGCTCACATCCAACATTTCCCGTTGGAAAATCTGATCGTGTGTACGGGGCATTAGTGTGACATGAAAGGGCAAAGAGGTATATCTTCTGAGATTCTCCAACCTTAATTAAGACTTAGAACCTTCATTATGCCGCGTACACATGACCGGAATTTCCAGCGGACTTCCGACAGTCTTTCCGAACGGACTTGGACACACACAATCACACCAAAGTCAGACGGAATCGAACGTTACACTGGTTAAATTTATTTTCTAATAAGGTTAAGCAGGATGATTTTGTCTAAAATTATTTTGCAACCTTTAGAAACATGTCAACATTTTGTTTTTTCACTTTCTTTCAGTATCCATTTTCAACTTAAATGCATTTCATTTTTCTTTGAATTATTAATTTATCAATAGAGAAAACATGAGTGTCAGCGGGGGATTAGTTTATTCAAGTGATGCTTTATTTTCTGTAGAGATTCATTTTACAGAGGAGCTGTGTTCTGGAATAATCTCAGATGACTACTGAGCCGGCATACACTCCGGGGTGCTCCGAAGATGTCAGGGGAGATGTATGCATTATAAATATGTGGATGTGTGGATAATACAACATCATTGTCACCCAAAATGCCACATGAATTTTGTTTTATATTTATTCATCTTTTTTGTATATTTTTCTCCAGAATAAACTTACTGATATTGAATCCCCATTCATAAAAATATACCTTTTCTAGAGGTATTCAAGACAAAATCCTGAAAGAAGCCAAAACAAAAGAAAAATTTTATTGTTTGACAATGTCAAGGCATTTTCTTGTTTTCTTTTTTAGCTTTATATTTTCAGAGTTTTAATTTTATTTTCATTCTTACTTTTATTCAAAATGCTTGAAACTATAATTAGAGTGATATACTTCTATCTAATTTCTAAAATTTAGGTAATATGTCTTTTATTCAATTAATTTTTTTTATTTATTTCAGGTACTTATATAGTACTGTTAATTTAAGCAGTGCGTTACATATACAGTAGTACCTTGGATTACGAGCATCTTTCGTTCCAGAAGAATGCTTGTAATCCAGAGCACTCGTATATCAAACCGAGTTTCCCCATAGGAATCTATGGAAACTCAGATAATTCATTCCAGTGTCACTGCTAGTGTATGCAGTACCGCATGTGTCCAGGTTTGGGGGGGGGGCAGAGACACTCTGAAACACTCAGAGACGCTCAGAGACCACTCAGAGACGCTCAAAGACACTTGAAGACACTCAGTGACGCTCAGAGAAACTCGGAAACCTAGTGTCTCCGAGCATCTCAGAGTGTCTCCGAGTGTCACTGGTGCCCCCACACCTCTGGCCACATGCGGTACTGCACGCCCCCAGGGGCTTGAATCCTGCTCGTCTTGAGAGACAATGCTTGCAAATCGAGTCAGGATATTTTTTTAAAAATAGCTTGCATTGCGAAATGCTCGTAAACTGCATTACTCGAAATCCAAGGTTTTACTGTATATTGTACATTCACATCTGTCCCTGCCCTCAAGGATCTTATAATCTAAGGTCTCTAACTCACATTTATATATACACATACTAGGACCAATTTAGACAGGATCCAATTAACCTACCAGCATGTCTTTAAATGTGTATTTAAATGCACTTTAAATGCTTACACACATATTATGGTCTTATTTGTATCTTTGATTGATGGAAACATATGTTGTAAATTAATAATCACTTAAATTACTTATATAAGGAATGTGTTTATACCATGTCAGGATATTGATTGCATTGACTATTTTATACATGATTTATAATATTACTTTTAAAATAGTTAATTGAATATTTCTGAAAGAGCTTGGGTATGTAAATGGACACATTTCAGGTCCAAATTAATAAATATTATAAAAAAGCCTAGAAATACAGCGCAATAAATTGTGAACAATTGGGTTATATTGCACATGTAATAAATAACTCAGAGAAAGTCCATATATTGTATGATGGAGAAATAGATGAAAGATCCCCACATCAATCTTCAGTGCACAAGAAAAGCACACCGCACCCCCGTGCTCACAGCAGGTCTCCTTACCAGACAAATTGGACCCTCAGATTATAGAGTGGCCTTCTGAGCGAGTAACCAGAGAGAATCATCTGACCAATCCTGGAAACCCGACAGAGTGATTCAAATCAACCTACTGGAAATCCGACCGAGCAATCCGAGCAATAACTGGATTGGTACCCTCTGTGTGGTTAGCCAGTTTAGGGGCCTGATTGACCCCAATGGTCATGGAATCTAATTTTGGACTGGGTGAGATCTGGGGAGCGGAGGTTACTCGCTGGTTACTCACTCAGAAGGCCACTCTATAATCTGAGGGCCCAATTTTTCTGGTAGGGAGCATGGTAGTGCCGTGTGCTTTTCCTGTGCATGGAAGATGGTGTGGGGACCTTTCATCTATTTCTCCATCATACAATACATGGAATTTCTCTGAATTATTTATTACATGTGCAATTATGTTCACAATTTATAGAGCTGCATTTTTAGGCTTTTTTAATTTTGTGTATTTGTGATCAACAAATCATTTGCTGGCTGCTATTGACATATTTTATTTTAGTGGTAGCATGGATGTTCTGTGGGTTTCATATGTCTGTATACTTTTAATAAATATTATGTCACTTTAAATCTTTACACAACCTTTATTGCCTTATTTATATTTTTGGGTGATGGAATCATAAATTTATAATCAATCAAATTACTTTTTTTTCTTGTAGCGTATTGGGATGTTTCTAGGACTACCTATTTCATAACAGATTTTATAATAGTTTACCACATATTGAAACATTTAAAGAAAATTACCAATTCAATATACAGTATGCTATTTATTAAATTAATTGTACAAATGATTAGTTGATTATTGCTGAAAGAGTTTGTGTGTATATTTCTCCATCTTTGTGGTGGCAGCCATCTAAGTCAGATTTAGGGAAATTGGTACATTAAATGATATTGTAAAGTGATGATTTAGGGCCTGTATCTCAATTTCCTGTATAATGCCGCGTACACACGGTCAGATTTTCCAATGGGAAATGTTGGATGTGAGATTGTTGGAGAAAAGTCTGACTGTGTGTATGCACCATTGAACATTTGCTGTCGGACTTTCCGCCAACAAATGTTGGCTAGCAGGTTCCTAAATTTTCCTCCAACAAAACTTTGTTGCCAGACTTTCCGTCAAACAAAAGTTCACGCATGCTCGGAATCAAGTACGAGCCGGAAGCTCTTGGTCTTGTAAAACTAGCGCTCGTATTGGAGATATCACTTGACTATAGAACTTCCTTTTTATCGGCTAACCGCACGTCTTGTAGTCACTACATTTGTAATTGTTGGCCAACATTTGTGTGACCATGTGTATGCAGGACAAGTTGGAGCCAACAACCTTCGAACAAAATTCTACGGTTTTGTTGTCGGAAAGTCTGATCGTGTGTACGGGGCATTAGAGTGACATTTTCTGGCACTCACTTGAGCTCTGTGGTAAGTCAGGAGAAAATATACCAATCTCCAGAATGAATAGTTGTGATTAATAGCAATTTATAAAGAATTTAACATTTTACATTACTTACCGTTATAAACCAGAAACTGTCTCATGTATTCTGCATCCAATCATGAGTCTACATTTGGAATGTTGTTAATGACATCAATTCAAATAATACAAATTGTCGTAAATCATGTCCTCAAATGACCTGCATGGCTGACTTTTGCTTTATTTCCTTAGATTTTCGTTCTACGTTTATCATATGATATAACATATTATTAAAAAAAAAGAAACTGTAATGAGGAATCAGACGATTCTGACAAATTTTTTTCTCTCTGGATTGTCGGACCTTCCATCTCTTCAGCTTCCTCTTTTTCTCTTCTTCCTTCTCATCTACCTTCTGACATTCATCTGGAATTTGCTGATCATCTCCCTCATAGTTACTGACTCTCACCTTCATGTTCCTATGTATTTCTTCCTTGGGAACCTGGCCTGTTTGGATCTCTGTTGTTCTTCAGTAACCATCCCGCGAATGTTATTTGACCTTTACACCAAGAGAAGAAAGATTACCACAGCAGCTTGTATAACCCAAGTCTTCTTCTTTATGTTTTTTGGTACTTCTGAAGCTATTCTGTTGGCTGTCATGTCCTATGATCGATATACCGCCATTTGTCAGCCATTACATTATGTGCAACTCATGTGTTGGAAAGTGTGTGTACAGATGATGCCCATTGTGTGGTGTCTTGGCTTTACCAATTCTTTTGTTCATACGCTTTCTGTCCTCAATTTAACATTTTGTGGATCAGATATTTTAGAAAATTTCTTCTGTGACCTGCCCCAATTTTTTCAGATCTCCTGCAGTGACATCTACATCAACATTCTGCTCCTCTTTCTCTTGGGTGGGTTCATTGCAGTTGGTTCTCTAATATTGACCTTCCTGCCCTATGTCTATATATTCAAAACTGTCCTGAAATTACAAGTTAAAGGTAACAGAAGTAAAGTTTTCTCTACATGTACCTCCCACCTGACAGCAGTCTTCGTATTTTATTGTTCCACTATGTTTAATTATTTTCATCCTAGTTCCGGTTATCATTTCCCTGGTGCCAAAGTGGCGCCCGTCTTCTATGCCACGCTCATTCCTCTTTTCAATCCTCTGATCTATAGTCTGAGGAACCAGGATTTCAGAACAGCATTTCACAATGTATTTCAGGGTATCTTCTCCATCTCTTCATCTAAGCTTAACCCTCATTCTTGGATACTAAAAATATAGAAGAGTTTATATAGAGTGAGCAAGGTATCTTTACCAAAGGCGTGAGGACTGTTCACATTTAAATTTCATTAAAGCCTCGTACACACACATGATCAGATTTTCCTTTGGGAAATGTGTGATGACAGGCTGTTGGCGGAAAATCTGACCATGTGTACACTCCATCGGACAATTGTTGTCGGATTTTCCATGGACAATTTTGGATAGCAGATTTTTTAATTTTTCGCGGACAAATGTCTGTTATCGGATTTTCCGAGCGTGTCAAAAGTCCAAAGTACAAACCTGCATGCTCGGAAGCAAGGATGAGCCAGAAGTGGTCGGTCTTGTAAACTAGCGTTCGTAATGGAGAATTAACATTCGTGATGCAGCAAATTATGAAATTTCCAAATGCAGCGCACAATTCTCTTCTTCTTTAATGGGATAATAATGAAGCTGCTTTGCTGGTGATACTGATGGAGTTATTGCAAACACATTTCAAAGGCTTTTTTTTTAATAGTGATATCAAGAATAATATTATTATGCTTTTTCTTTTTTTGTTACCACAACACCATTATTCCGTAGTTTTTTAAGATCAAAGATACAACTATTGGTGTCCCTTGTTAATTGTACATTGTATTTTTTTAACTGCCTACTCCCAAACTGTCATTTGAAGTAAAACACATAGCCAAGTATTATTCTACACAATTCTTTTATTGTGCATTAAAAAAAGAAAACAAATAAAATTAGACATGATATCTGCCAATAGAACTTAACCAAAAAGTGCATTCTATGCATCCAAAAATATAGAAAATATACCAAATCAAATCATTATTATTCAACCAAAAAATAATGTCAAAGCAATAACTCCAAGGCCAATAATAAATAACACGTTATCTCCTCCGATTCCGCAACTAGTCTGGTTAACGAACGGCCATTCAGAAACAAACTGAAAAGCACTAAATGAAAAGCGCAAAATAAAAAGCTCAAATCAACAATCACCAAACTTCTACTAACACGAAATTAGCAGAAGGAACCCAAAGAGTGGCGCTAAAGAGCTGAAAAACCACCTAGTACGTCACTACGTTCGTGTTTGTTGGCCGACAATTCCTTGCTGTTTGTATGCAAGACAAGTTTGGGCCAACGCCCTTTGGAAAAAAGTCCACTGTTTTGTTGGCAAACAATCCGATCGTGTGTATGAGGCTTTACTTTGAATATCCAATCCTATTCCAGCAAAAAAAATTTTACTGAATATTTAAATTAAACACACATTCACCTTATTTGCTAACAAAAAATAATGGGATGTAGTTTCCAGAGGGCTTTATTCACCTATAACACAAAATAAATACAGAATATACTGTTCATTAAGTGCATTATGCAGCATGCAAAGCTAATCATATAACAAAATTTGCAGCTTGTAAAATGTTTGCTCCACACTCTATGCCAATGAATGGAATGCGTATGCTTGATGTGTAAAAAATAAATCTTTAAAGAGCAACACAACGTGCAAAAAAATGTATATGTGCACAGATATATCACGCGATATACTCTTGTCATATTTTTCTTACTTTAAGCAATGTGCTCCACTCTCTCCTATATCAGTGCTCTTGTGCAACAAACTGGAATCACACTCACCAATTGTGTTTAGACATGTGCAATTTGTTTCGTTTTTTTTAGTTTTTCGTTTTCTTTCCTTATATATTCGTTCATACGTTATCGTACGAATGAACAAACGATTCGCTAAAAATTTTAACGAATAATGAATCGTTCGAACCGAACGAATACGAAAAACAACGAAAATCCGAAATAACCAAATTAGAAACAACGAAACTACGAAAGAAGAAAATCCAAAAAACGAAAACAGGAACAACGAAAATCAAAATGAACGAAAAAATTTGTACATTCGTAACTTTTTATTTTGTTGAATTGGTAATTTTCCGTGTCCCTTACAATGGCGCTGCTTAACGTGCCTCGAAAGGATTGAACGAAAAAATTCGTACATTCGTAACTTTTTTTTTTGTTCGATTCGTAATTTTCCGTGTCTCTTACAATGGCGCTGCTTAACGCTTAACGTGCTTCGAATGGATTGAACGAAAAAATTTGTACATTCGTAACTTTTTTTTTTTTGTTCGATTCGTAATTTTCCGTGTCTCTTACAATGGCACTGCTTAACGTGCTTCGAATGGATTGAACGAAAAAATTTGTACATTCGTAACTTTTTTTTTTTTGTGATTCGTAATTTTCCGTGTCTCTTACAATGGCGCTGCTTAACGTGCTTCGAATGGATTGAACGAAAAAATTGGTTGAATTGGTAATTTTTTTTTTTCAATTTGGATTATTTTGTGTCTCCCAAAATGTAATAATAGCATACACATTACATAAAATTATGAATTATGCTCCGATTACGAATCTACGAAAACAATGTTACGAAAGTACGAATAAATCAATCTAACGAAAGTATGAATGTAACTAAATCTATGAAAATACGAATGCGTCCCGAATTTCGATTAAACAAAAATTAAACTAACAGAAAAACGAATCAACAAAAATAACTCTTTCGAAAATACGAATCGTTACGAATACGAACACCGACGACTTATTAAAATTACGAATCGCTACGAATCAACGGAAACGAACAGAAAATAAACAAAAATAAACAAATTTTTCTATTGTGCACATGTCTATTATTTAGGTCTGTTGGTATTGCCATCAAAATTAAACTAACAGAAAAACAAATCAACGAAAAAATAACTCTTACGAAAATACGAATTGTTACGAATACGAACACTGACGACTTACGAATTTACGAATCGTTACGAATACGAACACCGACGACTTACGAATTTACGAATCGTTTCGAATCAACAGAAACGAAAGAAACGAAACGAAAAATAAACAATTTTTTCTGTTGTGCACATGTCTAATTGTGTTATCTTCCCATCACAGAAAGGTAAGTCAGCTTATTGACTTTTCATTCTTCACACTTTTTACCTTCACATTAATACCAAGTAATATTTTCACCTCCTCCTCTCACTAGATGAACAAACTCTCATATGGTGATTCCTGATAAATAATGTAAAATAAACTTAATACAGAGAAAATCTATTTTTTTTTAAATTACATAAAAGCAATATAGAAGCTGTTCCTTTCTCTTGGAAAAATTGCATACAGCACCAGAACAATCACTTAAACAAACATATCCAATAATTATGGGCTGGGCTGGTGTGGGGAAAAGATCAAGAACACAGCAAAGATTGACCGTTTGCCGACCGCCCTCCGCCATTTGACGGTGGCAGAAGGGCTCCCCTGTGCGAATCGCCATAGCTGTATGGCGGCCGCTTTAACAACTTCAGCCCCAAACCATTTGGCTGGCCAAAGACCAGAGCACTTTTCACGATTCAGCACTGCTTTGCTTTAACTGACAATCGCGCGGTCGTGCCACATGGTTTCCAAGCAAAATAGAGATTTATTTTGGTGGTATTTGATCACCTCTACATTTTTAATTTTTTTGCGTTATAAACAAAAAAAGAGCGCCAATTTTGAAAAAAAAAATGCATTGTTTTAAAATTTTTCCTATAATACATATCCCCCAAAAATATATAAAAAAAAAGTTTTTTCCTCAGTTTAGGCCGATACGTATTCTTCTACATATTTTTTGTATACAAAATCGCAATAAGCGTTTATTGATTGGTTTGCACAAAAGTTATAGCGTCTACAAAATAGGGGATAGTTTTATGGCATTTTTATTTATATTTTTTTTTTACTAGCAATGGCGGCGATCAGCGATTTTTATTGTGACTGCGACATTATTGCGGACAGATCGGACACTTTTGACACAGCGATCAGTGCGATTAAAAATGCATTGATTACTGTGTAAATGTGACTGGCAGTGAAGGGGTTAACACTAGGGGGCACTGCAGGGGTTAAGTGTCCTAGGGAGTGATTCTAACTGTGGGGTGTGGCTATGTTTGACACGTCACTGATCACATCTCCTCATTACAGGGAGCAGAGATCAGTATCCTGTCACTTGGAAGAACGTCTCAGCGATCGTCTCACGGAGAGGAAGAACGGGGAAATGCTATTGTAAACAAGCATTTCCCCGTTCTTCCTCTCCGTGAGACGATCGCGGGTATCCCCGTATCGAGTCCGCGGGAGATGCGATCCTACTCACGGAGCTTGCAGTGGGCACGCGCGCTCCGCCGGTGGCACGCACATGATGGCACAATGGCAAATTGAAATGGACGTATAGTTACGCTCATTTGCACAGCCGTGCCATTCTGTCGATGTAAATCTACATGGGGCGGTCTTTAGGTGGTTAAGAGGTATAGGGGGGCGCACCCGCCACGGTACTGAGGAGCGAATGCATGTGCCCGGCAGCCGCGATGTCCACCGGTCACATGCGATCGCTCCTGACAGAGCCAGAATGAGGATCTGTGTGTGTAAAACTGCCATAGGGCGGTCAGCGAGTGGTTATTCTGTAGAGAAAGTAGAACAGTGGTTGCTTAAATGCAATAATATCTAAGATAAAAATAAAATGGAGAAGCTGCGGTAATTGTGATAGAAACTATACATTTAAACCTGAAACAATTAGCTTATTCAGTGAGGCTCAGTGAAAATTTTAATTAAATATCTAAGAAAATTTAAAAATAAAAATGTGTTTTATAGATAAATCAGTCCAAAAATATTAATAAATGAACCAGTCCAGATGGTATAACAATGATAGCACAGAGTGTGTTGTGCTAGGTGAAGTCCAAAATACTGTGAATATTCCAAACAAAAAACACACCAGTGATGTTATCATAACAAAGTGCACCACCACCTTGAGGAAGACATGCTTACCAGAAAGTAAGCCAAATATGCAGATGGCTTTAACCCAGCCCAGCACTTTTTATTGCGAAAGAGCGCAATAGCGGTGAGATCTTTGCGGGCTTGGAATCACAGGTAAGCGTTGGTTTCCACAAACGTAATTAACCCAAAAGAAAAAACCTGTATAACATAGCGTAATATTGTCAAGTTGAACAAATATATAAACCAAATAATTGCACTTACAATATGAGAATAAAATATGCGCATAAAAAGACACAACCGGTGAGTAAATCAAATCCAGTGCACCAACACCACATAGAGAGCCTCCTTACCAAATAGCAAGCCCAAAAATGCAGATATCCCCGGGTAGCTGATTCGTCAGCTGGATGCAAACGTGGAGTCAGTGGATGATTGGACCAAAATCGTATCTCCCGTAGAATTTGGTAAGTGTCAACCCAAAAAAAAAGGTATAACAGACCATGGCGTAATAACGTCTAAGCTTGTTTATTATATAAAAGAAGAAATTCACTTACAAACAACCAATCAATTTTGCATAAAATGTGAAGCCGGCCGGCAACAAACAGTGCTCCCGTCCTCCTCAACGAGACGTCATGAGTTTCTGACAAAATTACAGCTACCGTCCACTTCGTTCTCAAAGTGCACAAAGTGCCAGGGGATTTCAATCATCTATACCAGGTGCTTATCCTAGATGACGGTCTGGTGTACAGTATCTCACAAAAGTTTGGCCTGGACTTTTGTTGCCAGCGGTTTAGACATTAATGGCTGTGTGTTGAGTTGTTTTGAGGGGACAGCAAATTTACACTGTTATACAAGCTGTACACTCACTACTTTACATTGTAGACAAGTGTCATTTCTTCAGTGTTGTCACATAAAAAGATGGGATAAAATATTTACAAAAATGGGAGAGGTGTACTCACTTTTGTGAGATACTGTAAATGGCTCCCTCCGCTTGTAATGGCCGGGACGCGTTGCACGGCCACCTATATAGGGACAAGGGGCGGGGTCACCGGTTGATGTCACATGGTGGCCCCGCCCATTATGATGTCACAGTCCCTGGGGATGCTTGGACTGTGACATCATAAGGGGCAGGGTCACCATGTGACAAAAGCCGGTGACCCCGCCCCTTGTCCCTATATAAGTGGCCGTGCAATGCGTCCCAGCCATTACAAGCGGAGAGAGCATTGTGTCAACATCGAGAGAAGAAGAAAGAAGAAGCAGAAGGCGGCGGCGACAACAGTGACGAACCAGAAGACCAACGCTAATAAAAGAGCTGCAAGAAGATAGCAGAGACCCGGCAGAAGAGATGAAGAGCGGGACAAGCCCCCCGAAGTCGGAAGAAGACCCCCGGAGCTTTCTGATAAAGTACTTTAAAAACCTGTGTTGTGTTTTTTTTTTAGGTGAATGGGTAGGGGTACCATGTACCCCATACTCATTCACATAGGGTGGGGGGCCGGGATCTGGGGGCCCCCTTATTAAAGGGGGCTCCCGGACTCCGATAAGCCCCCATCCCACAGGCCCCGACAACCAACGGCCAGGGTTGTCGGGAAGAGGCCCTTGTCCTCATCTACATGGGGACAAGGTGCTTTGGGGCCCACCGAGGGTCACCGATGGAGGCGGGGGCATTGACTTCCTTCACTAGTCCCGTCTACCTGCAGTCACATTCAAAATGAACGGACTTTACTCCGTGTGTGGGCAAGTCCGTTCATTTCAAAAGTCCGGTGGACCTCCGCCAAAATTCCAGCGGATTGTCCGCCAGAGCCAGGCCGGAAAAGTCTGGTCATGTGTGGGCAAGTCCGCTCGTTCGGAAAGTCCGGCGGACCTCCACTGGAAAGTCCGGCGGATTTTCCGTGGGACTAAGTCCGCTGGATAATCCGATCGTGTGTACGCGGCATTAGAAAGATCTTCTAAATTGACGATTTTGTGAGAAATAAATATGTTTTCATTTTCTTTCCACATTTTACAAAAACTTTTGGAAAGAAATGACATGTTCAAAAGACTCATTATACCTCATAGAATATACATTGGGGTGTTTTCTTTCCAAAATGGGGTAATTTCATTGTCCTGGTGCTCCAGGGCCTTCAAAAACGTGATCGGTGCTCAGAATGAAACGTGTAATTTATGCCTTTAGAACGCCTGATGGTGCTACTTGGATGTTGGGCCTCTGTATGTGGCCAGGCTGTGGAAAAGTTTCACACATGAGGTATCGCCATACTCAGGACGAATATCAGAATGAAAGGTTCAGGCACTATGCTGAACCAACATGGGATAGTTCAAAGGGGGAAATGGTTTTCCCATTTATTATCATTAGCAGGTTGTCATTGGTTACTGCATCGGTGCCTGCACAGCAACAGGCGGTGGATTGGTTAAAAGTGGCGGGCGGCTGAAGCCCGCGAATCAAGAGCTAATATAAGGAGGAAGTCTGGCTGTTACCCTCAGACCCATCAGGACAAGACCGGGACTCGGACGGGATGGAGCGCCGCTCGCCTGAGAGGAGAGAGAGCCTGCTTCGCCGCTTGGTAGAGAAGGCGGAGAGCTGCGGGGGCGAGGAGTGGCTTATCCACTGCCTGGAGGAAGGCGGGCTGTCGGCTCCGCCTCAGTTGCCGTTAGGTAACATGGAGGCTGAACCTACGCGCATGCGCAGTACGCGCCAGCAACCCGGGAGGAAGAAAAAGAAGATGAGACAAGGGGCTTCTCCACAGCCGAACGGCCAGGAGGGAGCAAGCGGCATTCCTGTCAGGAGCGCGCAGCCTTTACAATACAAGAGAGCTACTCAGCCAGCCTCTGAGGCGGCAGGCAGTGAGCACAGGAGTTCCCCTGTTGGTGAGACTACATGTAAAATGAATATGTCAGATGCTAATACTGATATTGCTGAGTTGAAAGTAATGGTTAATTCTTTATCTGGTTTATTGAAAAATATTGAAGGGGCACACACAGTTGGTGCTTGTGGTAAAAGAAAGGCTGAAGGAGCACAGAATTCTGGTGCATTAAAATATGCTGATATTGGAACTAGTTATATGGGAGCACATACTGATGGTGCTGATTTGTTTACACAAGATGTTTCACTCCAGCAGAGTGCAATGGATGATATTTGCCCAGTATGGCAAAATTTGTCAGAATCCCCTTTAAATAGACCTGTACAAAGCAAGAATATCATTTCAAAAGAAACTATTAACAAATCAGCGGTTCCTCGCTTCTCCCATTCTGTAGTGGCAGAGTCCTCATTTAAGGAACCAATGACATGTGACATCTCCCCATTAGGTTTCCATTTAGCCAATTCAGTTAAAGAAAGGATTTGGGGGGGTGATTTCATTGATCTGTTATCATTGTTACCAGCATCTAAAGAATTCCTTTCAAAATCTGAAAGGAGGACTGAGGACCGTACAGAGGAGGATAGGAGGAGGGCCGTTCCTAAAACTTTCCAGAATTGGTTACAAGCATTCTTTTTAGGGGAACGATTCCCTGAGAAATGTTCGGGTTTGTTTCAACATCTGGACATAGTTTCAGAGGCTTTCCGCCATTTTGGTGGGACAGCATGGTTCACATATGACGAAAACTTCAGACAGAAGCTTTCGGTCCATCCAACTCTTCGTTGGGGATCAAAAGACGTAGGTCTGTGGCTGAACCTCATGTTACCACAGAGGCCACAATTTACACCCAGGGCCCCCTCTGCCTTGCAGAATACCTTTCGTAAAGGCTTCTGCTTCGCTTTTAATGAGTTCCAATGCAAGTTTTTTTCCAACTGCAGATACAAGCATGAGTGTTCCTACTGTGGTGGCAACCACCCAGCCTTTAGATGTTTTCGTAAGTCTGCAGCAGGTAATGCCACCCCAGTTTCCAGGGACACTAGTGGGAAAAGCCTTGACCCCAGTGAAACTATCAAGAATGCGGCCATGGCTAGAGCTGTACCCAGACCGCTCGATGGCACACCTATTAACTGAAGGTTTTGAAACAGGTTTTTTGGTTCCCCCCTTTTCAGGGGAAGGTTGCAATTTAGTCAAAAATTTACGTTCTGCTTCCTGTCACGCTGTTATGGTTGCAGCTAAAATTAATAAGGAAGTCATGGAAGGGAGGGTTGCTGGTCCTTATCTTCACCCTCCTTTTCAGAATTTTCGTCTTTCTCCTTTGGGATTAGTCCCAAAAAAGGAACAAGGTTGTTTTAGATTGATTCACCACCTGTCATTCCCACAGGAATTTTCACTCAATGATGAAGTTGCAGGTATTGAGGCACCAGTTTCTTATTCATCATTTGATGAAGCGCTAGTTTTGTTACGGCATTTTAAGCAGAATGCCTTATTGGCGAAAGCAGACATTAAATCTGCTTTTCGCCTACTCCCGGTTCACCCCCAAGGTTTTAATTCTTTGGGATTTCATTTCCAGGGTCTTTTTTATTTCGATAAATGCATGCCAATGGGCTTTTCATTATCATGTTTTTATTTTGAGGCTTTTTCTAAGTTTCTTCATTGGGTAGTGGAGTCTCAAATTCCTCTTGGAGGTGTCCTCCATTACCTCGATGATTTTCTTTTTATAGGCCCTGCGGACTCAGACATTTGTTGTAAGGCTTTAAATACATTTTTTCATATATGTGAGGACTTTTCGGTTCCACTTGCCAAAGAAAAAACAGTTTTTCCTACGGAAATTATTGAATTTCTAGGTATAGCTATAGACTCCTCTTTAATGGAATTTAGGTTGCCCATAGACAAACTTCATCGGATGAGAGCTACAATATCATTATTTTTAGGTAAACGAAAGGTTTTTCTTAAAGAGGCTCAGTCCCTGCTGGGACTCTTTGCCTTCGCAGCTAGAGTTATTCCTGTAGCCAGGGTTTTTTCAAGGCGTTTTGCCCTGGCCACTAGAGGCCTTAAAACACCGTTTTCGCACGTTCGGCTATCCAAAAGTATCAAAGAAGATTTGAGGATTTGGGACTCTTTTCTTTGCAACTTTAATGGAGCATTGGTGTGGCAACAAGATTTCATTCAGGATTTTGATCTAAATTTCTTCACAGATGCGGCAGGTTCTTCTGGTTTTGGTGCTTTTCTAGATGGTCACTGGTGTGCCTCTGAGTGGCATGCCAGTTGGCATCATAAAGACATCTTACATAATATTGTTCTGTTAGAGTTATTCCCAGTAATAGTCTCTTTAGTCATCTGGAAAGAGAAGTTTACGAACAAACGTGTATTACTGCATACGGATAACAAAGGCGTGCTCTTTGCTATCAATATGCTGTCATCCAAATCTGAAATGGTGGTCAAGCTTTTACGTTTCTTTATCTTACATTGTATGAAGTTTAATATTTGGTTAAAAGCAAAGCATATAGCGGGAATACATAATAACATAGCTGATGCCTTATCTCGTTTGCAGTTCAAAAGAGAATTGGCCCCGTCAGCAGACCTATGCAGCACACGTTGCCCGGATTCCCTCTGGGGCTTGATTTGGGACTGATATCTACTTTCTTTAAGAACTCGGTATCCCCAAAGACATGGCAGGCTTATAGCTTAGCCTGGTCTAAATGGTGTCAATTTTGCTCTTGCATGTCTCTAGATGCTATGGAAGTGAATGCATTTACAGCACTGGCATTTGTATCCTTCCTATTGAGAGCAGATCTTAGTTCTGCTTCAATAGGTAAGATCTTAGCCGGTGTTTCCTTTTTTCTGAAATGGGCTGGTCTTCCTGCTTTAACATCATTTTTCCAAGTTGCACGAGTCTTAAGGGGCCTCAAGAATTCTTTCCCTGTTCGAGACACAAGACGCCCAATTTCGGTTAGTTTGTTGCCCAAATTAATGTCAGTTTTAGAGAAAGTCTGTTTTACCCAATATGAGTGTGCACTTTTTAAAGCAGCTTTCTCAGTGGCATTCTTTGGAGCTCTTAGGTTGGGTGAATTTACTGCCCCTAATAGATCCTCCTGTTCATTCCTCCTTTTCTCTCACGTTTCTTTGGAAAATGAATACGCTCAACTATATTTATGTAGATCTAAGACTTCAAAAAGGGGTGCAGGGCAGTGGTTTTCGCTGGGAAAATCCCCCAATCCCCTGATTTGTCCTGTCTTTTTGCTATCTGCATATTTAGCAGTCAGACCATCTTTTGCTGATTCATTTTTTATCCATCAGGATTTCTCCCCCTTAACTAGATACCAGTTTTCAGCAGTGCTAGCCTCTTGCCTCAAACAGTTGAACCTCTCAAATCTTAGATTTTCAGCTCATTCATTTAGGATCGGGGCAGCTACCACAGCTAATTCTTTAGGTTTCCCTACAGATGTGCAGAAAAAAGTGGGTCGTTGGGAAAGTAGTAGGTACAAACTCTATGTCCGCCCCGAATTATTGATTGTCTGATTTCTTTTTCAGATTCATCCATGAACATTATTTGGATAGTGGGACATTCCTACATCTTCTGGGCTGGGAAGCAGGCAGCAACCAGGTCCTATTCAAGCAATATTGGTTTGGACATTAATAAGTTTCAGGTTTTTTGGTCAGGTATAAGGGGCCTTAGATGGCGTAGTCTTAAAGAGCATTTGTTATTTTTGTCTAGTATTTGGCCAACTCCTCATATTATAATTATCCATGCGGGTGCAATGACATTGGGAAAGTAAGGACTTGGGACCTCTTATGCGAAATAAAGACTGAGTTCTCCTCGGTTAAATTGTTATTTCCTCAGTCGATTCTGGCTTTCTGTGAAATAATTCCTAGACTTATTTGGTCCCCATTTAGCAATTTGTTTTATGTTGACAAAATTAGAAGACGTCTAAATAGGACTGTCCATAATTTTATTGTCTCATTGGGGGGTTTATCATTTCGCCATACAGAGCTTGAAGGTTTCTTACCTGGTCTGTTTAGGAATGATTTAGTTCATTTATCAGAGGTGGGCATTGACATTTTCAATATGGGTCTTCAATCCTTGATAGAAAAGGCCTTGGTGTTGGGGGGACCGCAGCCGGAAGATTCTCTTCCGGCTTTGGTCGTTGGGGAATAGTCGTCCAGCATTGGCTGGATGGACACCGTGACTTTATTTAATTTATTATAGCCAGGATGGCTTCTTAATTTAATTTAATTATTATTAATGCATTATCAGGTAACCCTTAAACAACACCATGGCCTATAATTATCCAAAGATTAATAATAAAAAATTTATTAAAAGGAAGAAATGTGTTGGTCATTATTTTATGTTTAAGCATCCCTTTGTGCTAGCCCATGTATTTTAGGGTGTAATTGCAATTATGCCTGCACGGTATGTGAGAAAAACTTCTAAATTTGACAATTTTGTGAAGAAAAAAAATATATATATTTCTTAATTTTCCAAAGCATTGTGGGAAAAAAATTGCAACTTCAAAAAAGTCACTATGCCTCTTACTAAATACCTCAGACTGTCTTCTTTCCAAAAATGTGTCATTTGGGGGGTATTTGTACTGTCTTGACATTTTTGGGCCTCAAGAAGATAGGCCATCAGTGCATTAGGATTGATACATTTTCAATAATGCGTAGCATAGCTTGCAGACTCTATAACTTTCACACAAACCAATTATCATACACATTTTTTTTTTACAAAAGAATACAAAATGTAGCAGAATCCATTTTGTTTTCTTTTAAAACAGAAAATGTTGTTTATTTTCAAAATATTTGCTCTTTTTTTTTGCTTATATTGCAAAAAAATCTAAATGAAGTGGTGAATAAATACAACGAAAATAAATCTCTATTTGTGTGAACAAAATTCTAAAAATGTCATTTGGGTACAGTGTAGCATGAGTAATTGTCATTCAAAAGTGTGAGATCACTGAAAGCTGAAAATTGGTCTGAGAAGGAAGGGGGTGAAAGTATTGAGGTGTATCTATCTATCTATCTATCTATCTATCTATCTATCTATCTATCTATCTATATATATATATATATATATATATATATATATATATATATATATATATAGATATAGATATATATTTAGCTTAAAAATTTCCAATGCTTGAGGATTACGAATGCATCCACTGAGCTTTAAAGGTGGGATTCATAACAAAAAAGGCACTATGTAAGATAGTTTGGATATCTTTTTCAAATGTACTGTTCTAGTTCTAATACTACAGATTTTCTGGGTGGCTATAGGATTTGACAATACAAAGAGCATGATAATATGAATGACCCAAATGACTTATCTTTGTAATGAGTCTGAGTAGCATGTCAACACCCAGAGGGATTTTTTTTAAGTCCCACCTTTACATGTCCATTGATTTTTGGGACACCTATCACAAAAAATGCCAGAATCAAAGGATTCCATTAAGATGATCCCCACAGCCAGTTGTTGCTCTTAAAAATATTTATGTTTATTGAAAAAGCACAAACACAGATAATAAAACTAGACATGTGCACAATAAAAAAATTAGTTTATTTTCGTTACGTTTTTTTCGTTTCCGTTGATTCGTAACGATTCGTAAATTTGTACCTCGTTGGTGTTCGTATTCGTAACGATTTGTAAATTCGTAAGTCGTTGGTGCTCGTATTCGTAACGATTCATATTTTCGTTAGAGTTATTTTTTCGTTGATTCATTTTTCCGTTAGTTTAGATTTCGTTTATTCGAAATTCGGACGCATTCGTATTTATTCGTACATTCATAACATTCGTAACATACATAGATTCGTAATCGGAGCATAATTTATAATTTTATGTAATGTGTATGCTATTATTACATTTTAGGAGACACGGAAAATTATGAATCGAAAAAAAAAGTTACGAATGTACGAATTTTTTCTTTCAATCCATTCGAGGCACGTTAAGCAGCGCCATTGTAAAGGACAAAGAAAATTACCAATTCAACAAAAAAAAAAAAAGTTCCGAATGTACACATTTTTTTCATTCATTTTGATTTTCGTTGTTCCTGTTTTAGTTTTTCGGATTTTCTTCTTTCGTAGATTCGGATTTTCGTTGTTTTCAGATTCGTTCGATTCGAACGATTCGTTATTAGTTAAAATTTTTAGCGAATCGTTCGTTCATTCGTACGATAACGAATGAACGAAAATAACAAAAAAAAAAAAAAAAACGAAAAAAAAACGAAACAAATTGCCCATGTCTAATAGCAGGGCATTGTTATAAATGGTAAAAGAGTGTGAAAATAAGGTACACTTCACAGCTTCCCCCACATTCAGATATTTTTTTTTTATTCCAACCCACTTGGCAGGAGCCAAACATTGTATACAGTCAGTAAATGAACAAGCTTTTCTCCTGCTGCTGCCTATGACAGCCTTTTCTGTCCTGTTAATGGTGGTTAAGGAAGAAAGGGATCCCTGAAGGCTCGCTGCATGCTTGGATATGTGGTTTAGACTTCACATTCGTTTTTTTCTTGATTTTTGTACAGGGTTCTCCCTTAAAATGTATATCATACCTGAAGAGCCTGTTATGAATTTCTTCTTTTATATAATAAACAAGCTAAAGCCCCATACACACGGTCGGACTTTTTCATCAATTTGGTCCGATCGGACAAGGTTGTTGAAAAATCAGACCGTGTGTATGCACCATCGGACAGTGTTCGTCGGTTTGTCCGTCGGACAAAGTCTTATCTCCTGCTGGAAAGATTTCCCGTCAACCCGGTCCGATCACACCAAATCCGAGCGTGTGTACGCTTGTCCGACGGACAAAGTGCTACGCATGCTCAGAAGAAATTCTGTGACGGAAGCGCTCGGTCAGGTAAAACTACCTTTCCTAATCGACACAGCACATTCGTCACGCTGCAATGTTAAAATGTCTTTAATGCAGCGCATTCTCTTTTTCTTTACAATGCAACAAGAATGACATCTTTTAGCTGCTCCTATTCACCCGCACTTCTCACAAACTTACTTCTTTATTACTTTGCAGCATTTATACACTACATGTTTATTTTTACTCAGATCGTAATACAATCTTTCTTATTTTTTTACCCAGATTTTTTTTTTTTGGGGGAATACATATTTGAAGGAGATTTTTTTTTTTTTTTTGGAGGGGGTTTGTATGTCTCAACTTAGCAAAACCACATTATTAACATTTGTATTTCTTGCTTACATTTACTAGGAGTTTGTTGGTTTTTGGTGCCCCTTGTTAATTCTAGGATTAGTGAAATGTACCTGCCTACTCAAAGAAAAACTGTCATTGTAGAAAAGTAAAACACAATAGTCAATGATTATTTCAAATCAAAAAAACCTTTATTTAGGTCTCAGCAACAGACCAAAGAGGAACGCAGCCATGGTGAAACTTGGGGAATTTGCAAAGCCTTGGACACCCATGGCAACCATCATTTTACAGACTTAAACAATTGGGGGCATGAAGACTACCTATCTAAATAATAAGGGAGCGCAATCTGGTCCTGAAGTCCAAAACATCCGGAACTGCAGCAGATGCCATCTAGGTCCCCAGGCTCTGGTACTACGAGAGGCTCCATCTTCTCTCAGACCAGACTGAGTCCAGGTTGTCACTCTCTTGTCTTCCTTGTACGCTTCCTTCCACGCCGTGGTGCTGGTGCTGGTGGGGTGGCAGAAGGAGGAGGAGGAGGCGGAGCAAGGTCACTCTCGCAAACATGTGTGAGGGGAGTCATCTCCCCAGCCATCCCCTCATTTAGTATTTTGAGGATGACCTCCTCACACATGCTGCGTTGCCCCGCCTCCATACCCGTAAATTTACTTGTAACCAAGGAGGCAAAGGCCTCCTCGTAGGTGGGTGTGGCATAGAGGGAGGCTGAGGCATCTTTTATCAGCTGGAGCGCTGACTCTCCCACCTCCCCCATGTTTTTCGCCCTTCTGTAGGGAAGGCGGAGGGGAGAGACTTGGGAGACAGTCAGGCTCCTACGCCTACCCCCCTGTTGGCTGCCACTACCCCCTGCCTCCTCCTGACTGCCACCTTCCACAGCCACCTCCTGGCTGAGGTCTTCCTGTGTATGAAAAAGGGACATAGTTTCAGTTATTTGTTCATCAAACACACACAATTCTCATCTAGTGACTGTTGCAAAATGTTTTCAAATACAAAACCATACAATTCTCAGCCCTGCAGATTCTTCCCAAAAATGTCTCCCACACCACTGTCTGTTGATATGTCAATCACGTTAGGAAATAAGCAATTGGGGATCCTGAATTAACTGAACATCATTCATTATTCAACAAACTGGTTCCAAAACTACTATACCTGGAACAAGCTGGGCACCTGCACATATTCCTGACTGGAAGGCCCAGGTTGGTCCTCGGAATCCTCATCAAGGGTGGCGTGCGTGGAAGGACGCGTGCAAGGAAGAGTCGAGAGTGACTTTTAAGTTTGCGACGGTTGCCATGGGCAGGGTAGGCTTTACAAATGCCACCAGTTTCAGCAGGGCTGCGTACCTCTTTGGTCTGTTGCTATAATCCCTGTGTTTTGCCTGCCATAAGAGGGGGAATTGCCGGTATTTATCAATGAAGTGTGGGAGAAAGCTCACGTTGTAGAAGGCATTATTCAACAAACTGTTCCAAAACTACTATACCTGGAACAAGCTGGGCACCTGCACATATTCCTGACTGGAAGGCCCAGGTTGGTCCTCGGAATCCTCATCAAGGGTGGCGTGCGTGGAAGGACGCGTGCAAGGAAGAGTCGAGAGTGACTTCCTGACAGTAGCCTGGTCTTTGAGAAAGTGGAGCCTGTCATAGTACCAGAGCGTGGGGACATGGACATCAGCTGCTGCAGCTCCAGATGCTTGTGACTTCAGGACCTTATTGCGCTCCCGGAAATAGGTAGTCTTCATGTTGGTGATCTTCACTTTTAAGTTTGCGACGGTTGCCATGGGCAGGGTAGGCTTTACAAATGCCACCAGTTTCAGCAGGGCTGCGTACCTCTTTGGTCTGTTGCTATAATCCCTGTGTTTTACCTGCCATAAGAGGGGGAATTGCCGGTATTTATCAATGAAGTGTGGGAGAAAGCTCACGTTGTAGAAGGCATCCATCACCTCTGCAAGACACAACGCCACACAAAACAATATAAATAATGTCAGCCTAAACTCTCCTAATCTTCTCCATAAAGAAGCCTCAAGTTCTAATCAGTCTAGGCTAGTTATGTACCAACGTCAAATTGTACCTTCGTTTGTAGCGATCGTCTCGTGCGTGAGCTTTCTCTCCCCTCGTCTCCCAGATCGTGGCTACGACACAGGCGTGTGACGTTTTATATACACTGCGCATGCTTCAAACTCCGCCCGCCCCTGACGATCTTTCTCGTCTATTCCCCACCCCTTCTCTTTACGGCGTAGTGGGGAGAGCACATGGCGGGGACACAGCAGGTGCGCCACAAATATCCCACCAACGAGGAGGAGGACGAGGAAAGTCCGGAGGCAGAAACGTCCCGATCCCGGAACCTGAAATTCAAGGCCTCCAATATGTCATTTGGAGAAATGTTGGAGATGGTGGACATATTAAAGAGGAGCGACTATGATGGGAAGTATGGGCCTTACCTCAACCCCAATGTCCGCAAGGCCAAGATCATGTCTAAAGTTGTGAGAAGGCTGTACAATCATTTTGGGGTACAACGATCCAAGGAGCAACTCAGGAAACGCTGGTCAGACCTGAAACTGAGGGAGGCCGATCAGTACAGAAAGATCAAGAGAATTCTTCAAAAAAGTAAGTAGTTGTGTTTTGTGTTTGATTTCTTGCTTGCATACTGCTCCATGTGGTTTGATTTTTACAAAGTTGTACATTCCAAAATGGCCACTTTCATGTTCGTCTGTGCATTCGATCGTACTCAGCCTCGATCTTTCTGCCACTGTCATGGTCGTGTGTGTGTCCATTCGATCGTACGCAACCTCGATCGTGCGGCCACTTATAATACGATGTTTGGTGTTTTTTTGGTGGGAAAGGAAGTTTGTTCTCCCTAGAAATGTCATCCAGAATGTAAAGCCAATTTATTCAATGTAAAGGAGAGGTCACCCAGTAGCTGTTTACCCATCTGGACTCGAGAGCACTAGTGCTGGGACACCCAAACCCCCTTTTTATTA
This sequence comes from Lithobates sylvaticus, assembly GCA_028564925.1. NCBI lineage: Eukaryota > Metazoa > Chordata > Amphibia > Anura > Ranidae > Lithobates > Lithobates sylvaticus. Next base: position 298,046,056 of record CM053031.1, on the reverse strand, counting down.
GCCTTTTCCACACATGTGCTCCAGTGGATACTAGAGGGGGGTCTCCATCACACAAACTTCTACCAAAAAGCTAGTCAGTTTAGCACCTTTACAAAGTGACTACATTCATGTAGTTGACATTTGTAACTGGCCAAACTAAAATAGTGTCCGTCACTTTCAAGCAATGTTTGTCATTTCCTATTTCTGCCCTCAATAGTTTGTGTTGCTAAATCTTCCTTTTGGACATTCTCATAGGGGAGCGAAAACTTGGGCCGTCTGAGGAAACCCCCAAACCAACACCTCCCAAAAAAGGGGAAAGAGCAGAAGCAGAGGAGGAGGAGGAGGAGGAAGGAGAGATCATCGAACTTGGAGAAATTGTCACCACAACAGGTGAGTGTGGGAGAACACAGCTACTGGTAAGCTAATCCATGTATGGCTGCCTCATTTCCAACACCCCATTTTTGTTTGTTTGTGGTTTTTTTAGGTGACGTGGATGTTGTGGAAGAAAAATCGCACTTTACCACAGAGAGTGCCCACGTACTCATCGGAGAGATAATGGTCTGCAATCGAGATCTAGATTACATAAAGCAAAACATCAATGATGTTCAACAAAAATTGAAGAACATCATTGATGTTTTAGGAAAAATATGAAAACGCACCAAGTAATTAACACACATTTGTGCCTGCTTCTGAACACATTTGCAACTTAAAAACTGTCTGAAATTTGGAACATGCACACATTGTGTCCACATGTGCTAGCTCCCACCATGGTGGATGAATGGCAACGTTTTTTTGGGGGTGCAAACACTTTACGAACTACGAAAGTGGTTGTGGTGAAGGGGTTGCACCCCCAAAAAACGTCCATTCATCCCCATGATGGAAAATGGCACTTTTGAAGCTTCTAGGCATGTGTTTTCCCATCTAATGACCATTTTCAGACCCAAATTGTGTGCATGTTCCAAATTTCCACTTTTCGGGGGTGACCCCCCCATGTGATGAAGGCAAGATCAAACACACTTTGAACATATAGTCATGTCTGATCTTGTCTTCACTTTACAAAGTTGAACTTTCCAAGTTCCTAGGTTCTGTTTTGCTCCATGCCTGGTTTTACCAATTGCGGAATGTTTGTAAACAATGTTGTAAATAACCAAGATGTTGTCAGTTTTGGCGTGAAGATTGTAAACGCACTTGGGAATGTTTTCCTAGTAAACTTTTATTTTTCTAAATGTGTGGCTTCCTTATTTAAAAAACACAATGCATTATGTATGTAAAATGAAAAGGATATGGGGGGCAATGGGTGTTATTTACTAAAGGCAAATCCACTTTGCACTCCAATTTTCTTTCCCGGGGAACTTTTTCAATGCACTTGTAGAGCATAGCGGATTTGACTTATGTAAATGACACCCACAGTGCTTTGTACGAAAACACGGAGCACAGCATTTTGGAGAATACACACATGTCAGACCTGGTGATGAAAAGGAGTATTTTGGGTGTCAGTTATGCAGTACAAACCTTCTCTAGACCAAAGATTAGGTAGCAAACACACAACATGAGAATAATCTTTTTGGGAAGAAGAGACTGTTACCTCCTTTTGCCCAGAAAGTGCATTCCCACTGTCGAAGGCAAAGGGAAAAAATGTCAAAGTAAAATAAGCTAAAAAGAAGACTGAAATGACATGAAATCATAGGTTGGTTAAAATATCAGATTTATTAAAAAAAAAATGCCTCTCACACATCGTCAGGCAGAGCAATGGCCCCCCTACCCACAAAGTACTGCATATATTGGTCCCGGACCACACGGGCATTTAGAGGGGGCAAGCCTGGACGTGCCACTCGAAGGGCTGTGAGTTCGGCATTTGGAGGGCCCTCCACATCTGGGCCAACGGGCACCACATAGTTCCTGTTATGTCTTTTGAGGAAGTTGTGCAATATGCAACAGGCAAGAACTATGTGGTTCAGTTTGTATTCCGCCAAGTTAAATGCCGTCAGGAACAGGCGGAAGCGGCTGGCCAGGATGCCAAAAGCGTTCTCCACAACTCTTCTGGCTCTGGACAGCCTGTAGTTGAAGACCCTCTGGTCCGGGGTGAGGGTCCTCATCGGGAACGGCCTCATCACATGGGGAGTCAACGCAAACGCTTCATCTGCGACAAAGACGAAGGGGAGTCCTTCGGCATTCTCCTCTGGAGGTGGCAAGCACAGACTGCCACTTTGGAGACGCCAGTAGAACTCCGTGTGCGTAATGGCCCCACCATCCGATATCCGGCCGTTCATCCCCACGTCCACATACATAAACTCGTATGTTGCCGACACCACCGCCAACATCACTACACTATTAAACCCTTTATAATTATAATAGTAGGACCCCGAGTTGGGCGGTGGGACGATGCGGACGTGTTTCCCATCAATTGCCCCTCCGCAGTTAGGAAAGTCCCAACGGCTGGCAAAGTGGGAGGCCACAGTCTGCCATTCCTGTGGCGTGGAAGGGAACTGTGGAGTGAAACAAGAAAAAAAAAATTAGTCACTTTGCACCTAAACATTGCAAGCAGATTAGACAATCAACATCTTGGAACAAGAGCATTGTCTAAAATTGGAGGCTGGAAAGTATTTGCACAGAAAAGTAGAGGCTCCCCTTCACAGATTACTCACCCCCCCATCAATCCCCCCACTTCTGATGGGCCATTGGCAATAACTAGGGGTTTTGGGGGGGGGGGGGTGGACAGCTAACCCTCTGCACTTCATTGATTGGCAAATGGCTCAATAATGTGGGCTAGTTTGGCCAGACCCACTGTACTTAACACTATTGGCAGGCCACAGGAAAGATCAAATAACATTTCAACCCCCCCCCCCCCCCCCCCCCAAAAAAGGCAGGCACAGTGTGACATTATTAAATTACCAAGCAAGCTAATAGGAGGGAAAGAAGACAAAAAAATAGGAAATGGAATGTATGGAGGCAGTCCCTTGCACTACATGCTTTGCTGAATTCATCCCTAAAGATGCGCACTATAAAGAGGTAGGTATATAGTGTGTATGGACCTTGGGAAAGCCAGCAGATAAAGGATTGGTACCATCTGACAGAGCAGTTGGGGGAGGGGGTTCCTAATGAGTTTGCCCCCCCCCCCCCCACCAAAAGAACAAAAAAAGGGGGCTCTACATGAAGTAAACCACACAGCAAACATTTGTGCATATTTTAGGGGGTGTTTTGGGGCAAACAATACTATGCAGCAGACAAAAGACATTGCTTAAGTGACTAGGCCATAGGTGTCTATTGGGGCAGAAGAGCATGCTGGTGAGGTAAGTGAAGGGAAAAATGCATGAAGGAGAAAAGGGGCACAGCATATTAGAACATATTGCAATCATGGTAATTAGGGAAGGAGGTCAAAAATACAAGTCATTAGCAAACAGAGCATACATAGAAGGGAATAGTAAAGTAGAAATGTTACCTTAATATAGTCCTCCTGCAGGACCTGAATGATGGCAGAACAGGTCTCTGGAATAATGATTCCCAGGGCCTGGGGAGAGATACCTGAAGAGAACTTCAAATCCTGAAGACTTCTCCCTGTCGCCAAGTACCTCAACGTGGCAACAAGCCTCTGCTCCGGAGTAATGGCTTGTCTCATGCAGGTATCCTGCCGGCTGATAAAGGGGGTCAGCAAAGCCAAAAGACGGTGAAAATCGGGGTCCGTCATCCTGAGAAAGTTCCTGAAATCATCAGGATTATTCTCCCGGATCTCACGAAGCAAAGGCATGTGCGAGAACTGGTCACGCTGAAGCAACCAATTCTTGGTCCACATACTCCTCGTCACTCTGTTCATGGACGGGTCTTGGGTCAAAGCTAAAAGCCCGACACCAATTCCGCGTACAGCACGAACTCGGCGACGAGTACGCACGGGAAACATCGCTCAGAAGGTCACAAAAGGTCGGCTGGTCAGAACGGACAAACAGAAAGCACCGATAAACAGCAAGGCCTGAAAGAACGAAGTGAATACCAGCAACGAGCAGACAATAAGCAGTGCAAATCAAAGCGTCCTATATCAAGATATAGGCCGCAATGACCAACAAATGCGAACTGACTACACGCACTAATAAACAGATACGCACGACAAGCACAAACTGAAGAGCAGTAACGATCTGAGTCAGAAAACTGAGAAGCGCGAATCTTAAGTCACCAAACTTCCACTAACTCTCGATAAACACGGGATCAGCAGAAGGAGCCCAACGGGTGCCTGACGTGGTGCTGAACTTCCCTTTTGGAATCTCGTGGACGACGACTTACGTCACGACGTTCTTCCGGACCGGATATTCCGACAACGTAGTCCGACCGTGTGTACGCAACGCCCAACATCGGACAAAGTACGTCGGACAAAGTCCGACTGACCTGGTCCGCGGATTGTCCGAGCGTGTGTATGTGTCTTTTTATGCGCATATTTTTTTCTCATATTGTAAGTGCAATTATTTGGATTATATATTTGTTCAACTTGACAATATTACGCTATGTTATACAGGTTTTTTTCTTTTGGGTTAATTACGTTTGTGGAAACCAACGCTTACCTGTGATTCCAAGCCCGCAAAGATCTCACCGCTATTGCGCTCTTTTGCAATAAAAAGGCCTGGGCTGGGTTAAAGCCATCTGCATATTTGGCTTACTTTCTGGTAAGCATGTCTTCCTCAAGGTGGTGGTGAACTTTGTTATGATAACATCACTGGTGTGTTTTTTGTTTGGAATATTCACAGTATTTTGGACTTCACCTAGCACAACACACTCTGTGCTATCATTTTTATACCATCTGGACTGGTTCATTTATTAATATTTTTGGACTGATTTATCGATAAAATACATTTTTATTTTTGAATTTTCTTAGATATTTAATTAAAATTTTTACTGAGCCTCACAGAATAAGCTAATTGTTTCAGTTTTAAATGTATAGTTTCTATCACAATTAGCGCAGCTTCTCAATTTTATTTTTATCTTAGATATTATTGCATGGAAGCAACCACTGTTCTACTTTCTCTACAGAATAACCACTCGCTGACTGCCCTATAGCAGTTTTACACACACAGATCCTCATTCTGGCTCTGTCAGGAGCGATCGCATGTGCCCGGCGGACATCGTGGCCGCCGGGCACGCTCATCAGCTCCTCAGTACCGTGGCGGGAGTGCCCCCTATACCCCTTAACCGCTTAAAGACTGCTACCAGTAGATTTACATTGACAGAACGGCACGGCTGTGCAAATGGGCGTACCTGTAGGTCCCTTTGAATTTCCCATTGTGCTATCATGTGCACGCCGCCGCCAGGGCGTGCGTGCCTGCCGCAAGCTCCGTGAGTAGGATCGTGGGGATACCCGAAATCGTCTCACAGAGAGGAAGAACGGGGAAATGCTATTGTAAACAAGCATCTCCCCATTCTGCCTAGTGACAGGACACTGATCACAGCTCCCTGTAATCGGGAGCGGTGATCAGTGACATGTCAAACATAGCCCCCCCCCACAGTTAGAATCACTCCCTAGGGCACACTTAACCCCTGCGGTGCCCCCTAGTGTTAACCCCTTCACTGCCAGTCACATTTACACAATCAATTAAATAATCGCACTGATCGCTGTAAAACAATGCAACTGGTCCCAAAAACGTGTCAAAAGTGTCACAATAAAAATCGCTGATCGCCGCCATTGCTAGTAAAAAAAAAAAATATTAATAAAAATGCCATAAAACTATCCCTATTTTGTAGACGCTATAAATTTTGTACAAACCAATCAATAAACGCTTATTGTGATTTTTTTTTACAAAAAATATGTATAAGAATACGTATCAGCCTAAACTTAGGAAAAAAAAGTTGTTTTATATATTTTTGGGGGATATTTATTATAGCAAAAAGTAAAAAAACAATGCGTTTTTTTCAAAATAGTCGCTCTTTTTTTGTTTATAGCACAAAAAATAAAAAACCGCAGAGGTGATCAAATACCACCAAAAGTAGTCTCTATTTGTGGGGAAAAAAGGACGTCAATTTTGTTTGGGAGCCACGCTGCACGACCGCGCAATTGTCAGTTAAAGCGACGCAGTGCTGAATCGCAAAAAGTGCTCTGGTCTTTGGCCAGCCAAATGGTCCGGGCTGAAGTGGTTAAAGCGGCTGCCGCACAGCTATGGCGATTCATGCAGGGGAGCCCTTCTGCCACCGTCAAAGGGCGGAGGGTGGTCGGCAAACGGTCAATCTTTGCTGTGTTCTTGATCTTTTTCCCACACCAGCCCAGCCCATAATTATTGGATATGTTTGTTTAAGTGATTGTTCTGGTGCTGTTTGCAATTTTTGCAAGAGAAAGGAACAGCTTCTATATTGCTTTTATGTAATTAAAAAAAAAATAGATTTTCCCTGTTTTAAGTTTATTTTACATTATTTATCAGGAATCACCATATGAGAGTTTGTTCATCTAGTGAGAGGAGGAGGTGAAAATATTACTTGGTATTAATGTGAAGGTAAAAAGTGTGAAGAATAAAAAGGGATCATTCAATAAGCTGACTTACCTTTCTGTGATGGGAAGGTAACAAAATTGGTGAGTGTGATTCCAGTTTGTTGCACAAGAGCACTGATATAGGAGAGAGTGGAGCACATTGCTTAAAGTAAGAAAAATATGACAAGGGTATATTGCGTGATATATCTGTGCACATATACATTTTTTGCACGTTGTGTTGCTCTTTAAAGATTTATTTTTTACACATCAAGCATACGCATTCCATTCATTGGCATAGAGTGTGGAGCAAACATTTTTCAAGCTGCAAATTTTGTTATATGATTAGCTTTGCATGCTGCATAATGCACTTAATGAACGGTATATTCTGTATTTATTTGGTGTTATAGGTGAATAAAGCCCTCTGGAATAGACATGTGCAATTAGTTTCGTTTTTTTTTCGTGTTTCGTTTTTTCGTTATTTTCGTTCATTCATTATGGTACAAATGAACAAACGATTCGCTAAAAATTTTAACGAATAGTTCGAATAGAACGAATCCGAAAACAACGAAAATCCGAAAAAAACAAATTAGAAACAACGAATCTACGAAAGAAGAAAATCCGAAAAACTAAAACAGGAACAACGAAAATCAAAATGAACGAAAAAATTAGTTTTTTTTTCGATTCATAATTTTCCGTGTCTCTTACAATGACGCTGCTTAACGTGCTTCGAATGGATTTGAACGAAAAAATTCGTACATTCGTAACTTTTTTTTTTCGATTAGTAATTTTCCGTGTCTCTTAAAATGTAATAATAGCATACACATTACATAAAATTATGAATTATGCTCCGATTACGAATCTACGAATGTTACGAAAGTACGGATCAACTTTACCTATAAATGTCAGTACCCAGTTATATTCTGTACATTTAGGAAAGTATCCAGGCCTTTCTTAAAGAAATCTACTGAGCTGGCCAGAACCACATCTGCAGGGAGTCTATTCCACATTTTCACAGCTCTTACTGTGAAGAAACCTTTCCGTATTTGGAGATGAATTCTCTTTTCCTCTAGACGTAAAGAGTACCCCCTTGTCCTCTTTGTTGACTGTAAAGTGAATAACTCAACACCAAGTTCACTATATGGACCCCTTATATATTTGTACATGTTGATCATGTTGGCCAACAAAACAGTGGACTTTTGTCCGAAGGGCGTTGGCCCAAACTTGTCTTGCATACAAACGGCAAGGAATTGTTGGCCAACAAGCACGAACGTAGTGATGTACTATGTTGTTTTTCAGCTCTTTAGCTCCATTCTTTGGGGTCCTTCTGCTAATTTCGTGTTAGTAGAAGTTTGGTGAGTGCTGATTCGTGCTTTTCGGTTCACGATTCTCATTTTGTGCTTTTCAGTTAGTTTCTGAACAGCCGTTCGTCAACCAGCCATGTTGCGGAATCGGAGGAGATAACGTGTTATTTATTATTGGCCTTGGAGTTATTGCTTTGACATTATTTTTTTGGGATGAATAATAATGATTTGTTTTGGTATATTTTCTATATTTTTGGATGTGTAGAATGCACTTTTTGGTTAAGTTCTATTGGCAGATATCATGTCTAATTTTATTTGTTTTCTTTTTTTAATGCACAATAAAAAAAAATTCTGTAGAATAATACTTGGCTATGTGTTTTACTTCAAATGACAGTTTGGGAGTCGGCAGTTAATTTAAAAAAATACAATGTAAAATTGACAAGGGACACCGACATAGTTGTATCTTTGATCTTATAAACTACGGAATAATGGTGTTGTGGTGTTTTGGAAGGACCAGAACCAAGGTCCAGTATTTTTATATCTGCCCCTGGTCTAATTATTGAATATGAAGCGTGCACGCTCTGAAGTAATCACTCTGAGTCTGTGTCCAGTGTGAAATTACTTTCGCTCTTTATTTCCTCTTTTTCTTTGAAGTTTATATAAGAATAAAAATGGGAGGACTTTCAAACAAACAAGGCAAGACATATTCAAAGAGAATTGCGACATATTACTGTAACAAGTATATGAGTTTTTATCTGATTAAGCTGAATTAGCAATTAATCCTAACTATGTTAGATAATATTAGATATTTTTGGTAACTTCTTCATCTCTTTTCCTTTGAGACGTTGGATGTTGATGTCATGTCTGTCTTGGGTCCAGTTCTCGGAAAGAGAGAGGCACAATCTTTTTATAATTTTTGCGGTTCGGCTTCAGGATGGGGAGGGAGAGCTAGCAGCTATCTGAGTTAGCATTAAGGTCAAAACAATCAAACAAAGCAATGACATAATGTTACACATTGAAATATACATTAAGCCTTAGCATTCTACCTAATACCTTATTGATGATAATATTTCATTTTAATATTACCTTAACCACATCCATTACAGTGGTAACAAATACAAAAAAAAAAAAAGCATAATAATATTATTATTGATATCACTAGAAAAAAAAAGCCTTTGAAAATTAGTTTGCAATAACTCCATCAGTATCACCAGCAAAGCAGCTTCATTATTATCCCATTAAAGAAGAAGAGAATTGTGCGCTGCATTTCCAGATTTCATAATTTGCCGCGCCACGAATGTTAATTCTCCATTACGAACGCTAGTTTACAAGACCGACCGCTTCTGGCTCGTCCTTGCTTCCGAGCATGCGGGTTTGTACTTTGGACTTTTGTGTACACACGCTCGGAAAATCCGACAACAGACATTTCATTGCGAAAAATTAAAAAATCTGCTATCCAAAATTTGTCCGCGGAAAATCCGACAACAATTGTCCGATGAAGCGTACACATGGTCAGATTTTCCGCCAACAGCCTGTCATCACACATTTCCCATCGGAAAATCTGATCATGTGTACGAGGCTTTAATGAAATTGAAATGTGAACAGTCCTTACGCCTTTGGTAAAGATACCTTGCTCACTCTATATAAACTCTTCTATATTTTTAGTATCCAAGAATGAGGGTTACGCTTAGATGAAGAGATGGAGAAGATACCCAGAAATACATTGTGAAATGCTGTTCTGAAATCCTGGTTCCTCAGACTATAGATCAGAGGATTGAAAAGAGGAATGAGCGTGGCATAAAAGACGGGCGCCACTTTGGCACCAGGGAAATGATAACCGGAACTAGGATGAAAATAATTAAACATAGAGGAACAATAAAATACGAAGACTGCTGTCAGGTGGGAGGTACATGTAGAGAAAACTTTACTTCTGTTACCTTTAACTTGTAATTTCAGGACATTTTTTAATATATAGACATAGGGGAAGATGGTCAGTATTAGAGAACCAACTGCAATGAACCCCCCCAAGAGAAAGATGAGCAGAATGTTGATGTAGATGTCACTGCAGGAGATCTGAAACAACTGGGGCAGGTCACAGAAGAAGCTTTCTATAATATCTGAGCCACAGAATGATAATCTTAAGGCACAAAGTGTATGAACCAAAGAATGGGTAAAACTGAAACACCACACAATGGACATCATCTGTACACACACTTTCCAACACATGAGTTGCACATAATGTAATGGCTGACAAATGGCGGTATATCGATCATAGGACATGACAGCCAACAGAATAGCTTCAGAAGTACCAAAAAACATAAAGAAGAAGACTTGGGTTATACAAGCTGCTGTGGTAATCTTTCTTATCTTGGTGTGAATGTCAAATAACATTCGTGGGATGGTTACTGAAGAACAACAGAGATCCAAACAGGCCAGGTTCCCAAGGAAGAAATACATGGGAACATGGAGGTGAGAGTCAGTAACTATGAGGACAATGATCAGCAAATTCCAGATGAATGTCAGAAGGTAGATGAGAAGGAAGAAGAGAAAAAGAGGAAGCTGAAGAACTGGAAGGTCCGACAATCCCGAGAGAAATAAACTAGTCAGAGTTGTCTGATTCCTCATGTCAGTTTTTTTTAAATTATATTTTATATCATATAATAAATAAAGAATGAAAATCAAAGGAAATAAAGCAAAAGTCAGCCATGCAGGCCATTTGAGGACATGATTTAAGACAATTTGTATTATTTTAATTGATGTCAGTAACAACATTCCAAACGTAGACTCATGATCGGATGCCGAATACATGAGACAGTTTCTGGTTTATAACGGTAAGTAATGTAAAATGTTAAATTCTGTATAAATTGCTATTAATGACAACTATTCATTCTGAAGATTGGTATATTTCCTCCTGACTTACCACAGAGCTCAAGTGATTGCCAGAAAATGTCACTCTAATGCCCCGTACACACGATCGGACTTTCCGACAACAAAACCGTAGAATTTTGTTCGAAGGTTGTTGGCTCCAACTTGTCTTGCATACACACGGTCACACAAATGTTGGCCAACAATTCCGAACGTAGTGACTACAAAATGTGCGGTTAGCCAATAAAAAGGAAGTTCTATAGTCGTTTGATATCTCAATTACGAGTGCTAGTTTTACAAGATTAAGAGCTTCCAGCTCGTACTTGATTCCGAGCATGCGTGAACTTTTGTGCGACGAAAAGTCTGACAACAAAGTTTTGTTGGCGTAAAAATTTGAGAACCTGCTAGCCAACATTTGTTGGCGGAAAGTCCGACAGCAAATGTTCAATGGTGCATACACAGAGTGGGACTTTCCACCAACAAGCTCACATCCAACATTTCCTGTCACAAAGTCCGACCGTGTGTATGCGGCATTATACAGGAAATTGAGATACAGGCCCTAAATCATTACTTTATAATATCATTTAATGTACCTATTTCCCTAAATGTAACTGTGACACTTTCAGCAATAATCAACTAATCATTTGTACAATTAATTTAAAAAATAGCATACCGTATATTGAATTGGTCATTTTCTTTAAATGTTTCTATATGTGGTAAACTAGTATAACTTCTTTTATGAAATAGTCAATCCTAGAAACATTCCAATACGCTAGAAAGAAAAAGTAATTTGATAGATTATTAATTTATGATTCTGTAATGGATGTGATTAAAAGTATCATGAAATGTCTATTCCAATATATATATATATATATATATATATATATATATATATAATGTGCATGTTTTATATATCTATCATATATCAGCTTCTACGCTTATAAGCCTTAAAACCATATTCAGTAGATATCAAAGCTTGCCCCTTTCTTATATTTCAATATTTTTATTGAGATAAGTACAAAACAATAACAAACATTTCACAAGTAACCAAGTCACCATCAATTTAACATATAAACGTTTCAACAGTGCATTAACATAATGCTTAATAGCTATTAGGAGTCAGAAACCTATAAACAGCATTTTCATAGAATGGTTCACGCCCTTAATTAGGGTACAATACTCGTTGATGATTGCGTAGGAATCATTTTCAGGTTTTGCAGTACCAAAGAATGGAGTAGGAAGGCTTCGGGGCTACCAATGACCCTGTGTAAAAAAGTCCAGGGTTGGTTTTCCAGCCCTACTTATGTTGGCCATCCTGTCCTGTCTGCAACGTTTTATTCAAGGTATCATTAACCAGGTTATATAAATTATACTTTCAGGTAACAAGAAATAAAAATAAAGTAAGAACAAGAAGTAACAAAGAGAAAGGAGAGGAGTAGCAGGAGGAGGGAAAGGAAAGGAGAGAGAGATAGGGTGAAGGGTGAGAGGAGGGGAGGGGAGAGGGGAGGAGGGTCACCTGGAGTTCCTCCTCAGGTAGAGATGTGCTCGATCCAAGGATCCCAGATCTTGTTAAACATCTCTGATTTGTTGTGGAGAGTGTAAGTAAGTTTGTCGTTAATCATGATCCAATTGAGTTTGCTTTTTACTTGGTCTAGAGGTATGCGTGAATGTTTCCAGTTTCTTGCAATCGTTATTCTTGCCGCCAGAAGAATATAGGTTATGAGTTTCAGTGATTTTTTGGGGACCTCATCTGGCAATTTGTGAAAGAGTGCACTTTCTGGGGACCGTCGAATATTGACACCTGTGACTGAGTTAATCAAATTATATATTCTGATCCAAAATCTGACAACTAATGGGCATTGCCACCAAACATGGTGCATGGTGCCCATCTGTCCACACTGCCGAAAGCAATTAGGTGAGGAAGATGGGTGCATTTTTGCTATTCTTGTAGGGACTAGATACCACCGCAGCAACGTCTTATAGTTTGCTTCAATGAGGATGGTATTAATAGAGATTTTTGATAGTCGATGGGCAATGTCCTGCCAGTCCGACATTTCAAGGGAGAGGTTCAAATCGCTCTCCCATTGAGTCATGTAGGATAGTTTAGTGTCAGGTTCAGTAAGAGAAAGGTAAGCAGCAGAGATCCGTCCTCTTTGATTGCTTCTATTCTGACAGGTCAGTTCTAGAGTGGTGAGAGTGACGGGTCCACCCCCCTTTTTAAGTTTGGAAATGATAAATGAGGAAATTTGATTATATCTAAACATCTCAGTGGGAGGCATTGAGAAGTTGTCTTTGAAATAATCAATCGAGTGCATTTGATTGCCGTGAAGGAAGTCTCCAATTCTTAATAGACCTTTATTAAGCCACCATTGGAACTGTTGTGGGGTGAGGCCAGGAGGAAATTCTGGGTTACAGAATATGGGTGCTAGAGGTGTGTGATATGATGCAAGGGATGCTCTATGTCGTGTTCTGTCCCATATCGCCAGCGAATGTGACAACGTGGGACACATTATGGGTGGACGTTTACGGTTGGGAAGCCACATCAGGGTTCCTATGGCAATTGGGTGGCACGCCAGTGCTTCTATGTAAACCCACAGAGGGGCCGAGCCTCTGGCTGTTGTGTGGATGAGTTGGGCTATCTGCGCTGAGTGGTAGTATGCTTGTAGGTTGGGGAGGCCAAGTCCACCCATAGGTTTAGGTGTGTAAAGTGTTTTCTTTCGTATCCGTGATCTTTTATTACAACATATAAAACGTAGGACTTCCGTTTGTATGTGTTGCATGTCTCCCCTTGGAATTGACACTGGTAGTGTTTGAAAATAGTAAAAAGGGGTAAAAAGGTCATTTTTATTGAGTTGATTCTGCCAAACCAAGAGAGGGAATAGTCAGACCAAGCACGAAGGTCTTCTTTAAGTTTTTTGAATAAAGGGGGATAGTTGGCTTTATACAGTGTAGCTATCGAAGAGGTCAGCTGTATTCCCAAGTATGGGAGGGAGTGAGGCGCCCATTTAAAGCTGTATAGGTTTTGAAGGAGCTGTACTTCAGAAGGGGGTAAAGAGATATTAAGTGCTAGGGTTTTTTGTGTGTTCAGGGTCAGACCTGAAATCAATGAGAATCGGTGTAGTAGGGATAAGAGTTCTGGAAGAGAGGTCTGGGGTTTGGTTATATACATAAGGACATCATCTGCAAATAGTGCACATTTGTGTTCTTGTTGGCCGCATTGGAACCCGTGGATGTTGGGGTGGGAGCGAATGGCCAATGCCAGGGGCTCTATTGCCAGGGCAAATAGTAGGGGGGAGAGTGGGCAACCTTGTCTAGTACCTCGCTGGACAGGGAGGATAGTTGATTTATGGCCTCTAATAGAGATTTGGGCTATTGGTGAACTATAAAGCGTTTTCATCAATGAGAGAAATGTGGATCCGAATCCCATGGTTTCAAGGGTAACGAAGAGATAGTCCCAATTCAGGCTATCAAAAGCTTTATTAAGATCTAGTGACAATAGTAGAAGTTCCCGATCAGGGAGACTATCCCAGTTGGAGCGTGCCGCCGAGATCAGAGCGATGGATCTGCGAATTTGATCCAAGGTCTGACGTCCCACGACAAACCCAGACTGGTCTTTATGTATATAGTGTTCTAAAAAGGAATTAATTCTGAGAGCTAGTATCTTCATTAGGATTTTTAGGTCACAGTTAATTAGTGATATTGGGCGGTAGTTGCGTACATCGGTAGGATCCCTGTCAGGTTTAGGGATTACACTGATGTAGGCCTTGTTGTCATCAGGTGGGACCGTTCCCCCATCCCTCAGGGAATTGAAGTAAAGGGTCAGGTGCGGGGCTAGAATACACTCAAAAAAATAACGAGATAACACCAATGGTCTAAAAGAAGCAAGGACATTGCAAGAACACAGCTACTTCCTCATATGAAAGTCCCAGCTAAAAGCCAATACTTTGTCACATACTTTGTCATAATATATTTTTATATTAACCACTTGCTTACTTAGCAAAATGCTATATAAGTCTTGCAAAGCGGAAATATTAACCACTTGCTTACCAGGCACTTAAACCCCCCTCCCATCCAGACCAATTTTCAGCTTTTGGTGCTCTCACACTTTGACTGACAATTACTCAGTCATGTAACACTGTACCCAAATGAATTTTTTGTCCTTTTTTTCCCACAAATAGAGCTTTCTTTTGGTGGTATTTGATCACCTCTGGGTTTTTTATTTTTTGTCCCCAATGCCAATGCTATAAATGAAAAAATTTTGAAAAAAAACACATTTTTCTTTGTTTCTGTGATAAAATTTAGGAAATTATAAATTTTTCTTCATAAATTTTGGCCGCAATTTATACTGCCACATATCTTTAGTAAAAATAACCCAAATTAGTGGATATTATTTGGTCTTTGTGAAAGTTAGAGAGTCTACAAACTGTGGTGCAAATTATACAAAATTGATCACACCTGATGTACTGGTGGCCGATCTCATTTCTTGTGACCCGAACAAGCCAGGAAAGTACAAATACCCCCCAAATGACCCCTTTTTGAAAGTTGACATAAGGTATTTAGTAAGAGGCATGGTGAGGTTTTTGATGTTGTACTTTTTTCCCACAATTCTTTGCAAAATGAATTATTTTTTTCCACAAAATTTTCATTGTAATAGGTTATTTCTCTCGCATGGCATGTGTATACCACAAATGACACCCCAAAATAAATTCTGCTACTCCTCCTGAGTATTACGATACCACATGTGTGGGACTTTTTCACAGCCTGGCCACTTAGAGAGGCCCAACATGAAGGGGGGGGGGGCAATCACTTGTTCTAGGAGCATAAATTACACATCTAACTTATTGACTACCTATTACACTTTTGAAGGCCCTGGAGCACCAGGACAATGACACATGACACTGACGTGGCACTGATGACAGGTGGCACTGATACGTGGCACTGATGACACATGACACTGATGTGGCACTGATGACAGATGGTACTAATACGGGGCACTGATGACACGTGACACTGACAGATGGTACTAATACGGGGCACTGATGACACGTGACACTGATGAGAGATGGCACTAATATGTGGCACTGATGAGAGATGGCACTGATATCACGTGGCACTGATGAGAGATGGCACTAATACGTGGCACTGATGACAGACGCACTAATACGTGGCACTGATGACACGTGACACTGATGACAAATGGCACTGATACGTGGCATTGATGACAGGTGACACTGATAACAGATGGCACGTGACACTGACAGGTGGCACTGATGACAGATGGCACTAATACGTGACACTGATGACAGATGGCACTAATATGTGGCACTGATGACACGTGACACTGATACGGCACTGATGACAGATGGCACTGATGACAGATGGCACTATGTGGCACTGATGACATGTGGCACTGATGACAGGTGGCACTGGATGACAGGTGGCACTGACAGATGGCACTGGCAGATGGCACTGGGGACAGATGGCACTGGGGACAGATGGCACTGGGGACTGATGGCATTGGGGACATTTGGCACTGGCTGATGGCATTGGGGACATTTGGCACTTGCAGATGGCATTGGGGACATTATGCACTGGCAGATGGCATTGGGTACATTATGCACTGGCAGATGGCATTGGGGACCGTCAGCAGTGGGCACAGATGGCACATTTATTTTGTTTTTTGTTTTTTTTTCACTTATGGCGTTGCAGCCGTTCATCTCCCCCTCCTCACACGCTGTCTCTGTGTGAGGAGGGGGAGCGGCGCTGAGAGATGATCTCATATGTTTACATATGAGATCATCTCCCATTGGACACGCGATCGCGCTGTAAACGGCCGCTGTGATTGGCCGTTTACAGCGATCTGTGATTGGCTGTGTCCGAGGGACACGGCCAACACAGAATTTCCCTGCTGCGCGCTCGCGAGGGAACGAGGAAAGGGGAGGCCGTCATATGACGTCCTCCCAGGAATTGACATCCGCGCCGAGGCCGTCATTCGGCTATGGCCGGATGTCAAGTGGTTAAATACAATTCCATCACCCAAAAATACAAATAAGGCATTTATGTAAGGCAAAGATTTAAAGTGACATAATATTTATTAAAAGTATACAAACATATAAAACCCACAGAACATCCACGCTACCCTTAAAGAAAAATGTGTCAATAGCAGCCAGCAAATGATTTGTTGATCACAAATACACAAAATATAAAAAAGCCTATAAATGCAGCACTATATATTGTGAACAATATTGCACATGTAATAAATAATTCAGAGAAAGTCTATATACTATATGATGGAGAAATAGATGAAAGGTTCCCACACCGATCTTCCGTGCACAAGAAAAGCACATCGCACCACCGTGCTCACAGCAGGTCCCCTACCAGACAAATTGGGCCCTCAGATTATAGAGTGGCCTTGTGAGTGTGTAACCAGCGAGTAACCTCCGCTCCCTGGATCTCACCCAGTCCAAAATTAGATTCCATGACCGTTGGGTTCAATCAGGCCCCTAAACTGGCTAACCACATGGAGGGTACCAATCCAGTTATTGCTCGGATTGCTCGGTCGGATTTCCAGTAGGTTGATTTGAATCACTCTGTCGGGTGTCGGGGATTGGTCAGATGATTCTCTCTGGTTACTCGCTCAGAAAGCCACTCTATAATCTGAGGGTCCAATTTGTCTGGTGAGGAGACCTGCTGTGAGCACGGGGGTGCGGTGTGCTTTTCTTGTGCACTGAAGATTGGTGTGGGGATCTTTCATCTATTTCTCCATCATAAAATATATGGACTTTCTCAGGGGTTATTTATTATATGTGCAATATAACCCAATTGTTCACAATTTATTGCGCTGCATTTTTAGGCTTTTTTATAATATTTATTAATTTGGACCTGAAATGTGTCCATTTACATACCCAAACTCTTTCAGAAATATTCAATTAACTATTTTAAAAGTAATATTATAAATCATGAATAAAATAGTCAATGCAATAAATAGCCTAACATGGTGTAAACAAATTCCTTATGTAAGTCATTTAAGTGATTATTAGTTTACAACATATGTTTCCATCAATCAAAGATACAAATAAGACCATAATATGTGTGTAAGCATTTAAAGTTAAATAATATTTATTAATTTGGACCTGAAATAAAATGCGTCCATTTACATACCCAAAATACAAGAAAAAAATAGCACAGTGGCTAAGTGGTTAGCACTTCCACCTAGCAGCACAGGGGTTGTCTGTTTAAAATCCCAACCTACCTGCCTGGAGTTTGCATGTTCTCCCTGTGCCTACGTGGCTTTCCTCCCACACTCCAAAGATATTAGACATGTGCAATTCGTTTAGTTTTTTTCCGTTTTTCGTTAAAATTCATTATATTCGTTCAAATTTTCTAATTTTCAAATTTCAAATTTTCAAATTTTAACGAATAACGAATGTTCGAAATCGAACGAATCCGAAAAACAACGAAAATCCGAAATAACCAAATTAGAAACAACGAAACTACGAAAGAAGAAAATCCGAAAAACGAAAATCAAAATGAACGAAAAAATTCGTACATTCGTAACTTTTTTTTTTGTTGAATTGGTAATTTTCCGTGTCCCTTACAATGGCGCTGCTTAACGTGCTTCGAATGGATTGAACGAAAAAATTTGTACATTCGTAAATTTTTTTATTTTTTCGATTCGTAATTTTCCGTGTCTCTTACAATGGCGCTGCTTAACGTGCTTTGAATGGATTGAACGAAAAAATTCGTACATTCGTAACTTTTTTTTTCGATTCGTAATTTTCCGTGTCTCTTAAAATGTAATAATGTAATAATAGCATACACATTACATAACATTATGAATTATGCTCCGATTACGAATCTACGAAAACAATATTACGAAAGTACGAATAAATCAATCTAACGAAAGTACGAATGTAACTAAATCTACGAAAATACGAATGCGTCCGAATTTCGAATAAACGAAAATTAAAACGGAAAAACAAAATAACGAAAAAATAACTCATACGAAAATACGAATCGTTACGAATACGAACACCGACGACTTACGAATTTACGAATCGTTACGAATCAACGGAAACGAAAGAAACAAAACGAAAATAAACAAATTTTTCTATTGTGCACATGTCTAAAAAATATGCTGGTAAGTTAATTTGATCCTGTCTAAGTTGGTCCTAGTATGTGTATATATAAATGTGAGTTAGAGACCTTAGATTGTAAGATCCTTGAGGGCAGGGACAGATGTGAATGTACAATATACAGTAAAATCTCGGATTTCGAGTAACGTGGTTTACGAGCGTTTTGCAATGCAAGTTATTTTTAAAAAAAATATCCTGACTCGATTTGCAAGCATTGTCTCTCAAGACGAGCAGGATTCAAGCCTCTGGGGTGTGCAGTACCGCATGTGGCCAGAGGTGTGGGGGCGCCAGTGACGCTCGGAGACACTCGGAGATGCTCGTAGACACTAGGTTTCCGAGTGTCTCTGAGCTTCACCCAGTGCCTTCAAGTTTCTCTGAGCATCTCCGAGTAGTCTCAGAGCATCTCCAAGTGGTCTCCGAGCGTCTATGAGTGTTTCCGGCACCCCCCCTAACCTGGCCACATGCGATACTGCATACACGATCAGTGACACTGGAATGAATTATCTGATTTTCCATTGATTCCTATGGGGAAACTCACTTTGATATACGAGTGCTTTGGGTTACAAGCATTCTTCTGGAACAAATGATGCTCGTAATTAAAGGTACTGCTGCATATGTAACGCACTGCGTAAATTATTATAAAAAGAAGAAATTTGCGCCAGGTGAAATAATAAATAAAAAGTGAAAGAAAACAGTGAATAATATCCTGAACACTATAACCCTGATAGGGGGCAGAAATAGAACATATATAAACAAGAGTGCAGCGCTGGAAAATTAGATGTAAAACGTGACATTGAAACACAAAATCTATAGTGATACCATTATGCAATGTGCAAAAAAAGTATGTGACCATATACTTGTAATGGTCTAAACAACCTCGATTATGAGAGTGCCGTAGACAACAAAAAACGCTCATAAACACTAATGTCCATAAAAGTGATTAATAAATGAAATAAAGTTGTGATAACTCCAATGCAGATGTGTACCTATGAAGAGGAAACTCTACTGATGTGTACTCACTACTCTGGTAGCGAGCGGCTTGTGGCACAGTTTGGACATCTCTTAGAGGGATATCTTTCCAACGTCTGCAAATCGCCTGCTGGAGGAAGTTTTCAAGTCTTGCATCAATGGATTCTACTAAAGCCTACATAAAGGGCTTTCTGGTAAGCCTTTAATCCCACTAAGGTGACGGGCAATATATGCGGTGAATGTCACGACTTTACATGATTATTTTTTGTGGCCTACGGCACTCTCATAATTGAGTAGACATGTGCAATTTGTTTCGTTCCGAGTTCGTTTCTTTTCGACAAATTCGTTAATTCTGAAATATTCGAATTAATGAAAATCCGTTTAAAGAATTTTTCCGAATATTGGTAGATTCGAATATTCGAAAATTTGTAAATTCCTACATTTGTAAATTCGTACATTCAGAAATTCGTATAATCGCACATTCGTAAATTCGGAAATCTGAATTTATAATTAACTTATAATAACTTAACTATTACTAACTATCAAATTATAGGTATTGTAATTTCCTTTTTAAATTTGGCTGTTAGTGAACGTAACAAATACAAATTTATCTTAAGTTACAAATTATCCGAAATAACGAATACCGTATCCAAACAAATGGAATGTAATGAATTAATAATAATAAATAACAATAATAATAATAAAACATTTTTATTATTATTATTTATTATTAATTTGTTACGTTCCATTTTGTTTAGATGCGGCGTTCGTTATTTCGGATAATTTGTAACTTCAGATAAATTCGTGTTCACTAACAGCCAAATTTGAAAGGAAATTACAGTACCTATAATTTAATAGTTAGTTACTATTTCAGATTTTCTAATTTTTGGGTTTTCGGATTTTCAAATTTCCAAATTTGCTCAAAAAAACAAATGAAATGAAAATGAAAATGAACAATTTTTTTGGCAGTGCACATGTCTATAATTGAGGTTGTTTAGACCATTACAAGTATATGGTTTGCACTGTGTAAATTGACAGTACTATATATGTACCTGAAATAAATAAATAAAAATGAATTAAATAAAAGACACATTACCTGAATTTTAGAAATGAGACAAAACTAAATCACTCTAATTATAGTTTCAAGCATTTTGAATAAAGGGCTTTCTGGTAAGCCTTTAATCTCACTAAGGTGACGGGCAATATATGCGGTGAATGTCACGACTTTACATATTTATTTTTTGTTGCCTACGGCACTCTCATAATTGAGTAGACATGTGCAATTTGTTTCGTTTCGAATTCGTTTCTTTTCGACAAATTAGTTAATTCTGGAATATCCGAATTAACGAAAATCCGTTTAAAGAATTTTTCCGAATATTCGTAAATTCGAATATTCGAAAATTTGTAAATTCGTACATTTGTAAATTCGTACATTTAGAAATTCGTACATTCGCACATTCGTAAATTCGGAAATCTAAATTTATAATTAACTTATAATAACTTAGCTATTACTAACTATCAAATTATAGGTATTGTAATTTTCTTTTTAAATTTGGCTGTTAGTGAACGTAACAAATACAAATTTATCTTAAGTTACAAATTATCCGAAATAACGAATACCATATCCAAACAAATGGAATGTAATGAATTAATAATAATAAATAACAATAATAATAATAACATTTTTTTATTATTATTATTTATTATTAATTTGTTACGTTCCATTTTGTTTAGATGCGGCGTTCGTTATTTCGGATAATTTGTAACTTCAGATAAATTCGTGTTCACTAACAGCCAAATTTGAAAGGAAATTACAATACCTATAATTTTTTTTTTAATATCTTTATTTATCAAGGTTTTCTTTTACAACATTATATATATATATACCTTTACACTTACACACAAAGTATTTACTAGGTATCTTATTGGTTATATTTTACATTATTGTTTAACATATTTTGTTTCCATGCTTCTTATGTATATATAACCAAATATAATTCTTCTTATTATCTTAAATTTACTAATACTTCTATTTCTTACTATCCCTTTTATTCCATTTGTTCATTCATTCATCAAAATCAACCAAAAAAAAAAAAGAAGGGGGAAAGATACCATATAATTTACATATATACAATACCTATAATTTAATAGTTAGTTACTATTTCAGATTTTCTAATTTTTGGGTTTTCGGATTTTCGAATTTCCAAATTTGCTCAAAAAAACAAATGAAATGAAAACGAAAATGAACACATTTTTTGGCAGTGCACATGTCTATAATTTAGGTTGTTTAGACCATTACAAGTATATGGTTTGCACTGCGTAAATTGACAGTACTATATATGTACCTGAAATAAATAAATAAAAATGAATTAAATAAAAGACACATTACCTGAATTTTAGAAATGAGACAAAACTAAATCACTCTAATTATAGTTTCAAGCATTTTGAATAAAAGTAAGAATGAAAAGAAAAGAAAAACTGTAAAAATATAAAGTTAAAAAAAAAAGAAAACAAGCAAATGCCTTCGAAATTGTCAAACAATACCTTTTTTCTTTTGTTTTGGCTTCTTTCAGGATTTTGTCTCTAATACCTCTAGCAAAGGTATATTTTTTATGAACAGGGGTAGGGTCAGTTCAATATCAGTAAGTTTAATCTGGAGAAAAATATACAAAAAAGATAGATAAATATAAAACAACATTCATGTGGCATTTTGGTTGACAATGCAGTTGTATTATCCACATATCCACATATTTATAATGCATACATCTCCCCCGACATCTTCGGAGCACACTGGAGTGTATGCCGGCTCAGTAGTCATCTGAGATTATTCCAGAACACAGCTCCTCTGTAAAATGAATCTCTACAGAAAATAAAGCATCACCTGAATTAACTAATCCCCCCACTGACACTCATGTTTTCACTATTGATAAATTAATAATTAAAAAAAAAATGAAATACATTTAAGTTGAAAACGGATACTGAAAGAAAGTGAAAACACAAAATGTTGACATGTTTCTAAAGATAGGGGTTGTATATACCCCATGTTTGGGAATAGCCATCAGGGCCCCGTATGATGTGTTATAGGCATGATTTTTCTGTTTTCATACAGTTTTTTATTCGTTTTTCTATTTCTGTTTTTTTCAGGGTTTTTTTCATCGCTAGTTCAGTCGTATTGCCAGGCAAATATTAATATCAGGAACACCTTGTTCCCATACCTCACCGCTTCTTGGTTGGTGCCCATCCACACCCCCACTGGCACAGTTGCTTCACCTATCTTCCTTTAACTACTTCCCACCCGGCCACTGTATATAAATGGCCGGGTGGGAGCCGCCTACTTCTGATTGGACGTTCCCAAACGTCCTTCAGGAGTAAGGGGATTGCGCGTGTGCGCGTGCCCGCGCAGCGGCGAGATCCCGATGCGCTTGTGTCACCCGGACACGGCGCATCTCAGATCGACAGGAGGGCTCTGTGATTGGCCCTCCTGATCACATGACGGCCGTGTCCAATCACAGCCATCATGTGATGTAAGCAAACAGCCGGTTGCTAGGCAACCGGCTCTCCTCTCCTCACACGGAAGTCGTTGGTGAGGAGAGCTGATCGCTGCAGCCGGCTGGTGATCAGTGAGTATTAGCTGTTTTTTTACTCACTGATCACCAGTTTAGTGTCATCAACACCTGTAAAACACACATGTCCCCAAAACACACATGTCCCCAAAACACACATGTCCCCAAATAAAAACACATATCCCCAAATAAAAACACATGTCCCCAAATAATAAAAACACATGTCCCCCACATATGTCCCAGTAAAATCACATGTGCCAATGATTATCTGCACACATATGTCCGTGATCACCTGCACAGTGCACACATCTGTACATGACCATTTGCGTACATATGTCCATTATACACTTAACAGAATTTTTTTTACTAAAAACATATAGCAGAATATATTTTGGCTTAAATTTATGAAAAAATTAGATTTTATTGGATTTCGTTTAAAAAAGAAAGGAGAAAATATTGTTTTTTTTTCAAAATTTCCGCTATTTTTTCGCTGATATCGCAAAAAAATAAAAAAACAGAGTCGTGAATAAATACCACCAAACTAAAGCTCTATTTGTGCGAACAAAATGATAAAAATTTAATTTGGGTACAGCATTGCATGACCGCGCAATTGTCATTGAAAGTGTGAGAGCGCTGAAAGCTGAAAATTGGTCTGGGAAGGAAGGGGGGCGAAAGTGCCCAGTATTGTAGTGGTTAAGGAATCATTTTGCATGGTAGGTATTTTCCCAGATGGTGTGATTGTTCATCTGTTCTATATGGCTATCATGGATATCCCTGCTTTTCTGTACCATTATGACATGTCCTTTTTTATCTCTTATAGTAAAAACTAATTATGGCCATACATACTCCTATCCTATACCTGTGACGAAGGTGTTTAACCAGAAACGCGTTGGGTACCGGGGATTACCCTATTTTGTTGTCATATTTTTCATGTAATTTGTTGTTTTTTGTTTTTGTTGTTTTTCTATGTGTGTACATTTTCTGTATAAACTTTGATGTTTTTTAATAATCAATCATTTTTATGGTAGTATATTTTTATGCATATTCAGTAAATACAATCTTTTCCATAATATATGTGTATGTTGTCTTAAAGTCCCAGTGAAGGGGAGAAGCACTTACATTGATAGAGCGACTATGTACCATCGAACAAACAAGTGGGATTATATCTAGGATATATAAAACCTTGATAGAAGTAGCAGTGCTGGAAATTCCGACATTTATAAAAAAAATGGGAGAGGGAATTGGGGAAACGAGGAAGGAACCAAGAAGTAGAAAAAATCCTGAAACTAGTACATGGATCATCAGTAAATAATGGGATGGTGGAAATGAACTATAAGTGCGTAACCCGGTGGTATAGAACCCCAGAAACACTAGGGAAATATCAAATAGGACAAACGGCGCGTTGGCGGGGCTGTAAACAAATGGGAACCATGGCCCATATATGGTGGGGGTGCCCCAAAATTGGAATGTACTGGAAGGAAATACTGAGTTATATTAACCACTTCAACACCGCCCGCCGTCATATGACGCCCACAAGGTGGATCTCCCATCCTGGGTGGGCGTCATATGACGTCCTCAGATTCCCGGCCGCCTGGGCGGCGCGCACGCACGCCCGCGGCATCGCTCGGGACCCGGTGCGAGTGCCGGCGGCCGCGATGTCCGCCGGGCACCCACGATTGCCCGTTAAAACAACGGGACCGGGCGGGAACGTGGAGCTGTGTGTGTAAACACACAGCTCCACGTCCTGTCAGCGGAGAGGAGACCGATCATGTGATCCCAGTACAGAGGAACACTGATCGGTCTTCTCCCCTTGAGTCCCCTCCCCCCACAGTTAGAATCACTTCTATTAGGGAACACATTAACCCCTACAGCGCCCCCTAGTGTTAACCCCTTCCCTGCCAGTCACATTTACACAGTAATCAATGCAATTTTATAGCAACGATCGCTGTGTAAATGTGAATGGTTCCAAAAATGTGTCAAAAGTGTCCGAAGTGTCCGCCGCAATGTCGCAGTCACGAAAAAAAAAAATCGCAGATCGCCGCCATTACTAGTAAAAAAAAAAAAAAAAAATTCAATAAATCTATCCCCTATTTTGTAGACGCTATAACTTTTGCGCAAACCGATCAATATACGCTTATTGCGATTTTTTTTACCAAAAATATGTAGAAGAATACGTATCGGCCTAAACTGAGTAAAAAAATAGTTTTTTTTTTTTTTTAAATGGGATATTTATTATAGCAAAAAGTAAAAAATATTGTGTTTTTTTTCAAAATTGTCGCTCTTCTTTTGTTTATAGCGCAAAAAATAAAAACCGCAGAGGTGATCAAATACCACCAAAAGAAAGCTCTATTTGTAGGAAAAAAAGGACGTCAATTTTGTTTGGGTGTTACGTCGCACGACCGCGCAATTGTTAGTTAAAGCGACGCAGTGCCAAATCGCAAAAAGTGCTCTGGTAAGGAAGGGTAAAAAATGGCCCGGTGCTGAAGCGGTTAAGGAAATTACTAATATAGATATACCTGAGGAACCATGGACATGTCTATTTCATGGGGTAGATATTCCGACAAAAGAATATAGAAACTCAATGATTGTACATATGATGAATGCTGCAAAAAGCTTAATACCGAGGAAATGGAAGGAAGCAGAAAGCCCAAAAATTAGAGAGTGGTTTGATAAAATAGAAGAGATATATAACATGGAACATCTAAGATATAGCCATGAGGATACTAGGATTCATTAAGAGATGGGAAAAGTGGAAAAAGTTTAAATTAACAAAGAAATATAGTGAGATTAAGATTATGGTATATACTTGAGTATAAGCCGACCCGAATATAAGCCGAGGCACCTAATTTTACCAAAAAAAACTGGGAAAACTTATTGACTCGAGTATAAGCCTAGGGTGAGAAATGCGCAGCTACTGTAAGTGTAAAAGAGGGTCAACAATGCCCATTTGCAGCCTCACTCTACCCATTTGCAGCCTCACTGTGACCATTTGCAGCCATAGGTCCCCCAAACTTCAAACTTGGTAGTTAAGGATTCCTAGATGCCCCCTAGCTGCAGCCAAAATTTGGAGTCTCTGGACCCAAAGGGTCCCGAAATGACATTGCTGCAGATGGACACAGTAGACCAACTTTGGGGCCCTGTATCTCGGGCCACTTGGTGCTAGGAACCCCAAATTTGGATATGTTGTATTGCTTGTTCCACTGGGTTTGCACACCAAGGTTCCTAGCACCAAGTGGCCCCGAGATATGTGGCCCCAAAGTCGGGTCGGAAAATGTCATTTTCTGCTGCAGAAAAATGCTTGACTCGAGTATAAGCTGAGGGGGGCACTTTCAGCACAAAAAAATATGCTAAAAAACTCAGCTTATACTTGAGTATATACGGTACTTAGAGAAGAGGAAAAAAAAAGGGTCTGGGGGGGGGGGGGGGGGGAGTAAGGAGAGTAAGGGTAGATAAAGGTTTGGAAATAAAATGTGTTAATGTATATTCCTATTGAGTAGGAGAAATGTTTTTTACTGTTTTGTGTATGACAAATTTCGATAAAATAAAGAGTAAGAAAAAAAAACAGAAGCTCAATGAAGGGGGATTTCTCTTGTTCTCAATTATATATTAGGGATGTGGCAAATACACTTTTTTGATCTGATACGGTGAAACCCTCATTTTTGTTACATGTTTCTAAAGGTTGCAAAATAATTTTAGCCCAAATCATCCTGCTTACCCCTATTAGAAAATAAATGAAATGGACACCAGTGTAATGTGGGTGAAAATTTTTTACTTACATGCAGCCAACAGAAAATATGGATTGGAGAGCGCCTGCAAGAGCTAACACCTGGTCTGAGGATGATGATCTCTAATGATGCAGTTCAAAGTCTTAACTAGACATGTGCAAATTGTTTTTTTTTTTTTTTTTTTCGCTTTTCGTTAAAATTCGTTATATTCGTTCATTCGTTATCGTACGAATGAACAAACGATTCACTAAAAATTTTAACGAATGTTCGAATCGAACGAATCCGAAAAACAAAAAAATGAATTGACCAAATTAGAAACAACGAAACTAGGAAAGAATAAAATCCGAAAAACGAAAACAGGAACAACGAAAATCAAAATGAACGAAAAAGTTTGTACATTCGTAACTTTTTTTTTTGTTGAATTGGTAATTTTCCGTGTCCCTTACAATGGCGCTGCTTAACGTGCTTTGAATGGATTGAACGAAAAAAATTTGTACATTCGTAAATTTTTATTAATTTTTTTCGATTCGTCATTTTTCCGTGTCTCTTACAATGGCGCTGCTTAATGTGCTTCGAATGGATTGAACGAAAAAATTTGTACATTCGTAAATTTTTTTATTTTTTTGATTCGTAATTTACGTGTCTCTTACAATTGCGCTGCTTAACGTGCTTCGAATGGATTGAACGAAAAAATTCGTACATTCGTAACTTTTTTTTTAGATTCGTAATTTTACCGTGTCTCTTACAATGGCGCTGCTTAAAGTGCTTCAAATGGATTGAACGAAAAAATTCGTACATTCGTAACTTTTTTTTTCTATTCGTAATTTTCCGTGTCTCTTAAAATGTAATACTAGCATACACATTACATAAAATTATTGAATTATGCTCCGATTACGAATCTACGAAAACAATGTTACGAAAGTACGAATAAATCAATCTAACGAAAGTACGAATAAAAGCAAAAGCAAAAAATAAAAAATAATGCTTTTTTTTGTTTATAGCGCACAAAAATAAAAACCGCAGGGGCGATCAAATACCATCAAAAGAAAGCTCTATTTGTGGGAAAAAAAGGACGTCAATTTTGTTTGGGAGCCACGTCGCACGACCGCGCAATTGTCAGTTAAAGCGACACAGTGCCGAATCGCAAAAAGGGGCCTGGTCCTTTGGCTGCAAATTGGTCCGGTCTGAAAGTGGTTAAGGGAAGGAGGAGAAGAAGTGAGAGGAGACAGCTATGTTGGCGCTTGGCAGAACCAATAACGTATCCACATATCTATCCCTGTTCTACATTAATGTAATGTTTTTTTGAAAAATTGTCCTAAAAAGAACACTTACTTAGAAGGTCTTATACCAAGTCCCAATATTTATACACAAATATCTTGTTGTACAGAGGAAGGATGAGGGAAACCAGAAACCAGTTAAGTACATGGATCATCACTTCCTATACTCTTACTCTTTACTCTTTACTTTACTCTTTACTCTTTCTTATATAGTCAAATACAGAACTTAACTTTTTCCTTGAAATCTTTTACATTTAAAGGGGTGGAAAAAGAGCAGGTAGAGATGATTGAAGGACCCTTGAAGGACTCTAAACACACTAGTTATATGCCCTAAATATTGACCTAAATATGACCTAAATATTCCTTTAGAATTGACTATTGACAAATCAACAGGCAGGACTACTATCGAATCTAAAGATCTCTTAAGACTTACACACAAATTAGTTCAACTAAAGTTGCTTGCGTCTCCCCATTGCAAATGGCACCCACCAGGGGTGTATTTAATCTCTGTATTGTATGTATTGACAATTGAACATACAGCCATTGTTCTTATGCCCCGTACACACAGTTGGATATTCCGATGCAAAAAGTCTGATCAGATTATGTTGTCGGAAAATCTGATCGTGTGTGGGCTCTAGCGGGCTTTTTCCATCAGAAAAAAAATTTGAGAGCAGGATGTCAAATTATCCAACAACAAAATCCGATCGGAATTTTTCCGATCGTGTGTAGGGAATTCCGACAGACAAAGTGCCACGCGTGCTCAGATCAAATAACGAGACCAAAGCTATTGGCTACTAGACATGTGCAATTCGTTTCGTTTTTTTTTTTTTTTTCGTTTTTCGTTTTTTTTTTTTCGTTATTTTCGTTCATTCGTTATCGTACGAATGAACGAATGATTCGCTAAAAATTTTAACGAATCGTTCGAATCGAACGAATATGAAAACAACGAAAATCCGAAATAACCAAATTAGAAACAACGAAACTACGAAAGAAGAAAATCCGAAAAACAAAAACAGGAACAACGAAAATCAAAATGAACAAAAAAATTCGTACATTCGTAACTTTGTTTTTGTTGAATTGGTAATTTTCCGTGTCCCTTAAGCCCCAAACACACGCGCGGATTATCCGAGGACCAGGTCGGTCGGATCCTGTCCGTCGTACTTTGTCCGATGTTGGTGTTGCGTACACACGGTCGGACAAAGTTGTCGGAAAATCCGATCATTCTGAATGTGGTGACGTTTTTTTGCCTACGACGGGACTACGTAGAGGCTAGTAGCCAATAGCTTTGGTCTTGTAATGTGATCTGAGCATGCGTAGCACTTTGTCCGTCGGAATTCCATACACACGATCGGATTTGGTGTGATCGGACTTTGTTGTCGAAAAATCCATCCAGCAGGAGATAGGACTTTGTCCGTCGGACAATCTGACGTACACTGTCCGATGGTGCCTACACACGGTCGGATTTTTCGACAACATTGTCCGATAGGACAGAATCCATGCGAAAATCCGAGCGTGTGTATGGGGCTTTACAATGGCGCTGCTTAACGTGCCTCGAATGGATTGAACGAAAAAATTCGTACATTCGTAACTTTTTTTTTCGATTCGTAATTTTCCGTGTTTCTTAAAATGTAATAATAGCATACACATTACATAAAATTATGAATTATGCTCCGATTACAAATCTACGAAAACAATGTTACGAAAGTATGAATAAATCAATCTTACGAAAGTACGAATGTAACTAAATTTACGAAAATACGAATGCGTTCGAATTTCGAATAAACGAAAATTAAACTAACAGAAAAACAAATCAACGAAAAAATAACTCTTACGAAAATACGAATCGTTACGAATACGAACACCGACGACTTACGAATTTACGAATCGTTACGAATCAACGGAAACGAAAAAAACAAAACAAAAATAAACACATTTTTTTGTTGTGCACATGTCTATTGGCTACTAGCCTCTACGTAGTTCCGTAGAATGCAACGAACGTCACCATGTTCAGAACGATCGGATTTTCCAACAACATTGTCCGACCATTTGTATGCAACACCAGTTTTGGTCAACTGGAATTTGAATTTGAATTTGAGCAGTTTAGTGCACTAAGTAATTTCACAGTAAATCTCCATAAGCTCCCTCTGTACCCTTCTCCCTCCTCCCCTCCCCCCTCCTCTCTTCTATAGTTATAACAAAAAGACACAAGTCCAATCTATCTTCTTCTTGATTTATTTTTCTGTCTTTCTTCTGCAAAATTGCCATTTGGCTTCCAAAGATGTGGGGGTATATGTGGATGACACTTTTTCCGGTTGTTGAAATAATTCTACCCTTGTGCTGCCATATTGTAGTCACAGGTTAGTCACAGGTAGTCATTATAGTCACAGGTTATTTATTTTATTTGTATTTTTTTGTTTTTAAAATGCCAATCTATTCTTGGTATTATTAGGCACGAACTGTACTAGACATTGTTTTTCTTGTTTGCCTCCTATTAATAAAAACTGATTTGAATAAAACTGTCATATCTGGTTGGGATACTTAAAGAGGAGGGGTCCACAATTTTTTTTTTTTTTAAAAGTCAGCAGCTACAAATACTGCAGCTGCTGACTTTTAATGATCGGACACTTACCTGTCCCAGGGTCCAGCGATGTGGGGGAATGAAGCCCCCCCTCGTTCCCCGCTCACGGCGCCGGCATTCTTACTGTGGGCATCCACTGCGCATGCGCGAGCGGCACCGCGCGCTGTGATACGATGCTCAGTCATCTGGGACAGGTCCCAGATGATTGTGCGGTGCCGAGGGGAAGTGATGTCAGTGCCCGAGCACTGAAGGTGGCAGACTACGAGGGACTCCCTAGCAACCGGCGTTTAGAGGTGAGCAAAACATTTTTT